>CM062290.1:131270465-131669021 GCA_031216915.1 Pictodentalium vernedei | reverse complement strand
ATGAGGGAATTTCTTTAAAAAATTTTCTTTTTCAGATCCACCAGTCAGAATGCTTTGATATTTGGTATACAACATCTATAGGGGGGTCAGATTCAAGCTTGTACAAATCTGGTCCCTGAGTGTGTATTTGGGCTTACTATTGGAGCCCAATGTTTAACTTCGTGCAATTTGAGGAAATTTCTTTAAAAATCTTCTTCTTCAGATCACCAGTAAGAATCCTTTCATATTTGGTATACAACATCAATAGGGGGGCCAGATTCAAGTTTGTACAAATCGGGTCACTGAGTTAGAATTTGGATTCTCTATTGAAGCCCCAAGTTTATTTTCATACAATTTGAGGAAATTTCTTTAAAAATCTTCTTCTTCAGCTCCACCAGTCAGAATCCTTTCATGTTTGATATACAACATCTATAGGGGGGTCAGAATCAAGTTTGTTCAAATCGAGTTCCTGGGTTTATATTTGGGCACCTTAAGAGAGCCTGAATTTTAACTTAGTGAAATATGAGGAAATTTCTTTAAAAATCTTCTTCTTCAGATCCTCCAATCAGAATGCATTCATATTTGGTATACAACATCTTGAGGTGGGGTCAGTTTTAGGTTTGTTCAAATTGCTTACCTGGGTAAATTTTTGGGCTCCCTATGGGAGCCCGAATATCAACTTAGTGCAATATGAGGAAATTTCTTTTAAAGTCTTCTTCAGATCCACCAATCAGAATCCTTTCATATTTGGTATACCACATCTCTAGGTGGGTCAGATTCAAGTTTGTTCAAATCGGTTCTCTGGGTTAATATTTTGGCTCCCTATATGAGCCAAAAGTTTAACTTAATGCAATGTGAGGACATTTCTTTAAAAACCTCCTTGTTCAGATCCACCAGTCAGAATTCTTTAATATTTGGTATATACATTTGTAACATCTCAAGAGGGATCAGATTCAAGTTTGTTCAATTTGAGTCCCTGGCTTATCATTTTGGGCTCTCTATGAGCAAGGTTGGGGGGGGGGGGGATGGGAGGAAGGCAGGGGGAACGTGTTAGGTTCAGGTTTGTTCAGATCCATTTCCATAAAATTTGCTTTGCTTCATTCCTTTGTAGTGTTGATGAACCACTGAATGTGAGCGATTAAGTTCCCTTTTGACTCTTGAATAGTTTCTATTTACAGGGGAAACAAGAACATAGTGAGGTTATGTTACGCTGTCAGAGAGTGTGCTACCGCCGTCACAATATATAATTAGAGCTAGCGGCAAAAGTGCTCAGTGAAATAAGACAAGGGCCTAGATTTCAGATCATGAGATAGATGTCCTTGTCGCCAGCTAGCTCAGCCGGTGCTTCTATCACTCAGAATATGGGTGTTATGACGCTGGGTAAGTCTGTAGCGGTCGAGGAAAGAAAAAAAGGGTGTAGTGAGCATTATAAAAATCTGAACATGCTCACCCCTGCGACGGCGAAAAGGAGGAAGCAGACAAGTTCTGAGGTATGCTTGTCCAAGTCTGCCCCGACTACGAGCAAGAGAAAGGCCCCTTTCTCTTACAACAAACATCTGGGGTCAGAGATTGTTGGTAGGAACTTGCATCAGTTGGAGCTTATGTCCATGCCTTCCTTTCCGGGACGCTCCTTCTAATAGGCTGCCAGGGTCAGCTGGTCTTACGGCTTCATCTACGTCCAAAAAGCACACACGACCGCACAAAAAGTCCGTTGTTGCATTTTAGACAGGGCTAAAAACCATGGTGTATGGGTTTAGTTCCCTGTCACCAGCTAGCTCGACGGTGAAGCAGTTACTCAGGCCTCTAAAAACTATGACGCCGCTGTGCTAGGAATATGCAATGCCGCACTATACAATTAGAGCTAGCGGCAAAAGTTGCTCAATGATATAAGACAAGGGCCTAGATCTCAGATCATGGGATTTATGGCCTTGTCGACAGCTAGCTCAGCTGGCGGATCGTTACTCAGAATATGGGTAGTGTGGCACCGGGGTATGTCCGTAGCGGTCGAGGAGAGAACAAGGGTGGAGCGAGCACTATAATATACAATCATGCTCACCCAATGACGATGGAAGGAGGAAGTCGGCAAGTTCTGAGGTGTGCTCGTCCAGGTCTGCCAGGACCGCGAGCAAGAGAGAGGTTTCTCTCTCTTACAGCATCATTTGGGGCCAGATGTTGTTGGTAGGAACTTGCATCAGTCAGAGTTTACGTCCATGCCTCCTGTCCCGGGATGTCCCGTCTAATAGGCAGCCTGGGGTTGGCTAGTCTTATGGTTTCCTCTACATAATGGCTAAAGTGCTCTTTATATTGCACAGGGCTATAAACCGCGGTGAGTGGTTTCAGTTCCCTGTCGCCAGTGAAGCGGTTGCTCTTGAATATGAAGACCGTGGCACCGGCTGTGTCGCATTTACATAGTAAATCAGAGCTAGCGGCAAAAGTGCTCATTGATATAAGACAAGGGCCTAGACCTTAGAATATAGGGTTTACGACCTTGTCTCCAGCTGGCTCAACCGGCGGATCGTTACTCAGAATATGGGTAGTGTGACGCCGGGTATGTCCGTATCGGTTGAGGAAAGAAACAAGGGTGTAGCGAGCACTATAAAATCCAATCATCCTCACCCTGCGACGATGGAAAGGAAGAAGCCGGCAAGTTCTGAGGTACGCTCGGCTAGGTCTCCCAGGACCGCAAGCAAGATGGAGACCCCTCTCTCTTTTAACAACGTCTGGGGGTCAGATGCTGTTGGTAGGAACTTGTGTCATTCTGAGCTTATGTACATGCCTATTGACAGGGCCGCTCTGTTTAATTCTCAGCCGGCGTCGGCTACAATTCGGCTTCTTCAGCGTCTACTAAACACTCAGGACCGCACCTTGACTACGTGACTTCAGATATCTAGTCTGCATTGTCAATAGGTCCACTCTTTGTCAAAGAAGTCGCACCATCTAGTAGCCAAGGAGACGAGGCCTCATTAATCGTGATGTCCGCAGTTAAGGGCCATTTCGGACACACTGTCCCCAGGAGCAGCCGGCGGACAAGCAATACATGACCGCTGCTCCTCAGGCCTCCGTAACGGACTTGCTGTCGCAGATTGTGCAGCTCATCGCAGTATTCCTGCAAATGCAGAAAGCACTCAACGTCAGTCTCTAAACTTGAGTTGTCGGATGGTGCTTGATCGGTCCAGTCATCTGCGTGTTCAGATGCCGTTGACCGTGATTCTAAAACTGATTTAGATGGATGATGAAAGTGATACGGGTTTCTTATCATCATATTCTGTATTTTTAACCGTTTTTTGAACACATTCATTTAAAAAATGACCGGGGGAAGATGTGTTGAGAGTTTCTCTGCATTTGACATGAACAGGCTAAAGTCTTAGTTGTGACCTTACCTTCATCATTTCGCTGTTCGCTGGGATACAATTGAGAAGATAATTTCTTATTCAGAGCAAATTTTAGACTCAGGTCTTGTGTACTTCACTTTTAAGTACTGTTACGCAACATCTATATAGAAAGGAAATTTTGTGGATATTTGTACATCTTTAAAAATTCTTTCCAGACCTATTTGTCACATATATCTCTGTCTTAACAGTTGTTAAATGAGAGTTATTCTGATGTGACGAAGCCTTGTGTCATCATCTTTAGCAAATGACAAGGTGGAAAACTCTCTACAGGTCGCTCTAGTTTTCCAGACACTAAGTCTTTGACGGTAAGCTTTCATTAATGTAGGATTAAGCTACAAGAAAGCATCAATACTCGGTTCTTTAAGTTGGGGGTCTAATCGACCAAAAACCGCAGAGAAAAAGAGTAGGAGAGGATTCCTAGACTCAGATCGTCTATAAGGACTCATAGCCAAGGTATAGGTATCCCTCCTATAATTACTTTAGGCATCGGACTGTACAGCCACTTGGATAGGGGGTTTAGGGTCTGTTCAAGTTAACTGATCAGACACCCCTGAGCCGGTGGCTCGAGGCTCTTCTTGAGCTCGGTCTGACCGATAATTAACTGGAACTGGATAACGTGTTTATCATGGCTCTAAAAGGTTATTTAGGATAATCATTCAGTCAAAAAAGTGAGCATTCGAATGATCGACTGTGCTGCAATTATAGTTCTTAAGATCACTTGAAGAATGAACTAGGTAATGTCTCATGGGATGAATGATAGGATACACGTATCCTACAATTCATTTTCAACAAGCTGGTTCGTTTGTTGTTTCACAGAGCGAATTAGCCAGTTGTTAGGCTCGCTTTTGTCTTCTATCAGACACATTAACAGCGAAAGATTTTAATGCATCGGATGGGATTGTGCGGAGTGACTACGAATGTTATTTCGATGGATCGCTTACACACACGTCCCCTCCAGTTATTCTTAACTGGAATGGGAAGGCGTTTTTCGTTCTAGACCTGTTTTGATTTAGCGGATCTAGTTAACATAAGGTCAAGTTTGGGCTGATATTCAATGGTTTTACAGCTGCCAGATTCGGTTTTCTCAATTATGACGGATGTGAGTTCATAATTGGGTTACAGCCCTGAGTCAGACAGACTCGATATACAGGGTTCTTGTGCATGTGGGTTCGCTCCAGGATAGTTAAGTTTGCGACGTACAGGAACAATAGTTTCTATCATTTGTGTCGCCAGTGTTAGACATTTGAGCGCATACAGTTGACGCTCAGTCGTATTCATGGGAATGAATGGCAGGATACTTTAATTCATTTAATTCAGTAGATTACGTTAAGATTTAACAATCTCAGTGTTTTCTACTAATAACATATCTGTCGTCACAATATCCTTCTATCAGTTTTCTCAAGTGCCTGTTATTGAACATTCGCCAGAAGCTTCCTCCATGAGAGGGCCTTCTTCTTCAGGGAAAGTTTTGTTCTTCTTGTCATTCTCCGCCCATAGTGGCATAAGTGAGTCTGTTAGACGTGAGGGGGCCTTTGCGGTTCCTATATTTTTGCTGACTGGACCAGAAATGATTAAGTAATGTGGGTGAGGAGGTTTCGACATGACTTCAAATTCCCCCCCCCCCCCCCCAATACTCACACACTGTCTCGTATATATAGCTTAATACATACATACTATGCATATGATTTTTGATATACAAGCGCTTATTAAAATCATCATAATTGCTGCTATTTGAGTTCATCGGTGTCTTCATAACCAGTTATTGGTTTTTAGATGATGACATGCTGGATTTTAATGCACTCACACAATATTTTATCAGGCTATAGCTTTGGCGGACCTTGAAATTATTATATATTTCGGGGGCGGTCCGTGTTGGAGCCTGTTAACCATACCTACCTCCATTTCTAGATCCTGGTCTCTATTTTGTCGGTTCTCAAATCGCATATTCTCATGTGTTTATGGTTGTAGATATCGGATAGTACACGTTGGAGAGTATCCTTACTGGATTTTATTGTACTGAGGCCGCCTGTGGATGATCTTGGAAGTGTGTTTTCTCTGCAGAGATTGTTCAATGTATTTCGATTTAATATGTGTATGTTATATTTTATATCACCGATTTCGTCGTACCTGTGTACACCATCTGTTGTGCATATTTTGTAGCGGACAATATTATTTACCAAAATCATCGCTATAGCCTTGGCTTGTGAAGTGGCATTAAGCACCATTTATTATTCATGAATTAATTCCTGAGTGCCTGATCGATATTTATTTATATTGTTTTTTGGTACCGCTTATTGATTCCAGAGCTCTCTCTTTCTTTTGAAAATATGTTCTAAAAAAAAGTGGGGGGGGGGGGGGGGGGGGTCATTTTCACCCCTTCTCTGGCTTAATGGGTATGTAGCTATGAAGGAAGCTGTTTTATCCGTAACTATATTCTGCATACAGCTGTAGTGTTATTGTATGGCAAAGATTATGGGCAATTTTCTCTCATTCTCAAAAATGCCATCCTAATTTTTGGGGCTTAGTCCAGACTAACCATAAAAATTGTGAACTTGTTACATCCTAATTAGCATGGTTTCATGCTCAGATTTAGGATTTACATTATTAGGATCCATATTAGGTTATGTCTCTTCTATTACGGTATATAGTTTCGTTCAAAAAGTCACTGAAAACCCATCTGTTTAAATTAGCCTATCCCGCCATAATATCTAGTTAGTTACATATTCATATTAGATGTCATGTACTTATTGTAAAACCCGTGAGCACGTTCAGTGGAAACTCGGCTTAAAACCATATTATTATTATTATTATTAAGAGACATTCATGTAAATTCTAATTTCTTCATCATGGATTGAAGGATTTGATCTATGTTGATCTAATATTTCAGAAGTTCTAGGCCCTCCGCCTTTTTACAATTCAGCTAAGTATGGGTCATTGGTTACAGTATAAAAGTATGAAAAAATTTATAGTAATTTATATATTTTTTAAACTTACCAATGGCCCAGGCGGGAATGGCCCACCCATGAGTGGGCAGTACTGGGCACTCATACATCTCCTCTGAATTATTATATTGTAATCTTTTGTTACAAAGAATGATGTTGGCGCCAGTTTCAGTGACTTCCTGGCATCTGCGCATGCATGGAGAGTAAATGTATGGAGGGTCAGAAAGGACTTCTAATTTTCGGTTTTGCATGCAAATTTTGGGGATTGGGGGGCAAAATTTGTGTTTGGCCCTAGATAATTTTGAGTTAGCACCAGCTAAGTCTGGGCCATTGGTAAGTATAAAAAATATATAAATTACTTCAAATTTTTTGGTACAACAGATGGTCATTCATTTTATGCAAGAGAGCTAAGTCCAGTGTGCCTGAGGTAACAACAGTGTAACTCAGAAATAAAAATGGAACAATCTTTATCCTTATATACAACAACTCATCACCATTCAGTAAAACAACAAGGGCACTAAAACAAAATTAATCCACATGACAAGTTTGAATGAATAAATGAACAGTACTGTTTTTACTCACCCCTGAAAGAGTACATAGGAATCACCCTGCCATGCTTGTGACGTCATGCCACTTCAGAGGCTGGGACATGTATTGCTTTGCCTGACAATTAAATTTTACTCAAATTGATCTGCCTTTCCCTGATAGGGATCCCAAAAGGGGAGATAACTCTAAAGTAAAACCTAAAAAAATCTTCTTCAGAACCATCATATAGAAAGTTTTCTTTCACTCACATACATTCAAGTTTGTTCAACCCAAGTTCAGGGATTATTCTGGGTGTCTACAGGGACCTAATATGGGATCCTTTCCCAATGGAATTTGGGCATGATTTTTAGCTCACCTGACCTAAAAGGCCATGTGAGCTTTTCACATCACTTAGCATCCTCCGTCATCTGGCATCCGTAAACTTTTCACATTTTCATCTTCTTCTCTGTAACCACTAAGCTGGTGTGAACCAAACTTGGCAAGAATGGTCTATGGGAGGTCCTCTACAAACGATCCTTATTTTGTTCCCGTCCGATGGAAAATATAGCTTCCAGAGGCATTCTTTGATTCTGGTTTGTGGATTTTCAAAAATCTTCTCTGAAACTGCCAGGCCAAATGTTTTGAAACTTCACATAAATGATGACTGGTACCCCCTCTACCAACGATTCTTATATAATGTTGATCGGGTTACAAACATGGCCACAATTGCGGCTTACAGTTACTATAGAAACCCTATGGGAAATCACATTTTCATCTTCTTCTCTGGAACTACTGAGCCGTCGTGAACCAAACCTGGCAGGAATAGTCTATGGGAGGTCCTCTACAAACGATCCTCATTTTGTTTCCATGGGTTTGAAAACATGGCCGCCAGAGGCATTCTTTGATTCTGATTGGTGGATTTTGAAAAATCTTATCCTCTGAAACCACAGGGCCAAATGTTTTGAAACTTTGCATGGTTGATGACTGGGGATCCCCTCTACCAACGATCCTCTTTTAATGTTGCTCAGGTTCCAAACATGGCTTCAATTGTGGCTTACAGTTACTATAGAAACCCCATGGGAAATCAAGTTTTCATCTTCTTCTCTGGCCAGAATTACTGAGCCGACATGAACCAAACTTGGCAGGAATGGTCTATGGGAGGTCCTCTACAAACGATTTTGTCCCTGTGGGTTGAAAAACATGGCCGCCAGAGGCATTCTTTGATTCTGATTGGTGGATTTTCAAAAATCTTCTCTTAAACTGCCAGGCCAAATGTTTTGATACTTCACATAAATGATGACCCTCTACCAACAATCCTCATTTAATGTTGATCGGGATGTAAACATGGCCATAATTTCAGCTTATAGTTACTATAGAAACCCTATGGAAATCACATTTTCATCTTCTTCTCTGGATCTACTGAGCCGACGTGAACCAAACCTGGCAGGGATAGTCTATGGGAGGTCTTCTACAAATGCTCCTTATTTTTGTTACCATGCATCGAAAAACATGGCTGCCAGAAGCATTTTTGATTCTGATTGGTGGATTTTGAAAAATCTTCTCCTCTGAAACCATAAGGCCAAATGTTTTGAAACTTTGCATAGTTTATGACTGAGACACCCTCTACCAACAATCCTCATTTAATGTTGATTGGGTTGCAAACATGGTTGCTATTGTGGCTTATAGTTACTATAGAAACCCTATGGGAAATCACATTTTCATCTTCTTCTCTGGAACTACTGAGCCAACGTGAACCAAACTTTGCAGGAGTGGTCTATGGGAGGTCCTGTACAAACGATCTTCATTTTGTTCCCGTGGGTTGAAAAACATGGCTACCAGAGACATTCCTTAATTCTTGTTGGTGGATTTTCAAAAATCTTCTCTGAAACTGCCAGGCCAAATGTTTTGATACTTCACATAAATGATGACTGCGATCCCCTCTATCAATGATCCTCATTTAATGTTGATCGGGTGTTACATATGGCTTCAATTGTGGCTTGTAGTTACTATAGAAACCTTATGGGAAATCACATTTTCGTCTTCTTATCTGGAACTACTGTGCTAATGTGAACCAAACCTGGCAGGGATAATCTGTGGCAGGTCCTCGACAAACGCTCCTCACTTTGTTACCGTGCATCGAAAACATGGCTGCCAAAGCAATTTTTAATTCTGATTGGGGGATTTTGAAAAATCTTCTCTGAAACCACAGGGCCATCTGTTTTGAAACTTTGCATGGTTGATGACTGGGACGCCCTCTACCAACGATCCTCATTGAAAGTTGATCATTTTTGCAAACAAGGCTGCAATTGCACCTTATAGTTACTATAGAAACCCTATGGGAAATTACATTTTCATCTTCTTCTTTGGAACTACTGAGCCAACGTGAACCAAACTTCACAGGAATGGTCAATAGGAGGCCCTCTACAAACGATCCTCTTTTTGTTCCCATCGGTTGGAAAATATGGCCATCAGAGACATTCTCTGATTCTGATTGATGGATTTTGCAAAAATCTTCCCCTCTGAAACTACAAAGTCAAATGTTTTGAAACTTCACATGATTGAGGACTGGGACCCTCTTCTACCAATGATCCTGATGTAATGTTGATGTAATGTTGCAAACATGGCCACAATTGCAGCTCATAGTTACCATGGAAAGCCTATGGGAAGTCACATTTTAGTTTAACTTGACAAAGTCAAGATAAGCTATTGCCATCACGCATGCGGAAGTCTGTGAGTCTGTGAGTCATTTTCCTTTAGCACAGGCTACACCCTGTAGTTCTTGTCTGATTATCACGAAATTTCATATGCAGGTTTGGGGTCATGTCTAGATGACAACGTCCCCTTTTGGTCGCGATCAGTCAACCGGTATTCCTGCCCAAGCCCAAAACCCCAAAACCATTAGCACAGTCTACAGGTCATATTTATGAAGGGATTTCATTGTAACTTTGTAGGATGCCTCTGTATAATGCCTAGATGAGAACATCCCTTTTGGTCATGATCTGTCAACCGAGATGGCTGCCCATGCCTGAAACCCAAAAACTTTTAGCACAGTCTGCAGGTCATATTTAATATTGAGGGATTTCATTGTAACTTGGTGGGATGACTCTGTATGATGTCTAGATGAGAACTTCCCCATTTGGTGACGATCTTTCAACCATGATGACTGCCCATGCCCAAAACCTGAAAACCTTTAGCACAGCCTACAGATCATATTTATGGGGGGATTTTATTGTAACTTGGTAGGTTGACTTGTCTAGATGAGAACATCCCCTTTTGGATGTGATTGGGCAACTGTGATGGCTACAGGGGCCCGAAGCCCGAAAACCTTTAGTACAGTCTACAGGTCACATTTATGAAGGGATTTCATTGTCACTTGGTAGGATGACTCCAAGTAATGTCTAGATGAGAACGTCCCCTTTTGGTCGCGATCATTCAGCCTTGGTGGCTGCCTGAGCCCAAAAACCTTTAGCATAGTCTATAGGTTATATTTATGGAAGGATTTCATTGTAACTTGTTAGGTTGACTCCATATAATGCCTAGATGATGACATCCCCTTTTGGTCATGATTGATCAACTGTGATGGCTACAGGGGCCCGAAAACCTTGAGCACAGTCTACATGTCATATTTATGAAGGGATTTCATAGTAACTTCGTAGGATCACTCGAGATGATGCCCAGATGAGAATGCCCCCTTTTTATTGCGATCATTCAACCATGATGGCTGCCCGAGCCCAAAGCCTGAAAACCTTTAGCACAGTCTACACGTCATATTTATGAAGGGATTTCATTGTAGCTTGGTAGGATGACTCCAAATAATGTCTAGATGAGAACATTCCCTTTTGTCGCGATCATTCAGCTTTGATGGCTGCCCGAGCCCAAAAACCTTTACTATAGTCTGTAGGTAGTATTTATTGAAGAATTTCATTGTAACTTGTTAGGTTGACTCCATATAATGCCTAGATGATGACATCCCCTTTTGGTCGTGATTGGTCAACTGTTAAGGCTACAGGGGCCCGAAGCCCGTAAACATTTAGCACAGCGTGCAGGTGATATTTATGAAGGTATTTCACTGTAACTTGGTAGGATGCCTCTGTATAATGCCTAGATGAGAATGTCTCCTTTTGATCATGATCTGTCAACTGTGATGGCTGCCCAAGCCTGAAACCCAAAAACTTTTAGCACAGTCTGCAGGTCATATTTAATATAGAGGGATTTCATTGTAACTTGGTAGGATGACTCCGTATGATGTCTAGATGAGAACTTCCCCATTTGGTCGTGATCTGTCAACCGTGACGACTGGCTGAGCGCAAAACCCGAAAACCTTTAGCACAGTCTATAGGTCATATTTATGGAGGGATTTCATTGTTACTTGGTAGGTTGACTTCATGTAATGTCTAGATGAGAACGTCCCCTTTTGGATGTGATTGGGCAACTGTGACGGCTACAGGGGCCTGAAGCCCAAAAACCTTTAGCAAGGTCTACAGGTCATATTTATGAAGGGATTTTATTGTAACTTGGTAGGATGACTCCAAATAATGTCTAGATGAGAATATCCCCTTTTGGTTGCGATCATTCAACCATGATGGCTGCCCGAGCCTGAAGCCCAAAAACCTTTAGCACAGTCTACAGGTCATATTTATAAAGGGATTTCATTGTAACTTGGTAGGATGACTCCAAATAATGTCTAAATGAGAGTGTCGCCTTGATGGCTGCCCGAGCCCAAAACCCAACCCTTTAGCATAGTCTATAGGTCGTATTTATGGAAGGATTTAATTGTAACTTGTTAGGTTGACTCCATATAATGCCTAGATGATGACATCCCCTTTTGGGCGTGATTGGTCAACTGTGATGGCTTCAGGGGCCCAAAGCCCCGAAAACCTTGAGCACAGTCTACAGGTCATATTTATGAAGGGATTTCATTGAAACTTCGTAGAATCACTGCAGATGATGCCCAGATGACCACGTCCCCTTTTGGTCGTGATCATTCAACCATGATGGCTTCCCGAGCCCAAAACCTGAAAAACTTTAGTACAGACTACAGGTCGTATTTGTGAAGGGATTTCATTGTAACTTAGTAGAATGACTCAGTATAATGTCGAGATGAGGAGGTTTCCTTTTAGTTGCAATCGGTCAACCGTCACGGCTTCACAGGCCTGAAGCCCGAAAACCTTTAGCACAGTCTACAGGCCATATTTATGAAGGGCTTTCAATGTAACTTGATAGGATGACTCGTTTGGGAATAATTTGACTGTAACTTGGTAACTTTCGTTGACATACGTTAACTGTGAGGGCCACATACATTAACTGTGAGGTCCACATTAACCCACCCCTCAGCTCTTTAGTACAGTGTAAACCTCATATTATTTTTATTAAAAACATAGCATACAGGGAACAGAAATTAACATATTCCCAATTATCACAATTCTTTTCTTATTTCATAATCCTTTCATTTTCATTGAACATTATCCTTTTCATCAAACACAACACACAGACAAGTTAAGCTACACTGTCATTGACACTTTCATTATATGTAGTTCCAGGTGAGCGATTGCAGGCTGTTTGGAGCCTCTAGTTCCCAATTCCCAACACAAATTTTCCAATCTCAGTCTGCATTCGAACAAAAGTTTAATGCTCTGTTGGTGTCCTAAACTCAGTGAACTGGGTAGTCATGAAGCTATTGGTTCTCTGGGGCCTTATGACCAACCAGTTCAGGACACAAATTGTTTATTAAACGTGAATTGCATACCAAAAGAAGCTTATAAAGTGTCTAAATTTCAAGGTCTTAATTTGATACTATAAGAACAGTTTTAACAGACAACAAAGACTGGGGTGAGCATGTGACTATTTGTTACAAAACTTACTTGTCGTACTTGCTGTTGCTTAGGTGAATTGAGTTTGCTTGCATTTTAATGTTCTCTATTCAGTTATAATGTAAAATTTTTTAGTCCTTGCATGTTTCTTCTCTTCTAAAACAAATTCCTAATTGTAACCCCCCATGGTGCCAGTTTTCCCAGTGGCATGGGAAAAGGACGCATTCCAAAAGAGGACAGAAGAATCTTTGAAGTTGCCTTGCAGCTCCAAAATGCAAAAGTTGTAATTTTCAAGTAGCATCTTTTATTCATATACAGTTAAGGTTGTTCAAACCATGTTGCTGTATTTATGTTTGGGCTCATTTTGGTGCCCAGAAGTCCCATTCAGGGTGCAAAATGCTTAAGTTGTAATTTTCTTTTTTGAACCACTGCACAGAAAGTGTTGATTTTTGACCAGCAACATCTTTCAATCATGTACATTTAAGTTTGTTCAAGCCAAGTTGCTGTATCCATATTTGGGGTTATTTGGAAGTCCCAAAGTTGTCTTTGGGCTAAAAATCACCACATTCTGATAGAAAATGTTGATTTTCCACATGCTGCATTTTTCAATCGTATACATTAAAGTATTGTTTCAGCCATGCTTCTGTTTTGATATTTGGGCTGATTTCAGAGTCCAAAAGTTGCCTTTGGGCTCCAAAATTGAAAATAAATTTTTGCAATTATTTTTTTTTTTGTTTAAAGTAACTTGTTTATTTACACTGCAACAAATTTTACTGTCTCAAATATGTGTACCACTACTGACTTCTGGATTTCCAAGGAGGATAACTTGAAAAAAACATGCATTTTGGGGTGAAATTGATAAAAAAAAAAACTAACATAATTTTTGTGAAATTCATGCAACTTGTCATTGTACAGAAAAAGTTAATTTTTGGAAAATAACTTGTTTAACTCATATATATGTATGTTCAAGTTTGTTCATGTCAGGTTTCTACATCCATATTTGGGCTCATTTTGAGAACTCCAAAGTTGCCTTTGCATTCAAAAATTCAAAATTCTCAAGGAGCACTTTAATGATCATTTTCCATCCATCATCCATCCGTCTGTCCTGCTGAAGCTTTTCATTATCGACTTCTCCTCAAAAACTACTGGGCCAAACTGAACCAACATTTGAATATTTATATCATATGTCAATCCAAGATTGCTCAAATAAAGTTTCCTGGCCCACAAGGGGACCAGAAGTTCTATAACTCTTTTAAGCAACTGAACTTTTTTTTTAAAAATTAAAAATTAAAAAAATCTTCTCCAGAACCACCAGTCATAATATTTAGATATTTTGTATACAGCATCCTTAGGAGGGGCAGATTCAGTTAGTTTAAAAATAGCCCCTAGATTTATATTTGGGCTCTCTGTGGGAGCCTGGATTTTACTTTTGTACAATTTGAGGAATATTCTTTAAAAAAAATTCTTCTCCAGCACCACTAAACTGCATCTTTTGAAATTTGGTATACAAAATTCTTGGGGATCAGATTCAAGTTTGTTCAAATCAAGTCCTTCGGTTCATATTTTGGCTCCCTGTGGAAGCCTGAATTTTAACTTACTGCAGTATTCTTTAAAAATCTTCCTAGCTACAAACAACCAATAACATATATTTGTTGTGCATCATACTTGGCGGGGTAGGGGGTGGGAGGAGGGGGTGGGGGGGGGGGGTGGCATGTTCGACTTTGTCCAAGTCAAGTCCCCAGGTTCTTATATGGGCTTTGTGAGAGCCCAAATGTTATTTTAGTTAAATATGAAAAATGCAGGGTGGGGGGGGGGGGGGGGGGGGGGAGTGCAGGCAGGCAGAAAATCTTAAACCCCAATGAAGAATTCACTATTACTTTATTTAAATGAATTTTGTCCACTGGTGAATTTGATTGTGGTCCAGTTCAGTCAGCTGTTTATTAATAGGGCCCACCTGACTGCTTGAAGCCCTGAGAGTGTGCCAATTGTTTGATTTTTAGCTCAACTTTGGCAAAGCCAAATTTGAGCTTATGATTTTTAGCTCAACTTTGGCAAAGCCAAATTTGAGCTTATGCCATGGCCTGTCGTCCGTCTGTCCATCTGTCCGTCTGTCCATCAACAACCTTTCTTATGACCGTGGGACGAGAACGAGTGTTTTGGGGTCCAATCTGAAATTCAAGTTGGCCGCTGGTGGCCATTTTGTACAGACTTAGGTGAAATCAGATTTTTGCACAGAACTTCCATATGAAAGCAGTGATTTGAATAATTTTTTGGATGAATGTTTAGTACCATGGGATACATCACATATAATACAGGTTTTTTTCTCGTACGTAAATTATTCAAATTAGATTAACTTTCATGTATTTAGTGTTACTTTCAGCACTGTAAGTGCAAATGCCAATATGGCTCGGGCTAGAGGCTGTATTTATAAACCGATCTTTACGAAACTTCTTGGGTACCTTTGGTTTCACCGTGGGATGAGAACAAGTGTTTTTGAGTGCAGTCCGAAATTCAAGATGGCCGATGGCAGCCATTTTGTACAAAATTAGGTGCAATCAGATTTTTGCACAGAACTTCCATATGAAAGCGCTGATTTGAAAAATTTTTTAAACCTACTCACAATTGTTTACAATTGGTTGTAACATAAGTGCACGCCCTACTTCGGAACTAACTCAAGCTTTTAGAAACTTTTCCAAACGAGCTGGAAAAGTACTAGAGTGCAAAAGTACGAAAAAGATCGAAAAAAAGGGTCGAGGGAGACCAGCGCTCGAAATTACAGGTACTCTCTCTGCACACCTCTTGCGTTTACCGAGCGCATGCGTAACAACCGTGATGTCTATTCCTTTTATTTCCGCTATTTGTACATGGTCGGAAATTTTTGTCACTCATGCTACTTTGCTGTTTTTCTTCGTGAACAACTTATTATATGTGTTTTCTGCATTTAATTGTGTGCAAGTGGATTGTATCCTTTTGTCAAGCTATCCAATGTTGTTGATTAATGTTATTTTTTATCATTATTGCTTGTTTCTTCACACTTAATCTTGTTTTTCCCCCACGTGTGAACACGACCTTTGTGCTGTTTTCCGTCTGCGGGAAGCTTGATTCCATTATTTTCATTCATATAATGCCAAAGACTATTCCTTGTATTTCTTGCTTGCAAGTGAAGCATGTGGACGACTCTCATTCCACATGTGTCACTTGCAACAATTGCACTCAGGCCCAATCATGTGGTATTTGTGGGGTTTGGTCCTCTAAATTCTGGGCTTCTGTTAACAAGGTTGTTCTGTCCAGCGCTAGAACCCCTCGTTCTCGGAGTAAGGGTAGCCGTGCCATAGCAGACATTTCTGCTGGTGCACGTGGTGACTCTGTCACACAGGATTCTAATCTGTCTTCTGTGGCGAGTTCCTCTGCAACTGTTGACGGTGCTAGTTCAGTGATACCTGACGTGGAGACCGTGGTCTCTTTGTCTTCTGATGTCACTCTTGAGGCGTCTGTTTCCGTAGAGAGCTTCTCCAAGATCAGCTCGGTGACCCTCTCCGATCTTCCTCCTATGCCGTCGTCAGTTGCTGAGGAAGTTGTTACTACAGATCCTATTCTGTATGATGGTGGCTCTTCCATCTCCTCTGGGGATGGTCTACAGTCTCGGGGGACCGAGGCTGTATCTGCTGGTGTGTCTGTGTGCTTTCAGCCTCCCCTAGCCTCGCGGTGGTACTGTGTGGGTTTGCTGTCTGCTCCGTCTCATCTGGCTAGGTTTGCTCCTAGTCGGTTGAGCCGGTCGGTCACTTCAGCAGCGATTCCTCACCCCTCGAGTGAATCGTTTATTGTTCCTCCTTCCCCTGCTAGTGTGCCCCCTAGCAGGATGGGGTTGGGACTTTGGCATCCAGGGTCTGCTGTTCGGTAGCGGTCAGTGACAGCCCCGGTTAGCTGTCACTCTCAGAACCTTCCTCCGGTGATTCCTCACTGTGTTCCGAGTCTGGGTGTCGAACGATGCTTGCCGTCGGTCTCAGAGGATGGGCAGTTGGGGCCGTCTGCCGTGCAGAGGCCAATGACAGGTTCCTGTCATTCTTGGGACAATCCTCCGGTGTCTTCTCACCATGTCCTAGGTCCAGCTACCGATCGACGTGCGCCGTCGGTCTCTTTTGAGGATTTGCAGGCAGGACCTTCTGTTTCGCAGAGGTCAGTGATGGCCCCTGGACGTCACAATCGGGACTATCCTCCGGTGTCTTCTCACCGTATCCCTATTCTGTCTGCCGATCGACGTTCGACGTCGGTCTCTTCTGAGGATTTGGGTTCTTCTACCAGAAAGGTCCATTGGGAGGACACTCCGTCGGGCGATGCTGCTGCGACGGATTCTCAGGGTGACCTGCGTCAGGCCATTTTGGCACTCACCCGGTTGCTTTTAGGCAACCCTCAAGTTGGCCTCCCTGTGCTTCTTGAGGCACAACCTCCTTTGGTCGGTCGCCGAGATGTATCGCCTGGCCCCTTGGATACTGCACAGTATTCACAGGAGGTTTCTGCTGGTCCGCCCGAGTTGGGCTACGTCTCCTCTGCAATGGAGGATGATGAGTATCTTGAAGGTGATGGGCCCCCCTCGTCAGTCTTGGGGCAGGCTTTGGATTTCGTCTTTGGCTTATTGCCGGACGTTCAACCTTCCGACCAGCCATGTGTGACCGTCCGGCCGCGGTCCACTGTGGAGCGCCGTAACCCTGTTGAGCCTTCTAGCTCCAGGGCTTTGCATCCTCTGCAGTCGGCTCAGGTAGTTGAGTCCTTCCAGGGCTTAGACGCCAAAATGCGTTCTAAGGCCTTCAAGGGTTCTTTCTTTTCTAGAGCTGATGCTTTTCTGCCTCCATCGCGGTTTCGTGTTTACGATTCCGTCTCTCCACCAGTCTTCCAAGGGATGACTACTGTGGATGAGGATTCTTCTTCCCTCGGGTTATCTAAGCCTAAGTCGGCAGTTCTCCCGATGTCGGTAGTTGAATCTATGGTGGGCTTGTCCTGAGAGATGCTGGGCATGTTATCTCTCACAGACCATGTCGTCGCTGCCCTGGCAGAGTATTTTCCACCTGGGGAGTTTGATGATGCTCAGTCACCTTTTTGCGTTTTGTCACAGTCTCATGAACTTGACACACGCTCACGCCTGTAACACAGCTAATTTGGAGCTCGCACGCCGGGATGCGGTGTGGGATTCTTCTCCATCCCTTCCGTCTGAGCAGCGTGCTGTTCTGAGGTCTGCCTCTCTGGATGGAGCTCAGTTGTTCCATGGTTCAGTGGAAGCTGTCCGTAGCGAGGTTCTTCGTCATTCGAAGGACCAGCCTTTGCTGCGACAGCTGTACCAACCTGCTGCTGCGGGTGGTGGTCAAGCGTCCTGCTGCATCTGCCTCGTCGGCGACATCGGATACGCCTTCGGCTCCGTCTGCTTCTTCTGCTCAGAAGAAGCGCCGAAGCGGCCATGCTCGCTGGCAGTCTCAGACAGGAAAGTCTCAGGACTCTGTCACTTCCCGAGGTGGTGGTTTCTCCTCTCGGGGGGCCTCGTCGAGGCCGCAAGTGAAGGTTCTCACCTCGATTCGCATCCAGTCGGGGGAAGGCTGTCGCAGTTTTACGACCGTTGGACAGAGATAACGTCGGACACTTGGGTCCTCGACGTTATACATTCCGGTCTGCGACTGTCCTTCCATCAGCACCCCAGTTTATCTCGGGTGCCTCTCCCGACTCGGGTCCCTATTCGATTCTCTACGTTGGGACCTTCTGGTGCAGGAGATCGACAATCTCCTCTCCAAAGGGGCGATTGAGGTGGTCAGGAACACCCTTTCACCGGGGTTTTACTCGAGACTTTTCTTGGTGCCGAAGAAAAACGGCCAATTTCGTCCTGTCATCGATCTGAGTATCCTGAACGAGAACATTATAGCTCCTCGTTTCAGTATGGAGACTTTCCGGTCGGTTCGACGTTCAGTTCATCAAGGCGACTTTGCTGCCAGTATCAACCTGAAGGATGCCTACTTCCATGTACCCATTCATCTGGCGTCACGGAAATACCTTCGGTTCTCGTTTCGGGATCGAGTCTATCAATTCAGAGCTCTCCCGTTCGGTTTGAACCTGGTTCCTTAGGCCTTCACCCGACTGATGTCACATGTGCTTGCTTTCCACCATACTCAGTTGGCTGTGACTTCGTCAGCCTACCTGGATGACATCCTCCAACGGCACCACAATGCTGCTGTTCTGGAGTTAGATGTCCGGCAGTTTCTTTGCCTGCTAGCGTCATTTCAGATCAATCGCGAGAAGTCGGATCTCCTTCCTTCTCAGCGATTCCGAAATTTGGGGATAGATTTCGACACTCTTCACAATGTAGTGTCGGTCCCCCATGCTTGGGCGACGATTCTTTCCGCCTTGACTTGGAACCTGCTTCAATCTTCCTCTGCCTCGGCCAGGACTTTCCTTCGGATGCTGGGCCTTTGCGGTTTGGTGACAGATCTCATTCCACTTGGTCGCTTGTTTGTCCGACCTCTCCAACACTTCCTGTTGGATCATTGGCTTCCGAATGTAGATCCGCTGGACCTGGAACTCACTATTCCTCGGTCTCTGCTTTGTCACCTCCACCCTTGGGCCGATATTCCCTGGCTGACACAGGGTGTTCGTTGGATCTTCCTTTGGTCGATCGCATCCTTACTGCGGATGCCAGCTATCGGGGCTGGGGTGCGACGTTGGATCCTCTCGGTCTGTCTACTCGCGGCGAGTGGGACAGCGAGCAGGTGGGCCTTCATATCAACCAGAAGGAGCTCCTTGCACTTCTGTTGAGTTTCCGGCTTTGGATCCCTCATCTGTCGGACCATATTGTCCTACTTCTTTCGCACAATTCGACAGTAGTGGCCTACATACGGAATCAAGGAGGCACACATTTGATTCCCATGTATCGGCTGTCTCGGATCTTCTTCTGTTGGCGCGGGATGTGAACGCTCGGGTGTCCATTTGACACATTCCCGGGCATCTCAGCGTCCTAGCAGACTCCCTGTCCCGACGCGACAGTGTCCTTCCAACCGAATGGATGCTACATCGGTCGGTGTTTCAGGCGATGTGCGAGCAGTGGGGCCGCCCTCAGGTCGACTTTTTCGCTACTCGCTGGAATCATCAGGTAGAGACCTTTGTCTCCCCTTGTCCAGATCCTCTGGCATTTGCAGTAGACGCTCTGTCTCTGGACTGGACAGGTTGGATCGGCTATGCCTTTCCTCCTGCACCGATTCTTCCTCAAGTATTAGCGAAGATTCGTGCTTGCAGTTGCAGGATCATTCTTATCGCACCTCTGTCTCCACAGAGGGTGTGGATGAATCTGCTGCGGCCTCTGTTGGCAGATCGGCCGATTCGTCTACCTCTACGTTGCGATCTTCTTTCCCAGGGTCATCCCAGGAAGTATCACAACAACCTGGCGAGCCTGTCCCTTCACGCCTGTCTTTTATCAGGTCCAGTCTCCGGCGTAGAGGTTTTTCGAGACGAACAGTGGAGTGCATTTCTGCATCGTGGCGACATTCCACTGGCATGACTCATGCTGCGAAGTGGAAGGTTTTCTGCCGCTGGTGTACAGATCACAATGTGGATTACCGTGATCCGTCAATCGCTCAAATTGCGGATTTTCTGGTATATCTTTTTGACTCCAAGGGCCTCCAGCCTATTACGATTATCGGTCTATGCTGTCTGATACTTTCTCTTATGTGGGAAAGCGATGCATCGGTCATAATCTTTTTCTCTCCAAACTCATTCGGCACTTTTCTTTGAAGAGGCCTTGAGTTTTGCGTCTTACACCCAAGTGAAACTTGGCATGGGTGTTGCACTGTTTGGAGGGGGCACCATTCGAGCCTTTATCTGAGACCGATATGCGTTTTCTCACCTATAAGACGGCTTTTATTCTAGCGTTTGCTTCTGCTCGACGAGTCAGTGAGCTTCATGCGCTATCTGTTGATTCTGCCTTCTTCAGAAATGAGGCTAACAGTGTCACCTTCACTACTGATTGCTCTTTTCTGGCTAAGAATCAACTTCCTGATTCAGTACCTCCTCCCATTTGCATTCGGGCTCTCCCTGCTGTCAATGGCCGGAGGCCTCTTCTTTGTCCTGTTCGTGCGATCAAGACTTACATTACTCGCACTCAGTTCATTAGGAGGGGTCGGAAGAGATTCTTTCTGTCTCTCATTCCTAAGAGGCAGTCTATCTCTTCCCATTCTATTTCCCGGTGGATCTGTCTTGCAATCAAGCTGGCTTATTCCCGCTTGTCTGCCTCGGATCTTGTTTCGAACCGGTTTAATGCTCATGAGGTTTGTACCATTTCCTGCACGTTCTCCAATTCTGTTTCGCTCCGGGATGTTATGAATGCGGCTTACTGGAGGAATGCTTCTACCTTCTCCTCCTTTTATCTCCACCACCTTCAGCAGCAATCTGAGGACCTTTATTCTTTAGGCCCTCTCGTTGCTGCTCAGGCTGTTGTGCACCCTCGTTAAAATTGTTTTTATCGAGGTTGTGCTTCGCTCAGCCTTGTTCTTTTCAGGTGCCTTCTCTCTATCTTGATTACAGGTTTCACTATTGTTCTCTGCCCTCCTTGCTTTTCTTTCTGCTACTCTTGTTGGTATTGGTTATGTGATTCACCTCCTCCTATTGTTTATTCAGCCAATTGTAAACAATTGTGAGTAGGTTGAAAAGAAATTAAAATTTTTTAGTAAATTTTGTTTCTTAACATACCTACCACAATTGTTTACCGGAGGCCCACCCTCCTTGGGGATATCTTTGATATTGATGCCTCCCTGCTAAATCACAAACTTCTCGTTGGCGGAAATACGGAATTGACATCATGGTTATTGCGCATGCGCTCGGTAAATGCAAGAGGTGTGCAGAGAGAGTACCTGTAATTTCGAGCGCTGGTCTCGCTCGACTCTTTTTTCGATCTTGTTCGTGCTTTTGCACTCTAGTACTTTTCCAGCTCGTTTGGAAAAGTTTCTGAAAGCTTTAGTTAATTCCGAAGTAGGGCTTGCACTTATGTTACAGCCAATTGTAAACAATTGTGGTAGGTATGTTAAGAAACAAAATTTACTAAAAAATTTTAATTTTTTTCTCGTGCAGAAATTATGCAAATTAGATGGACTTTGATTTTTTCAGTGCTACTTACACACAGTAAGTACACATGTCAATACGGCTCGGGCTAGAGGCTGTATTTATCAACCGATCTTCACGAAACTTCTTGCGTACCTCTGTTATCACCTTGGGACGAGAACGAGTGTTTTTTGGTGTGTTCCGAAATTCAAGACGGCCACCAGCAGCCATTTTGTATCAAAATTCGTGCAATCAGTCTTTTGAACAGAACTTCTGTATGAAAGTTGTGCGGTCCAAAATTCAAGATGGCTGCCAGTGGCCATTTTGTACCGAAATTAGGTCCAATCAGTTTTTTGTACTCAACTTCTATACGGCTCAGGCTAGAGACCGTATTTATGAACCGATCTTTATGAAACTTCTTGGGTACCTTTGTTATTACCGTGGGATGAGAACGGGTGTTTTTGGGTGTAGTCCGAAATTCAAGATGGCC
Source organism: Pictodentalium vernedei (assembly GCA_031216915.1). Lineage (NCBI taxonomy): Eukaryota > Metazoa > Mollusca > Scaphopoda > Dentaliida > Dentaliidae > Pictodentalium > Pictodentalium vernedei. The sequence continues at coordinate 131,646,817 of CM062290.1, read as the reverse complement.
ACCAGCAGCCATTTTGTACCAAAATTTGTGCAATCAGTCTTTTGAACAGAACTTCTGTATGAAAGTTCTGATTTGAATAAATTTTTGTGTGAATGTTTAGTAAAATGGAATACATCACATACAGTTCGGGTTTTTTTCTCGTGCAGAAATTATGCAAATTAGATGAATTCTGATTTATTTAATGCTACTTATACACTGTAAGTGCACATGTCAATACGGCTCCGACTAGAGGCTGTATTTATCAACCGATCTTCACGAAACTTCTTGGGACGAGACCGAATGTTTCTGAGTGCGGTCCAAAATTCAAGAAGGCTGCCAGTGGCCATTTTGTACCGAACTCAGGTCCAATCATTTTTTTGTCACAACTTCTATACAGCTCGTATTTATGAACTGATCTTCACGAAACTTCTTGGGTACCTTTGTTTTCACCTTGGGACAGGAATAAGTGTGTTTTGGGGTGCCTTTGTTATCACTGTGCTATGAGAACAAATATTTTGGGGTTCAGTCAGACCCACTCTGGGACTCAAAGATTTCTTTTCTAGTTTAGCATCTGACTGTCACTCACTTTTACAATACTTTACCTATACATTTGTTACAGGCTACGATCAGTATTTATAAGAGTGCTCAATTATTTACAGTGGGAAGACAGCACGAAAGAATGGTTATGGGGGGAATTCAGGACACTTCCTTGTCTCTGTACATGCGCAGATGCTATCTACGGAGGCATATACATAGCTCATCTGACTGAAACTCGGGGGAGTTTAAGTGATCACTTTCTGCCTGGCGTCAGCCGTCTGTCCATCATCCGGCCTGCATCCATCCAGCATGAACTTTACTGTTACATCATTGACTTCTCCTCATAAACCACTGGGCCGAATTGAACCAAATTTGATATGCATATTTCTTATATGTTAATTCAAGTTTGTTCAAATATAGTTGCCTCCCCCACAAGGGGCACCAAAAGAGGCAGAATTCTGTTAACACTCCACAAATTATTTTTTTTTAAATTAAAAAATCTTCTTTGCCTGTACTACCAATCAGAATCTTTTGATACTTGGTATACAACATCCTTAGAGGAATCGGATTCAGGTTTGTTTGATACAAGTTCTTGGGTTCATATATGGGAACCCAAATTTTTTCTGGTGCTATATAAGGAAATATATTAAATACAAAACCAGAAGAATGATGGTTGACTTTATGTAGCAATAAATTTTTCTGGTTCACTCAAGTACAATTGGGGATTAATGGGTTATATAATGTTTATTCCAAATCAGCTGGGGGTCAGTGGAGCTCTGTTTGCTTCACTGATTCCCAATGTTCAATCATGTTTTTGAAAAGAGAGTTCCATTTGCACACTGCTGTTATGGCCAATGAGATTTTACAGGGAATTTTGGTCACATGATCATCTTGTTTTGCGATTCATTCACGATTCATTCACTGACAAAATACTGAGGTTACAAGTGTTAAAAATGCCTCCCACCTCAACCCCTTCATTGGAGTCCTGACTTGGATTGGTGTTGGTTTTGCTTCCCCATCTTATCCTATATCGGTTTTGTGGGCATTTTATTTATGCTGCCCACTATGCTCTTGTCAGGCTAAAAAATCTTCAGTTTTACCAGTCAGAATCTCTTGATAATTGGTGTACTGCATTCTTTTTTCTTGGGTGGGGGGGTGTTCTGGTTTGTTCAAATTAAGTCCCTGGAGTCATATTTGGGCTCCCTGTAGAAGCCCGAAATTTACATGTAAATTGGTATGATATTGGGAATATTCTTCAAGAATCGTGTTCTTCAGTTCCATCAGTCAGAATCTTTTGATGTTGGATAAGTAGCATCCTAAGTGGACTGAGATTCAAGTTTGTTCAAATGAAGTCCCTGGGTTCATATTTGGGCTCCCAATGGAAACCCGAATTTTAACATCGGTCCAATATGACCTAATGTTTTTTAAAAATCTTCTTCTTCGAATGGATGAGTCAGAATCTTTTGATGATTGGTATAGAGCATCCTTAGGAGGGTTAGATTCAAGTTTTTTTCAAATCAAGTCCTTGGGATCATATTTGGTCTCCCTATGGGAACTCAAACTTTAAAATAGTGCAATATGAGGAATATTATTTAAAAATGTTCATCTTCAGATCTACCAGTCCGAATCCATTGATACTTGATATTCAGCATCCTTAGGAGGTTCAGATTCATGCTTGTTCAAATCAAGTTCAAGGTTTCATATTTGGGCTCCCTATGGGAACCCAAATTGTAACTTGGTACAATTTGGGCAAATTTATTTAAACAATTTCTTTTAAAAACTTTTTCTTCTGGTCTACTAGTCAGAATCTCTTGATATTTAGTATACTGCACTTTTAAGGAGGAGGAGTGGTCAGTTTGAGGTTTGTTCAAATTGAGTCCATGGAGTGATATTTGGGATCCATGTGAGAGCTTCAATTTTCTGTAAAATGAAAAAAAGGTTTTAAAATCTTCTCCAGATCCACCAGTCAGAATGGTTTGATGATTGGTATATAGCATCCTTAGGGGGCAGTAGATGAGATTCAAGTTTGTTCAAATCAAGTTCATGGGGTCACATTTGGACTCCCGCTGGGAACTCGGAATGTTAACTTAGTGCAATATGAGGAATATTCTTTAAAAATCTCCTTCCTCAGATCTACCAGTCCAATTGTTTTGATGGGCAGTACCCTTAGGAGGTTCAGATTCAATTTAAATTAAATTTAGTCTCTCGGGTCATATTTGAGCTCCTTGTGGGAGCCTGAATTTTAACTTAAATGAGGAATATTCTTTAAAAACCTTTTTCAGATCTCCCAGTCAGAATCTTTTGATATTTGGTTTGATGTATCCTTAGTGGGGTGGGGTCAGATTCCAGTTTGTTCAAATCAAGTTCCTGGGTTCATATTTGGGCTCCCTATGGTTAATTATAGCTTAATGCAATATGGGGAAATTTCTTTAAAAATCTTCTTCAGGTCCACCAGGTCAGCTGGGTGATTTTTCCTCCTTTGCTTCATAATGAGTTCTGAAGGAGATTGGGTGATGTTATGCAAAACAAAGTCCAAAAAACAATTCACCCCACAGACCACCTCCATACCTCTAGCTAAATTAGATTAACTACATGAACATGTATATGCTAAATGTGATCCAAAATCCTTCTTTAAACAATTTTATCAGGTGGGTGATTAGGGCCCCTTGGGACCTCTTGTTTATTGTTTTAGCCTAATTTTTGAGGTGCAGAGTCAAAATTAAGTGTTTGGCCTGAATTCTTACGAATAAAGTGGCAGCATGTCTGGGCCTGTGGTTGGTATGATACAGAAATTACGTGAAATTTTCTTGTTTTAAAGCGAGTTCATGTGATCTGATGTGATTTAATAAAAAAAAAACAACATCATGCTGCTCCTGACTCTGCCACCCTCCCCAGGCTCACCTGGTTAAAAAAAATCCTCTGACACCGTGTTCAAATCAGCATTACTGTGTAGTTTTTGCCACTTCCTTCAAGCACCCATTCAAAGGTTCAGAACTTTGGGGATATGAATAACACACAACAATAGGTCTAGTTCAAGGAAGCACTGCACTGACTGAGCTTATGCTGATAAGTGGAATGTCTACTCTCACTGGTGCACCATGCACTCTCTTGATTATTCCAGGCTATTGATAGCACAGTTGGCTGCATTTTCAGCTCACCTTGAAGTCAAGCTGAGCTTCTCTAATCACTCTCCATGTTTTGGGCTTCTCCTCCAAAATCACTGGGCCAATTTAAGTGAAAGTTTGTGTGAGGGATGGTGCTGAGGGGGCATTGCTCAGCCCCATAGGGAGGGGGCGGGGAAAAATGCTCCCAATTTTTAAAAAAAAATCTTCTCATGAACCAGCAGGTTCAGTGATGTGATATTTGGTATGGAGCTTCCTTTGAGGTGTAGGTTCAAGTTTGTTCAAATGAAGTTCATGAAGCAATATTTGCCTTTGTAATGGGAGGGAAAAGATTTTTTACCCTGCCCCAAATTTCTATTATCTGAACCGATGGTCTGATTTGAACCAAATTTGGTTTGTGATATTATTGGGTCATAAGTACTTGATTCTTGCAAAAAAAAAATTCCCTGTGTCTCCGTGAGAACCCCAGGCGCTCAAAATAGAAATATTTTCAAACTTCAATATTTCTCAAACCCCAAGGAACAGGGAACTGTTATTTGGTATGGTGCATCCTTAGGACCTATAGAACTGAATGGTAAAAGAAATTGCCATTGGTTGTAACAGGGTGTTCCGTAGAGGGTGTCGAAAAAATGCTGAGTTAGCATATTTGCAAAACTTTTAAAAAACTTTTTCTCCAGAAGCGATGATAAGAATCTTTTCATATTTGGTATACAACATCCAGGGGGGGGGGGGGGGGGGGGGGGGGGGGGGGGGGAGGGGGGGCATGGGGGGGGTGCAGATATAAGTATGTTAAAAGATTCAGATTGAAGTTTCTTCAAGGCGAATGCATGATTATGAAGCCCAAATTTTAACTTAGTGCTATCCTGGCGATAATCTTTAAAAAATCTTCTTCACATCCACCAGACAGATTGCTTTCATAATTGGTATACAACATCTCTAGGGAAGGGGGGGGGGGGCAGATTCAAGTTAATTGGGTCCCTGGGTTAATATTTAGGTTCCCAGTGGTAGCCCAAATTTTAATTTGCCATATAAGAAAATCTTCTTCAGCTCCACCAGTCAGAATCCTTTCATTTACAACATCTCTAGTTCACTTCTCAGAACTCTTAGTCAGATTTTAACAAAATTTGATATGTGGCATAAGTGGGAAACAGATATTTGATTTAGAAAAAAAATTAACCCTAGCTATCATGGGACTCAATGTGTACTAAAAATAGAAACATAATTCCAAGTTAATTTTATAAGGAGCCGTGTTTAAGTACCCTCTAGAGGTGTGTAGCTAAGATTAATCCACATAGGTTGTATATCAAGGGGCTCCACAGGGGAGCTCCACTTTGTACATTATGATTAACTGAAGAAAAGGCACGATGCTTGGACTATTTTAGTCACTAATGAGGGGCTCAAGGATTGACAATGGATCCTATGGAGATTGATTGCTTAATGGAGATTCATTCATGGCCTCAGTTTATATCAGGTTCTGTTCAAGGTGGGTGCTTCAGGCTCTGTGGGGCCTCTTGTTTATATTTCTCTTTGATTTTAAGGAGCTCCATCCAGTTACCATAATAAGTTACCAGCCTCTGTTGTCCAATATCTTTTCATATGCTGTGGGAAAGTGTTGTATCGGCACTAACGTATTCCTCAGAACAACCCTGTGTGTTGCATTTCACACCAAAATGGAACCTGGCTTGAGTGCTGCATTGTTAGCTCACCTGACTGAAAGTCAGGGTGAGCTTTTCTTATCACTCTTCGTCCACCGTCCGTCTGTCCGTCGTCCTGCGTGAAGGTGGTGTTTGAGCCTCTTTCTCCTAAACCACAGGCCAGATTTTAATTAAATTTCATGTAAGTAGTGGTTATATAGGGGCATTTTGATTTTTATGCAAATTAGGTTTCAGCTCATATGGAGTAGAGGTGTGGGGAAAAAATGGCCAAATTTTTTGAAAATCTTCTTCTAATGAACCACCAGTAGCAGATATATGGTATACAGAGTCCTTTTGAGGTTTAGAATCAAGTTTGTTCAAGAGAAACATTATTTGCCTTCATTATGGGAGGGGCAAGAATTTTTGCCACTCCCAAAATTTCTATTTTCCAAACCGACAGGCAGATTTGAACCAAATTTGGGCTTATTGGGTCATAAGTACTTAAATTATGCCCCATTTTTTTCCTTGTCATCCCATGAGAACCGCAGGAGCTAAAAATAGAAAAAAATTAAAACGCCCATATCTCCAAAACTACACGGCACTGAGAATTCTTATTTGGTGTGAAGCTTCCTTAGGACCAACAGAATGGTATGGTCAAAAAGAAATTGCTATCGGTTTTATCTTGGGGTACTTTTTGGGAACTTTGAAAAAGTGCTGAGTCAGCATTTTTTTACACTGTGGGTAATGGGAAAAACATGTAAGACTACTTTTCTCCCAAACCACTGCTCCAAAAGCTTTCAAATTTGACATATAAGATCTTTGGAAGATTGTTTCACATGTTTATTGAAATCAATTCCCTGGGTCTATATTTGGGCTCTCTGTGGGAGCCCAAATGTTTAAATTAGTGCAGTATGAGGAATATTCTTTAAAGATCTACCAATAAGAATCTTTTGATATTTGGTATGCAGCATCCTTAGGGGGGTGGGGGGAGGGTGGGGGGGGGGTGAGATTCAAGTTTGTTCAAGCCAAGTCCCTGGGTTCATATTTAAGCTGAAAATTTGGGGCCCCGTTCCGAACTTAGAAATTTTGGACCAAAATCCGGAATTTTTTTTTTGTTTTTTTTATCCGTTTATGGCAATTTTAAGACAAAATTTTTTTTTTTTTTACACTGAAAATTTGGGGTCCTGGTGGGATTTAGAAAATTTTGGACCAAAATCCGGAATTTTTTTTTTGTTTTTTATGCGCTTCGGTAAATTTTAAGACAAAAAAAAATTTATTTTTTTTTACACTGAAAATTTGGGGTCCGGGGTGGGACTAAGAAAATTTTAGACCAAAATCCAGAAATTTTTTTTTGTTTTTTGTGTGTTTCGGTAAATTTTAAGACAAAAAAAATTTTTTTTTTTACACTGAAAATTTGGGGTCCAGGTGGGACGAAGAAAATTTTGGACCAAAATCAGGAATTTTTTTTGTGTTTTTTATGCGTTCACTGATTTCTCTTATTTTAGCCAAGAATCAAATTACAAAATTCACATCATTCCCCCATCTGTAAGACAGCATTACCTGTTACTGATTGGTGTGACCAACTTTATGTCTGGTACGTGTTATCCCGACTAACATCACCAGAACTCAATTTATTAGGAAAAGCAAGAAGAGGTTTTTCCTGTCCCTTATTCCAGGCAGGAAAAACATTTCCCCTCATTCCATCTTGCAGTGGATTTGTCAAGAGATCAAGGAAGCATATTCGAGATTGACTCTGGTTGTCTGCGCTGCCAACCAAGTCACTGCTCATGTTGTGCATGTCCTTTCTGTCTCCTGGGTTGACGTGAACTATTTTGGTTTTTCTGATGTTATGAAGGCTGCACACTTGAGAAATGCTTCTTCTTGATCCAGCCTACCTTCAATAGCGGATGGAGCAGGCTGATGACCTTTGCTCTTAAGGTCCATTAGCCTCCAGTCAGACTCTTATTTTTCCTGGTTGTTAGATTTATTCTGCCTCAAGCCATTTTTAGCTTAACTTGACATAGTCAAGATAAGCTATTGCCATCGCGCATGCTGAAGTCTGTTCACATTTTCCTTTAGCACGGGCTACACCCCGCATTTCTTGTCTGATCATCACGAAATTTCATATGCAGGTTTGGGGTCATGTCTAGATGAGAACGTCCCCTTTTGGTCGTGATCGGGCAACCGATATGGCTGCTCGAGCCAAAAATATGAAGGGATTTCATTGTAACTTGGTAGGATGCCTCTGTATAATGCCTAGATGAGAACATCCCCTTTTGGGCATGATCCGTCAACCGGGATGGCTGCCCAATCCCGAAACCCAAAAACTTTTAGCACAGTCTGCAGGTCATGTTTAATATGGTGGGATTTCATTGTAACTTGGTAGGATGACTCCTTATGATGTCTAGATGAGAATTTCCCCATTTGGGCATGATCTGCCAACCGTGACGACTGCCCGAGTCCAAAACCCAAAAACCTTTAGTGCAGTCTACAGGTCATATTTATTGAGGAATTTCATTGTAACTTGGTGGGTTGACTTCATATATTGTGTGGATGAGAAGGTCCCCTTTTGGACGTGATTGGACGACTGCGACGGCTACAGGGGCCTGAAGCCTGAAAACCTTTAGCACAGTCTACAGGTCATATTTGTGAAGGGATTTCATTGTAACTTGGTAGGATGACTCCAAATGATGTCTAGATGAGAACGTCCCATTTTGATCGCGGTCATTCAGCCTTGATGGGTGCCCGAGCCCAAAAACCTTTAGCATAGGCAAAAGGTCATATTTATGGAAGGATTTCATTGTAACTTGTTAGGTTGACTCCATATAATGCCTAGATGATGACATCCCCTTTTGGTCGCGATTGGTCAACTGTGATGGCTACAGGTGCCCAAAGCCCGAATACCTTGAGCACAGTCTACAGGTCATATTTATGAAGGGATTTCATTGTAACTTCGTAGGATCACTCCAGATGATGCCCAAATGAGATTGTCCCCTTTGGTTGCGATCATTCAACCAGGAGGACTGCCCGAGCCCGAAAACATTTAGCACAGTCTACAGGTCATATTTATGAAGGGATTTCAATGTAACTTGGCAGGTTGACTTCATATAATGTCTAGATGAGAACGTCCTCTTTTGGACACAATTGAGCAATTGTGACGGCTACAGGGGCCTGAAGCCCAAAAACCTTTAGAACATTCTACAGGTCATAATTATGAAGGGATTTCATTGTAGCTTGGTAGGATGACTCCAAATAATGTCTAGATGAGAACGCCCCCTTTTGGTCGTGATCATTCAGCCTTTATGGCTGCCCAAGCCCAAAACCTTTAGCATAGTCTATAGGTCATATTTATGGAAGGATTTCATTGTAACCTGTTAGGTTGTCTCCATAGAATGCCTAGATGATGACATCCCCTTTTGGGCCTGATTGGCCAACAACTGTGACAGCTACAGGTGCCCGAAGCCCGAAAATCTTGAGCACCGTCTACAGGTCATATTTATGAAGGGATTTCATTGTAACTTTGTAGGATCACTCCAGATGATGCCCAGATGAGAATGTCCCCTTTTGGTTGCGATCATTCAACCATTATGGCTGCCCGAGCCCGAAGCCTGAATACCTTTAGCACAGTCTACAGGTCATATTTATGAAAGGATTTCATTGTAACTTGGTAGGTTGACTTCATATAATGTCTAGATGAGAACGTCCCCTTTTGGACATGGTTAAGCAACTGTGACGGCTACAGGGGCCCGAAGCCCGATAGCCTTTAGAACAGTCTACTGGTCTTAATTATGAAGGGATTTCATTGTAGCTTGGTAGGATGGCTCCAAATAATGTCTAGATGAGAACGTCCCCTTTTCATCGCGATCATTCAGCCTTGATGGCTGCCCGAGCCTAAGACCCCAAAACCTTTAGCATAGTCATATTTATGGAAGGATTTCATAACCTGTTAGTTTGACTCCATATAATGCCTAGATGATGACATCCCCTTTTGGTTGTGATTGGTCAACTGTGACGGCTTCAGGGGCCCGAAGCCCAAAAACCTTGAGCACAGTCTACAGGTCATATTTATGAAGGAATTTCATTGTAACTTCGTAGGATCACTCCAGGTGATGCCCAGATGAGAATGTCCCCTTTTGGTTGCGATCATTCAACCATGATGGCTGCCCGAGCCCAATGCCCCAAAACCTTTAGCACAGTCTACAGGTCATATTTATGAAGGGATTTCATTGTAACTTGGTAGGTTGACTTCATATAATGTCTAGATGAGAACGTCCCCTTTGGACGCAATTGAGAAACTGACGGCTACAGGGGCCTGAAGCCTGAAAACCTTTAGCACAGTCTACAGGCCATATTTATGAAGGGATTTCAATGTAACTTGATAGGATGACTCGTTTTGGAATAATTTGACTGTAACTTGGTAACTTTCGTTAATATACTTTAACTGTGAGGGCCACATACATTAACTGTGAGGTCATATTAACCCACCCCTCAGCTCTTTAGTACAGTGTACACCTCATATTATTTTTATCAAAAACATAGCACACAGGGACCAGAAATGAACATATTCCTAATTATCACAATTCTTGTCTTATTTCATAATCCTTTCATAAACATTGAACATTATCCTTTTCATCAAATACAACACACAAGTTAAGCTACAGTGTCATTGACACTTTCATTTGTTCACCTAGCATGGTCAACTATTTGTTCTCAGCAGTCTATTTTGCAGTTTTTATTTCATAGTTTTAGATTGAGTAAGGATTCATTTCAGTTGTTGTCCCTAACTGTTTTTTAGATGATGGTGTGTTGTGTCCTTTCTTATCAACCTACTCACAATTGTTTACTACAGGCTTGCGCTACAGTGGAAGTCGCTAACTCGGATAAAATACTCTCTATTTTTGTCTTTCCCAAGCAATTTGGGAAAGAAAAGTGGTGCAAAAGCACCAATAAAAAATAAGCCAAAACTGGGTCGAGTGCAACCGGCGCAGACCCAGTACGGGACTCTCTCTCCCAAGTACAACTCCACGACTTCCGTTTCCAGTGCGCATATACCATCTCTAAAGACTCATTCTTTTTATAATCCACTTCGTGTCGAGATGTTTTTGCACGCTTATCAGTGTTTCTCCAGCTCGATGTTTGATGATTCCTGATTCATTGTGCATCAGTGTATCCTTTGTATTCTCAGGAACAGTGTTTTTTATATTCTCTTTTATATTATATATCCATAATGTATATTTAATTGTTCTCTCTCGAGTCGCGCGCGAATTTCGTGTGCCGTGCGGTTCGGACTTATAATATTTCACAATTATTGTTAATGCTTTATTTGCTAAATTTTCTAATTTTGTTAGAGTTAGGTGTCAGCGGGGTACCACTCCTACAGTTTTTCTTCTTTCTTTTGAGAGTAGTCATCCTGTTGTGTGGTTCCCGGTCGACCGTATGGGGTCTTTGTTTCTGTCACCTTTCTCTCTTCTTTGGGGGGTGTTCTTCTGTTTTCTGATTTCACCTTCTCTGCTCCTCTCACCTCTATCATGCCCAGGACAATTCCTTGTGGGCAATGTCTGCTGCCAAAGCATGTGGACGATTTACATTCGTCTTGTTCCTCCTGTAATGGGTGTTCGGCCGAGCGGCCATGTGGTGTCTGTGGATCATGGTCATCCACTTTCTGGGCGCGGGAAAGGAAAACGTGGTCGTTCGGGGGCTCCCAAGCCGACCTTGTCTGGTGAGAGTTATTCCTCCTCCGTGGGGGATGTGCAGTCTTTTCCTGTAGTGGATACTGCGGGAGCCGTTGAGTGTTCTGGTGAAGAGGTGCCTGGTTCCGGGACTACGGTCCCCCTCCAGTCGACATCTGAGGCTGTCACTAGGGTTGTGACTCCTCCTTCGGAGCCGAGCAGGTGTGCTCTCTCCACTATTTCACCAGCCTCAACGACTCCCGACGTATCTACTACTACTGCTGGTCCGTCTGCTTCGTCGTCAGTTTCAGCCGGCCTCGGCTTTTCGCTGCAGGGGACTGCAGGAATGTCCGGTACTGTAGACGTGGGATATCGGCCTCAGCCTTCCCTGACTTCAACTCGGCGAAGTCGGAAGGGGCTGCCGGCCGAACCCATCTCTGTGGTCTCTTCGCCGTCGAGCACCACAGTTGTGTCTTTGGATTCAGATGTTCTTAGTGGAGGCACTATGAACTCCGTGGCGTTTCCGTCTACTCATTCTGGCCTCACTTTGTGCAGCCTGGACCTTCTGCCCCGCAGAGGTCCGCGGTGACTCTCATGAGTTCTCGCCATATTGATCCTCGGGGTGCCTCGTACCCCTATACACGTCTGCCTTCAGATGTTTCGGCTGCCGCCCGTCGTCCCGCGTCAGGTGTTTTGGAGGATCGTGACCCTTCGCTGGTTAAGAGGGTCAGAGGTGAAGCCACTTTGCCGGTTCGCTCCCCTGTCGAACCAGTCGGTACGGGCAGTGAGCTTAGGGAGGCCCTTTCTTACTCACTCAGGTTCTGTCAAAGAGCCTTCCTGTTGCTTCCAGTGAGGCAATGAGTGGTTTCCAGGCGCCTCCTATGGCGCCGCCTCCCGGGATTGGAAACAGGCCGGTTTCTGATTCCCCTGGTGTCCCGACACCATGGGAGGCGTCGGCTGGTTTGCCCACGATGGGCTATGTGACTTCCGACTCTGGGGAGGAGTCCGACATGCTTGAGGTCGAGCGCCAGCAGTCTTCGGACTTGGGGGCAGCTCTTGACTTTGTGTTTGGGTTTCTGCCTGATCTCAAACCTGCTAACCAGCCGAAAGTGTCAGCCTGGCCGCGATCATCGGTCGCACGCCAATAGCCTATGGAGCAACCTGCTTGTGGCGCCTTCGACCGTGACAGTCGGTACAGGTGGTTGAAGCTTTTTCAGCATTGGACTCCAAGCTGAATTCCAAGGCTCTGAAGACTTCGTTCTTCACCAGGGTTGACACCTTTTTGCCTCCTGTGCGTTATCGTTCCTATGATTCCGCCAATCCGTCAGTCTGCCAGACTTTGACGGTTCTGGATCAGGACTCCACTTCCCTCGGGCTTTCCAAGCCCAAGTCTGCCGTCATTCCAATGACGACTCTGGAGTCCACGTTGGGCTTATCTAAAGAGATGCTTGGCATGCTTTCTCTCTCAGATCACGTCGTCTCGGCTTTGGCTGCTTATCTGCCTCCAGATAAGTTTGACGAGGTACAGGCTCCTTTGCGTGTGCTGTCCAAGGCGCTTATGCATCTTACTCACACGCATGCCTGTAACACGGCTAATCTGGAATTAGTTTGAAGGGACGCTGTGCTGGACACAGGACGATCCCTTCCCGAGGAGCAGCGTGCTGCTCTTCGATCTGCTTCTTTGGCAGGTCCGCAACTTTTCCATGGTTCCGTGTCGACGGTCTGGGATGACGTCCTACGTCATTCCAAAGATCAGCTGCTGTTTCGTCAGCTTGATCAGCCTTCTAGGGGAGGCAAGGGCCGTTCCAAGCCTAACAAGTACCCTTCTGCTTCCTCTGTGAAGCAAAAGGCTGGTCCTTCTGCCGCCGCCTCTACTTCTTACTCAAGGGGTAAAGGTAAGGGTCGGCAGAATCGAGGGAAGTCTCAGGATTCTTCATTTAGTAGAGGAGGTGGTTTCTCCTCTCGCGGGCCTCGTCGGGGCTCGAAATGAAAGTCCTCACCTCGACTCGTCCCAGGTTGGAGGAAGGATAGCAGAGTTCGCAGACCATTGGGCAACCAGCACATCCGATCCGTGGGTGTTAGATGTTGTTCGGTCCGGGCTGTGAATATCCTTCTGACGGCACCCCACTCTGTCAAGGGTGTCTCTTCCAACCACAGTTCCTTCAGACGTTTTACGTCGGGAACTTTTGTCCACGGAGATTGCCAATCTCCTGGCAAAGGGGGCGATCGAGGTCGTCAAGAACATTCAGTCAGTGGGTTTCTATTCCCGCCTGTTCTTGGTGCTAAAGAAGGACGGCCTTTCAGGTCGGTCCGCCATTCAATTCACCAGGGAGATTTCGCAGCCAGCATCGACCTGCGAGACGCTTACTTCCACGTTCCGATGCATCGAGCGTCACGGAAGTATCTCAGGTTCGCTTTTCTGGGGCGAGTTTACCAGTTCAAGGCCATGCCTTTCGCCTCAACCTGGCTCCTTGGGCATTCACCAGACTGATGTCGCATGTGATAGTGTTCCATCACACACAGTCCAGGGTGACTACTTCGGCATATCTGGACGATAACCTCCAGAGGCATTCCAATGCTGCCTTACTGGAGTCGGATGTCGCCACTCTGTTGAGCTTGCTCACGTCGCTAGGATTTAGAGTCAACGAGGAGAAGTCGGACCTGGTCCCTTCTCAGTCGTTTTGTCATCTGGGGATGTCTTTCCAAACCCAATTCAATTTGGTAGCGGTTCCCCAGGCCAAGGCTGTGATTCTCTCAGCTTTTGCTCCGACTCTGTCCCAGTCCACGTCCGCGACCGCTCAGAGTTTTCTCCAGCTGATCGGTCTCTGCTGTTCGGTGACGGAGCTCATTCCTCTAGGTCGGCTGCGTTTCAGACTTCTCCAACACTTTCTGCTCAGTCGTTGGAGGCCGAATGTAGATTCTCTGGATCAGGTGCTTCCTTTTCCGGAATCTCTGTATCCTCACCTTCCCTGGACAGATGTTCAGTGGATTACACAGGGTGTTCCATTGGACTTACCCACGTCCGATCGCGTTCTGACCGCAGATGCCAGCGATCTCGGATGGGGTGCGACGTTGGATCCTCTCGGTCTTTCCCTACACGGGATATGGGACCAGGATCAAGCAGCTCTACACATCAACCAGAAGGAGCTTCTTGCTCTTCTTCTGAGTTTCAGGCAGTGGATCCCTCACCTGTCGAATCGCCAGGTCCTTCTGCTGTCCGACAATTCGACAGTGGTTGCTTACATTCGGAACCAGGGCGGCACGTACTCGGTTCCGATGTACGAATTAGCTCGGGATCTTCTACTGCTCGCTCAGGATGTTCACGCCGGAGTGGTTGTTCGTCACATTCCCGGTCGTCTGAACGTCCTAGCCGACTCCCTGTCCCGACAGGGCAGGGTTATTTCCACCGAGTGGATGCTTCACAGGGCAGTGTTCCAGTCGCTTTGCAATGTCTGGGGACGTCCCCACATCGACCTCTTTGTGACTCATTGGAACCATCATGTGGACACTTTCGTGTCCCCGTCTCCAGATCCTCTGGCTTTTGCCGTGGATGCTCTGTCACTCGATTGGAACGGTCTAGTCGGCTACGCTTTCCCGCCGGTTCCGATTCTTCCTCAGGTTCTCGCCAAAATTCGAACCTGCAGTTGTCGAATCATTCTGATCGGTCCCCTGTCGCCTCAGCGTGTGTGGATCAATCAGCTCCACTCGCTGATGGCGGCGGTTCCGGCATGTCTCTCGCTATGTCGCGACCTTCTTTGTCAAGGTCGCCCGAGGAGGTTTCACGTCGACCTGACTTCATTGTGCCTTCACGCATATCTTTTGTCAGGTCCTGTCTCGTCCGTAGAGGTTTTTCGAGACGAGCAGTGGAGTGCATTTCTTCTTCAAGGAGGCACTCCACTGGTTTAGCTTATGCAGCTAAATGGAAGGTCTTCTGTCGATGGTGTGCTGATCACTCTGTTGATTATGCCAATCCTTCGATTTCACGGATTGCAGAGTTTCTGGTATATCTGTTTGATTCTCGGGGTCTCCAGCCTGTTACCATCAAGGGTTACAGGTCCATGCTTTCAGAGACTTTTTCTTATGTGGGGAAGCGTCGTATCGGCACTAATCCTTACCTCTCCAAGCTTGTTCGGCACTTTTCTTTGAAAAGGCCTCAGACTTTGCAGCTTACTCCACGATGGAATCTTTCGTGGGTGCTGCTTTGCTTGGGGGGGGGGGGGGGGGGGGGGGGGGGGCTGCCGTTCAAACCTTTATTCCAGGTGGATATGCATTTTCTCACATATAAGACGGCTTTTCTGATGGCATTAGCTTTGGCCAGACGGGTTAGTGAGCTTCACGCCCTCTCGGTTGACCCGGCCTTTTTTAGGAGCTCTCCCAACAGTGTTACTTTTACCACTGATTGCTCCTTTTTGGCCAAGAATCAGTTACCAGATACTACTCCTCCTCCTATCTGTATCAGGGCTCTTCCTTCTGTTGAGGGTAATCGCCCTTTGCTCTGTCCGGTCCGTGCTATTCGCATTTATCTCGATCGGACACGCTTCATACGGAAAGGCAGGAAACGTTTTTTTCTGTCTCTTATTCCGGGTCGACAGAAGATCTCTCCTCAATCCATTTCTCGATGGATTTGTCTTGCTATTCGTACGGCTTATGGTCGTTTAGCAGCTGGCGATTGTATTACCAATCGTATTTCTGCCCACGAGATGTGGGCACTGTCCACCTCTTGGGCTTATTCTAACTCTGTCAAGTTGTCGGATGTTATGCAGGCAGCCTACTGGAGAAATGCTTCTACTTTCTCCACCTTTTATCTGCGCCAGTTGCAGGAGCAGTCGGAGGACCTTTTTGCCCTGGGTCCTCTTTCTTCTGCTCAGGCTGTTGTCTGCCATAGCCATTAGGCTTCTTGAAGGTCAGTTTCAGCCTTGTGCTGTTACTGCCCTTTTTCTGTCTGTGTGTCACACAGGCCCATATGTCTCCTTTCATTGTCCTTTACCAATGATTGCGACATTATGGTTGATAAGCCTCGGGACCTCTTCCTTCTGCTTCACAGTTCCAGTGCACTGGGGTTATGTGTGGGTTGGTTATGCGATTCCCTCCAGCCTTTTGTCTATTCAGCCTGAAGTAAACAATTGTGAGTAGGTTGATAAGAAATCTAAATTTTATAGTAAATTTCCTTTCTTATTATACCTACCACAATTGTTTACATGGAGGCCCTCCCGTCTTCTTTACGGGTAAAGAATCTTTCCTCCCCGCTGATCACATAACTCTAATGTTGACGGATTCAAAAAGAATGAGTCTTTAGAGACGGTATATGCGCACTGGCAATGGAAGTTGTGGAGTTGTACTTGGGAGAGAGCGTCCCATACTGGGTCTGCGCCGGTTGCACTCGACCCAGTTTCTGCTTATTTTTTATTGGTGCTTTTGCACCACTTTTCTTTCCCAAATTGCTTGGGAACGACAAAAATAGAGAGTATTTTATCCGAGTTAGGGACTTCCACTGTAGTGCAAGCCTGAAGTAAACAATTGTGGTAGGTATAATAAGAAAGGAAATTTACTATAAAATTTAGATTTCTTACACTTAGTCTCTCTGGTGACAACGATGGCTTCAGCCTCTTTCAGGTGTTTTGCTTCTGCTTCCTGTTTTTTCACACACTTACCTGGTTTAAGTTGCCTTCTTGTTTCCGGTGGTTTCCTTTTCATGTTATTTGGATTGCAGTTTATGTGATTCCCTCCGACTTTTCTGCATTCAGCCAATAGTAAACTATTAAGAATAGGTGTTTCAGAAAAATAGATTTTGCAGTAAATTTTGTTTCTTTACATACCTACTACAATTGTTTACCTGAGGTCCCCTTGTGTTGATTTTAGTACTAGACATTTCTTAGCACTTCCTCCCTGCCAATCACATATCTATCAATTCTTAAGTTTTGTCACCTTTCAAGGAGATATAGCCGTTGTGATATTTATATCCATCCGTCTGCCTGTCCATCTGCAGACAGAGCCCACTTCTGCTCTCTAATTGAATTTCTGCTGGGCCGATCAATACCAAACTTCACATGCTGGTTCAGTAAGAGGAGAGGAAAAACACTCTTCATTTAGGGGTCATTGTGCCAAAGGTCAAGGTTTCTCTGAACCTGAACTTGAACTTTAAAATTTTCTGGCAGTTGGTTTTTGTTGCTCTAATTAAAATTCTGTTAGGGCAATCGAAACCAAACTTGACCAGTGGGTTGGGCCTGGTGAGATGGGGAACCCTATATATACTATTCAAAAAAAGTAGGGGATATTTGATAAAAGTGAGATATATGAAGAAATATATTTATATTTTCATCAAAAAGACAGTTGAGTTGAGGCATTGCACTGTGACATCTGGTGAATGATTTCAGTGATAGTTGGGTGTGTGACAAACACGCATTCCATGCACTGAGCTGTAGAAGACATGGACGAGCAAGCAGAGAATTTACCACCTTCAGTCCAAGACCTCAATACCATGTAAATCCTCCACGGTTCGCGAGACAAGTGCGGATCCGACGTGGCATACTC
Source organism: Pictodentalium vernedei (assembly GCA_031216915.1). Classification (NCBI taxonomy): domain Eukaryota; kingdom Metazoa; phylum Mollusca; class Scaphopoda; order Dentaliida; family Dentaliidae; genus Pictodentalium; species Pictodentalium vernedei. The sequence continues at coordinate 131,629,345 of CM062290.1, read as the reverse complement.
CTCACCAAACGTCCAATATCAGCTTGACTGATGTTATTCCATTCTTCCTGCAGCGCAGTGATGAGTTCCTGGACATTGGTAGGGGGCTGTTGGCGTTGTCGTAGGTGGAGGCCAAGCATATCCCAGACATGCTTGATTGGTGAAAGGTCTGGACTTACTGCTGGCCAAGGCAGAGTAGTGATGTTCTGCTCCTGGAGGAACTCCATGTAGCGACATGGGCTCTGTGTGCTCTTGCATTGTCATCTTGGAAAATGAATTCATGGCCATGACGTCGCGCAAATGGCACCACATGAGCTGCTAACATGTTTGTCACAGTAGTACTGCCCTGTGACACGCCCTTGGATGACATGTAATGCTGTTCTGCTTGTCTGCTTGTCATAGTTATGACTCCCCACACCATAACCGATCCACCACCCCAGCGGTCGTGCTACCTAACGGTTACATCATGGTATCAGTAGTTCCACCACCACACTCTTCTGTTTTGCCAGTCGTGGAAGTTGAGAGTGAACCTTGATTCATCGGAAAACATGATTTTGCTCCACTCATGATTGTCCCGGCGCTGTCGTGCTCCACACCAGTTACACCTTGCTGCGATGTTGAATCAAACGTGGAATTATTTGAGGTCACCGAGCATACAAATTCCAGCTGTGTTGGCAACTTCGAATAGTCTGACCACTGACTCACACATCTGTCATTCAGTTTAGCTGCTGTCCAATTTCTGAGGCACTTTGATGGTGGTTATGTAATGCTGTGGTTTGGATGAAATGATCCTGGTTAGCAGTTGTTGCCCTTGGACGACCTGACCAACATCTGTCATCAACATTGCCTGTCTGATGGTAGCGTGACCACAACCTGCTAATAACCAATTGAGTAACGTTGAGAATTTGAGCCACTGTAGTCTGTCTGTTGCCAGCTTCCGACATGCCAACGACACGTAAACTTTCGTCACGTGTCAGTCTCTGCATACCTCAGAAGTTACGTTTCAACCAGAAACTATTGATGGTCGAGTTTATACCAAGAAAAGAATGATGAGACCTTCGAAAAAGCCTGTCCAGTACAAATGAAAATTTCAAAATGTACCCCACAGACATTAATGTGGCGCTCGTGCGAAAAACCTGCACAAAGTTTTCATGATCCACACTAAACTTGGTAATATATTGATGTGTCCAATCACGCGTATCCAATACCTTTTTCCAAAAATATCAACATCACTTTGGATATCCGCTACTTTTTTTGAATAGTATGTTTTATGTTTGTTATGCTAAAGGTAAAGTCCACTGTGAGGGTGACCTTTGATTTACTAATTTTCTTGGTTTCCACTCTTTAAAGTTCTCCTGGGCCTATCAAAACCAAACTTGACATGTGGTTTGGGTATGGTAAGAGGAAGAACCCATTATATTTGGTGGTTACTTGACCAAAGGTCATGGTCATTGTGACCTTCAATTTATAATTTTTTTCTGGTCTCTGCACTCAAATTGAAGTTCCACCAGGACAGTCCAAATCCAAGTTAACTTGTGGGTTGGGCATGATGAGAAAAACACTATTTATTTTTGTGTCTTTGTACCAATTTCCCTTAGTATGGTGATACAGCAGCATGCCAGAAAGAATATTCATCTGCAATGGATTTCATCCTCTCATTTTTAGCTGACCTTGACAAAGTCAAGCTGAGTCTTTGCCATCTCTTCTCGCCCGTCGGCATACGTACATACTGCGTAGTATGTACATACATCCACAATTTCCTTGGGCACATGGCACAGGTCGCATTTATGATCAGATCACTTTGAAACTTGGTATGCTTGTTTGGGGTGACCTCTAGATGGGAGTTATCGATTTTCTTCCATTTCTGTCAAAAATGTTGCCGCTGGCAACAGCCTTTGAACTAAGTTTAGTCAGATCTCAATATTTCCCTTTGGCACACCCTACAGGGCACATTTATAATCGGATTTCTTTTAAACCTGGTATGCCTATTTGGGGTGACCTCTAGACGAGAGCTATCGATTTTCTTCCATTTACGGCAAAAAATGATGCCACTGGCAATGACCTTTGAACTTAGTAATGTCAGGCATCAGTATATTCCTTTGGCACACCCTACAGGATACATGTATGATCAGATCGTTTTGAAACTTGGTATGCTTGTTTGGGGTTACCTCTAGATAGGAGGTATCGATTATCTTCCATTTCCATCGAAAAATGTTGCCGCTGGCAATGACCTTTGATGAACTAAGTGCACTTATGCATCAATATTTCCCTTTGGCACACCCTGCAGGGCACATTTATCATCGGATCTATTTGAAACTTGGTATTCTTGTTTGGGGTGACCTGTAGATGGGAGCTATCGCTTTTCTTCCATTTCCATCAAAAAAATTTACCGCAGACATCGACCTTCAATGAACTTAGTGCAGTTATGCATCAATATTTCCCTTTGGCACACTCTCCAGGGCACATTTATAATCGGATTGCTTTGAAACTTGGTATGCTTGTTTAGGGTGACCTCTAGATGGGAACTTTCAATTTTCTTCCATTTCCATCAAAAATAGTTGCCGTTGACAATGACCGTTGAACTTAGTATAGTCAGGCATCAGTATATTCCTCTCGCATGCCCTACAGGGCACATTTATGATAGGATTGCTTGAAACTTGGTATGCATGGGTTGGGTGGCTTATGGGTGTTAGCTGTTGATTTCTTTTCATTTCCATAAAAAGATGTTGTTAGCGCCAGTTTTTGGACTAAGTGCAGTTTTTGCACTCCCTACATTTTTGTAGCAACTTATCCCTTTTGCACTCTCTACAGGGTATATTTATGAATTTCCAAAAAAAGATGAAAAGACCAATTCCACCAGCCAGGACCATCAAACTTGCATTTGTGCATTAATATCTTCCTTTGGCATGCCTCAGAGGGCGCATTCATTATTGGGTTCTTTTGAAACTTCATAGGCTTATTCGGGTGACAGAGATTGGAGCTATCAATTTTCTTTTCATTTCTATCAAAAAATGTGGCTGTTAGCAACAATCCTTGAATCTATTGCATTTGTGTATTTACATTCTTTTTTGACATGACCTACAGGGCACATTTATCGTAGGATTTGTTTTTGGACTTTGTATGCTGATTAGGCAAAAGCTCAACATGTAGATTCATTTCTGTGAAAAAAGTTGCCGTTTACAATAACCTCCGAACTTACTACATTTGTGTATCAACATTCTTCCTTTAGCCATCCTTACAGTTTACATTTAAAATGCATGGATTGCCCTGACATTGGCACACAGTGCTGTTATGTTGAAGTTTCACCAAATAACATTGGAACCAGTGATCTTCAAATTTACCACTTCAAGTTTGTCAAGTTGAGCTACAGTGTCATTGACACTTTCATTATAGATAGATATATACATAGATATAGTCCTTGATTGTTTCCTCCATTCTGTCTGTCTGTCTGTCCATCCATCCATACAAACATTTTGCATTCTTATTCCAAAACCATCCATTATATTTGAATCGCCAGTGTTCCAGCTGCTTACACTGCATGGCATTCAGTCTGACAAGGTGAGAAGAAAGCCCACAGAGGGCAAGGCATCAAAGAAAGGGTTAACCACACACTGGCAGAGCACCTCTTTGGGCATCAGTTTGCCCAGGTTGTGGTGTTGTCACAGGGTGAAAATTCACTGAATGGGTTGCCTGGCTTCCAGCTATTATCTCACCTCTGAACAATGAAGTGTCCTTGATTGTTTCCTCCATTCTGTCTGTCTGCCCATCTATCCATACAAACATTTTGCATTCTTATTCCAAAACCATCCATTATATTTGAATCTCCAGTGTCCCAGCTGCTTACCCTGCATGGCAGTCAGTCTGACAAGGTGAAAAGAAAGCCCACAGAGGGCAAGGCATCAAAGAAAGGGTTAACCACACACTAGCAGAGCACTCCTTTGGGCATCAGTTTGCCCAGGTTATGGTGTTGTCACAGGGTGAAAATTCACTGAATGGGTTGCCTGGCTTCCAGCTGTCATCCCACCTCTGAACAATGAAGTGACCAGTCTGACTGGTAAAAAGCCCAAGGATACTATGAGGGCTAAGAGGGTGATACACAAGCCCTCTATCAGCGCAGGTAGGTCTGTTGGTTTGGATGAGCAAAAGATCCCCTCCAATGTGGGTGTGCAGTACCTCTACCGGCTGGTGAGTTGAAGGGATGAGGAAGTGGTACTACTGATCCTCATCAGGCATCTGTCCTCGCCATCTTTTTTTCGACCATGTCGATGGTATGGGGAAGGGCTACATCAATAACATCATTTAGGATGAGGACCTCCTGTCCTACTTCTGTCCACCGAAGAACCACTCCATGATTGATTAATCTTGGGTAGCTCATCTTATGATGTCCCATATGTTGCCCTCTGGACCTGCCTGTCCATGGAAAGTGAAGCTCACTGGGGTAGATGTGATAATTGTGGACGATGAGTTCTATATGGGTGGTTAGCATGTCCTACATATCTACACTGCTGTAGATGTCCTCACCCGCAATGTCTTTCAAGATGCTGGCTCGCTTGAGGATCCTATTGAGTCCTGCCACATCCTGAGGGGTTGTACCAGTTTTGTGAATCCTCTTTTCCCACCTCCGTATTTTCTGGCATCTGATCAAGGTGAGACCTTGCCCCCTTAGTGTTCTCTCAGAGTGCTCAACTGCTCTGGGTGATGCAGTTGTGATCGCCTACTCTCAGGGGTGTTAGGTTTGCTAGGTCTTGCTCTCTAAGAGGTTAGAGAGCACAGACCACTGTGGTGATGGGGTAAGCATGTTGGTAGTAGGGACTGTCGATCCCACTCAGTGCACCTGCCTTGGTATTCTGAGTAATATCGGCAACACCCTGGCCTCTCCATCTATATGGCTTTACAAGGTCAAACTTATCCTTGACTACCTGGTAGCTCATGTAATCTGTCAATCTGACCTTGTCTTCTTAATGGAATGTGGCAAACCAGATCACTTTACTGTCATAATAATTCCTATGTACATGTAAAATGTGATAGGAGGAAGAAACCTTTTCATGTTTGGCCAAATCTTAAGGTGACAGTGGTCCTAAAATTGAAATTGGTTTCCATTTCTAGGGTAAAGTATCTTTAATATGATGGTCAAGGTGATAATAAAACACCACAGTTACACCAGCTGCTGATGTAATTGTGGTGTTTTATTATCTTCTTGACAATCATATTAAAAGATACTTTACCCTACCTGCTTTGGAATGAAAGTGGTGCGGTGGCTCAGTAGGCAGAGATGCAGGCTACAAGCCAAGAGGTCCTCAGTTTGAATCCCTCCTGTGTCAACCGTGTTGTGTCCTTGGGCAAGACACTTAATCTCAATACCTGCGTGGGGGCTTTGCATACTGTGGCGAACTGCATGTCGATGGTGCACTTCAACCAATGCTAACCCTTCTTGTGTGGATTTAGTATGTTGGAGAGTCTGATAGTTGCTCACCATTGCTCGGTGGTTCTCTCTGGGTACTCCAGTTTCCTACACCCGTGAAACTCTCCAACACAAGGTGACACTGGCTGTCGAAAGTGTCGTTAAAACCAATAAATAAATAAATTTGGAATGGAAACCAATTTTAGTTTTAAGGAAATTGTGGTTTTCACTGGCATAATTTTCAATTTCCTTGTTGGTTTCCAAAACCACAGTTTAAATTTTAAATAATTTGTTCTGCTAGTGTTTCGGCTGCAGTACATACATTTTATTTCTTAATTGTGTTAATTTTTTGTTTTCATCATTTAGTATCAAGTATCAAGTAGTTTTTTTTATGGGAATCAGACACCCTTTGCAGCCACCTCTAGTTTTATAAACAAGGGGCCCCAGGGGGGCCTGAGATGCTCACCTGAGAAAGTTTTTTTAAAGGATCTGAGGCCTCCGCATCTATGACTATTTAACACTACAGACGAATGAACCATTGTAATTATTTGTAACCAACCCTGAATATAAGCAACCTGTCATTTGCAAAATGAGGTCCCCAGAGGGTGAATTTGCTGATGCCATCCCATACAGTGGGCCAATTTATCCTCTACGTACATCTTTCTGTTTTGGCGTGAAACCTTGATTCAGACTGAGGTTCACAGAGGGTATATTTTGTGATGCTACCCTGCTGTGCAGGGTGCCATCACCAAATTCACCCTCTGGGGACCTCATTTTGCTGATGACAGTCTGCTTATTTTCAGGCTTGTTTGTAACTCTGTTGTCCAGGTTAGAGGATTTACATGCCCAGGTTTCTGGTAACACTGAAAAAGTCTACAGAATCTGGTGTCCACTGGGTGATTTCTTCTTTTGCTTTAAATTGAGTTTTGAATTGATTTGATGCAAAAGAAATTCACCCGACCGACCTGGATTGGGAATCAGTTGGGTGAAAATTTTATCCAATATACCCAATTCCATACCACCCACACTATATAGGTGAATTGGGTGAAAAAAATGACATAAAACTGCTCGAAATCCTGCAAAACCCATCTTGAAGCCACAAGAAAATAAAATTTATGAAATCAACCCACCACAACCTCAGAATTTGGGCTTTCATAGGGAAACAAAATATGAACCCAGAGGTTTACTTTGAATAAAGTTTAATCTCATCCTCTTTAGGATGCTAAGTTCCGAATATCGAAAGATTCTAACTGGTGGAACTGAAGAAGAAGATTTGAAAAAATGTTCTCTTTTTCCACTAAGTCAAAATTTGGGCTCTCATATGGAGTCCAAATTTTAACTAAGGACCCTGATTTGAACAAATCTGAATCTGACCACCATGTTGAATATAAAATATCCAAAAATTTGAACTAGTGGATCTGAAGAAGATATTTAAGTAATACTCCTCATATTGCACATAGTAAAAATTTAGGCTACCATAGTGAGCCCAAATATGAAACCTTGATTTGAACAAAGTTGAATCTGATCCTTGCTTTGAACAAACTTAAATCTGATCTTCATAAGGATGTTGAATACCAAATATCTAAAGATTTTTAAACAATTTCTCTCATATTGCACTGAGTTAAGTTCTAGCTCCCATATGGAGCCCAAATATGAACCTTGGTGTCTGCTTTGAACGAACTAGAATCTGATTGCCCTAAAGATGTTGAATGTCATAGATCAAAAGATTTTGACAGGTTGGTCTGAAAAAGAAGAGATTTAAAAAATTGTCATCATATTGCTCAAAGTTAAAATCCAGGCTTCCATAGGGAACCCAAATACAAACCAGGGGACTTGAGTTGAACAGATTTGAATCCCCCCCCCCCCCCTTCCCACCTTCCCAGGATGCTGTATACTAAATATCATAAGATTTTGAATAATTGCTCTGATGAAGATTTTTAAAGAATTTTCCCATGTTGCAATATGTCGAAATTCCGGCTCCCACAGGAACACAAATATAAACGCAGGGGCTTGTTTTGAACAGACTTGAATCTGAGCACTGTAAGGATACTGTATACCAAATATCAAAACATTTTGACTTGTAGATTTGAAGATTTTGAAAGACTTTTCATCATATTGCACCAAGTTAAAATTTGCTCTCCCATTGGGAGCCAAAGTAAGAACCCAGGGACTTGATTTGAACAAATTAGAATATGACCCCTGTAAGAATGTTATATACCAAATGTCAAAAGATTCTTATTGGTTGTTTTTGAGAAGAAATTTTTGTTTTTAAATTTTCAAAAAAGTGTGGGTGCAAACAGTTATGCTCCTTGTGATGCCCCCTGTGGACATGGCAATCTTATTTGAACAAATTTGAATTGACATTTGGTAAGGAACATGCATACCAAATTTGGTTCAATTCGGTCCAGTAGTTTTGGAGGAGAAATCCATAATGTAAACTGCTTTAAAGATGATGACCACAGACTATGGACAGCAAGTGATTAGTTAAGCTGCTCCAGGTTAGCTAAAAACATATCAAGTTGAAATGCATCATTGCCAAATGAAATAATAGGCTTAAAGGTAGATAATAACAAAGAGCCTTTTGAAATCCTCTGAGCCCAGATAGGCCTGGGTGGGTTATTTTGTTATACAGGTTAATAATAACAGTGTAATGTGTTATAGTTGTGCCTTCAGGTCATAGTATATAATTATATATTAGGGATCTGCAAACAGTTCGAGATTAAATTCAGCATGAACCCGTGGTGAATATTCGATTTGGCTTGAAACCAATCACCGAGGTTCAACATTTTTGAACCCAAGCCCACTTCCATTTAAAATATATGTGTGCTCATCATATTCGGCATTAATAATTGTTGATACATTCGAAATACACATCACTTTCATGATAGGGACAACTCGAATGCATGTAAATATTTCACCACAATTCCAACAGTTTTGGGCTTGTCTAATTTATACCGCCACGTATATGCCGGACTCGGTCTACCTATCATATTATCACTCTACTGACTGACTGGTGTAAGGACTCATGATTCGATTTGATCAGATTCAAAACTTTAGCAGAGATTTGATTTGAGATTCGATTCAAGCCAAAATCGGAGCTTCTTCCATCCCTATATACACAGTGGAACCCTGTTAATTGAATAGCCACTTGGTCAGTGAAAATTATTCAATTAACAGGATGTATTCAGTTAACAGGAATTTGTCACTGTGCTGTATTCTAGAGATAAATTGAACATTTATCCTATTATATCATGTTTGACAGAGCTCATGGAGCTCTGTCAAACAAGATATAATAGAATAAATGCCTATAATGGATGTACTGAGGCCAAGTATGTCTATAAACAAGGAGAATTTGGTCATTTTCAGGGTATTTCCACGATCTATTGCAAGATTTTTTATTTAATTAACAGGAGTTTTTACTCTATAACCCATATGCATTTAAGAGGGAAAATTTGCACTGAATGTATGGTAAATGGTTTGGTGTTTTGGAAATTATATTCAATTAACCCTATACCCAATGCAGACGATATCAAAATTTATTATTTTAATTTGTTTTTTTCAAATTGTTGAAAAAAAAATTAACAAAACCATATCATCTGACCACTGATTGGAACGATGAAATGTTTTGTTGACATTTTTTTTAAAAATATCATTTTTTCTACTGCTTCATTTTTTATTTACGCGGGCGGTTGCGGCTGATTTGTTAGGTAAAGGGTTCTGCTTAATTTTTTATTTACGTGGGCGGTTGCGGCCGATTCGTTAGGTAAAGAGTTAACAGGATTATTCAGTTAAGAGATATACAATTAAGTGGGCTTCATATATACAGTATGTGTCGAGTGTATTATCACCAAATCACCCACAGAGTGGAGATTCCACTCAAGCAATAATTGTACATTTGTTGCAAAGCATGACGAGTACAAGAAAAGTTCCAGCGAATAGACCTCCGGGTTGAACCCGGAGGTCCATTGGCTGAAACATTTCTTGTATTTTTTGGTCCATGTGGACTGAATTTGAAAGTTATAGTTTGGGTGATAGCTCCACTCTGCAGGTGATTTTGTTACAATCCACTCTCCACGTACTGTATATATATATATATATATAAAGAAAAAAAAGTTAAGCACCCTCTGGATATTTTACGATGGTAAATGTATTGCTTGATATCAGTAAAGTACTCGCAAAGTAAACTTCAAAAACTGAATGCTATCTCAAAACAATGAAAGAACATATTCAGGCTATATGAACATACAAAAATCATAGTCCTCATTTCAATGACATCATTGATAAACAAAAAAAAGTAACTGCTAGAGCCCAATACGATTCCCATTTTAGTATGGAATTGGAGAGTCAACAAGGCTTTTAATGAATAAAAATGTTATTTGTAACCTCTAGTGGACATCAGCCAGTCTTACAGTTTAATATTTGCTGTATCCACCATGTACTTGGATAACAGGTTCTATCTTGTGGTGCATCCTCCAGTCAATCGTTGTATTTGTTGCAGTGGTATCTGTCTCCATTACTGGTGCAAAGCTGCTTCAAATTCTTGCAGAGTTTGTACTTGAGGTTTGATGCCCTAGAATGTCCCGAATGTGCTCCAGTGGATTCAGATCGGGACTCATGGTAGACCAAGGAATGGTAGTCAATGCAATGCTCTGTATGAAAAATGCTAAACACCAAGCCAAACGTATTTCTTGGTGTATGCTCACTCAGCACATCATTCACTACCCTAACACAGTTATATTTATTTAGGAAATATTTCTTTAAAACTTTTTTGCACCATGAGTACCGGTACATGTATATTAATAAATTGCTGTTGATTTGCAAAATATTGATACAGTGGAACCCTGTTAATTGAATAGCCATTTTGCCAATGAAAATTATTCAATTAATGGGAGTATTCAATTAACAGGGATTGTGTCACTTTCCTGTATTCTAGAGATAAACTTAGCATTTATTCTATTATATCTTGTTTGACAGAGCTCCATGAGCTCTGTCAAATAAGATATAATAGATCAAATGCCTGAATTGGATGTACTGAGGCCAAATATGTCTATAAACAGGAAAACTGGGGAGAGTCAGGGTAATTTCTCGACAGGTTACAAGATGTTTTATGCAATTAACAGGAGTTTATGCTATAACCTATATTCAATTAACAGGTCAAATTTGTACTAGAGGTATGGTAAATGGTTTTGTATTAGGAAATTATATTCAATTAACAGGGTTATTCGGTTAAGAGATATCCAATTAAGTGGGCTACACTGTACTTTCATACTATCTTTCAGATTGCCAAAAACAATTGTTTGTAGAAAGAATGGTCTATTGACAAATGAAAGACAACACAGTGATGAAAATATGCAGTATTTTAATGGTGCTAATTACACATATCTGTCACTAATGTTTCTGTTGGAAAAATGTTCTCTCATAAAGTATGGTGCAGGAACGGTCCATGATGAAACAATGCGGGTAATTACTGACAAAAAATGTAACTTGTGATCTCCTCAACACAATAGTAGTGTCTGATGTCAGTAGCGACTGTTTCCACCAAGTGCCCGGAAGACAGCCTGAACCCTCCTCCTAAAGCTACCAGTAAGCTTTCTGATATGATCCAGAGGCAACTGCTGCCACTCCTCATGCAATGCAGCTTCCAAATCAGACAAATTCTGTACAGGCGGATCCTTTGCTTGTACATGATGTCCAAGAAAGTCGCAGATGCGTTCTAAGGGATTCAAATCAGGGCTGATTGCAGGCTGAGGTAGTGTTCTAATAGCATTGTTCTGAAGGAATGCTCTCACAGCATGGGAACGATGTGGCCTTGCATTGTGGTCCATGAATGCAGGGTGAGAGCCAATGGGTGGTTGTCAAAATGAGGCACAACAACAGGATTGCAAATGTTCCGGATGTACTGATGACCATTGAGATTCGCACGTACAGTCACCATATCAAGTTGACAATCATGAGAGATGCATCCCCAGATCATTATTGATCTGCCACCAAAAGGAACAATAGGCCTGATGTTTCTGGCATGTAAGCAGTATTTCTATGCCTCCACACTCTAATGCGACCATCTGTGATGTGAAGCAGGGACCTACTCTTGTCTGGCCAATGGACTCTCCTCCTCATGGAGCTCTGTCAAACCAGATATAATAGATTAAATGCCTGTATTGGATGTACTGAGGCCAAATAGGTCTATAACCAAAAGAAAACTGGGAAGAGTCAGGGTAATTTCTCGACATGTTACAAGATTTTTTATTCAATTAACAGGAGTTTACTCTGTAACCTATATTCAATTAACAGGTTGAATTTGTACTGGGGGTATGGTAAATGGTTTTGTGTTGGGAAATTATATTCAGTTAACAGGGATATACAATTAAGAGGTATCCAATTAAGTGGGTTCCACTATACCTTGTTTTAAGATATTATATTGTTCTTTATTGGTGATTCAATTACTTTAGTGTTCTATCATTTTGTTTCGTTGTGTTTCTGAATAAGAAAAAATATGAAAATGACAACTGCTACCCCTTGACATTGCTCTAGTTCAGAAGTGTTTGTTATAAAAAGAACTCTGATCTAAGATGTGTCTTCTATGGGTGGTTTGGTTGAATTACGTCACTTATTGTTTTGTGAGTTGATAAATTCAGAAAGGGTTAAGTATTGAATTTTGTTGAGAGCCATAAAATGTTGTTGAAGTTTTTTTCATTGTAGTTTTGAAATCAGTGTTGTTTATAAAATATTTGTCCTGTCAGTTATTTGTCTTCATTTATAAACTTCCCTATACAGTGTTTCATTTCTGGAAGTATAATGTGGTAATCAAGTCCCATTTATTGAGGAAATATGCTCACTTGGTTGGCTTATCATATCACTGCCCAAGTATAGTTCTATTTATTGAGGGCTGACAAGAGGTGACCCTGGCTGTTGAAAGTGTCATTAAATCCCAATAAATAAATAAATTTATTGAGGGAATAGTCACATTGGTTGCCTTATTTATGCCTTTAAAACTTGACCCCACCAGGATTACATTGTTGAGTCATTTATTTAATGTTATATCTTTTTGGATTTTTTGTTGTGTTTCTGAATAAAAAAATATGAAAATGACAACTGCTACCCCTTGAGATTACTCTAGTTCAGAAGTGTTTATTTTAAAAAGAACTCTGATCTAAGATGTGTCTTCTATGGGTGGATTGGTTGAAAAACATCACTTCTCTGTTTGTGTTGGTGTGTTTGTTCGAAAGGACAGGACTTTCACGTCATTGGTTCTAGAGTTTTGTTTGATTTTGATTAATAATTGTGCAGGTTGTTCATTAAGTTTCGTCATGTTCATTTGGAACTATGGATGAAATAAGCTCTGGAATAATCACTAAAAAATACTGACTTGTCCAGTTATCCTCTGTTAACATCAATCCAGACATTGATTCTTAGAATGTTCTCTCAGATAGCTTGTAACAACTTCCAAACAGAAAATCAAATCATTGACCATACCTTCAGTACAAATTTGATTTGTTAATTACATATAGGTTATAGAGTAAACCCCTGTTAATTGGATAAAAAATCAAGAAATTATCCCAACAATCAGTAAATAAGGTATTGCAAAACCTGAAAATAGCACCAGAGATGCAATGTTTTCACACTTCATTTTGACAGGTGAAATTCTAAAGTTGTAGGCAGAAAAGTGGACAGAGTACATGGACCGGAATCGTAATCGATTCAAAATTCTCTGTAAGCATTTATAATGACAATACTGTATATGTAAATTAGTTGCCAACTATTACCCTGCATCTTTACACTTATTGACTTGATTAACCCCCTGCACTCTGATGTTAAAATGGCCAAGTTTTCAGCAGCAAATATTTCCCATAATGCAGTTAGATATTTTAACCAAATATACCTGGTTTGACAGAGCTCAGTGAGCTCTGTCAAACAAGATATAATTGGTTAAATTCGTGGTTACAGAAGAGAAGAACAGAGTGATTGGAGAAATTTCTGATGAACTATCAGAGTGCTAGGGGTTAATGAATAACCTGTCCCACTGCAAAACAGAGGAAAGTAAGCGATTAATCATTTGAAAAATCACAGGCATTGACATCAAGTGGATTGGATGCAGGGTATTTTTTGTTTCTAAAAATTTGATTAGCAATTTACATCTTGGTTTCAAAAAGTGATGATAAGTAGTTAATATAAGGCCAATATGAAAGAAAAATGGTTAGCATTTGGACATTTTTGTATAGCATTTTGTGATGCGAATCCAGTCATCAAATACCCTGCATCAGATGTGGTCATGTGATCGGATGTGGTCATTTGTCTAACTAACTACCCAATGAATAACTTAGAACAAAAACACAGTTTTTATTTTATGCTTTCTTATCAACCTCAACTTTCATTAGACTTTTACATACTTTTTGTCCAGTATTTGCTAAAGTCTGTCTAATTTGTCAGTATGGTTTTCTAAATTATTGTTAGGTTTGAGAATATATTTCCAGAAATTTGTTACTTCAGGTAGTCCTGAACATTTTTGTTTGAACAACAGTGATACAGTACATATAAAGCAGATTACCACTAAAAGAAGCCTGTATAAATTAAGGCTGCCTGAAGACTATCTGAAGGGTTACCTTAATTTTTTCAGGCAACCCATTTGTCTGATTTTTATGTTTACCAGTGTTTGTATGGTTTATTCTCGGAATGCCGACATGCTGTAATCAAAAAACTGAAATTTGTTCTCACTATGTCGGCACAGGTCATTGTCAATTTAGTATAGTTTGTTTCATATAACTGCTCACACTAGGACCACAAAATTCACACCAGTTTCAATTTGTATTTCTTCAAGAAACTGTTAGTTGTGATTGAATAATGAGTGTTCTGTTTGTTGGCTCAGTAAAATGACATTATTGAAATTAATGAAAAGTTTCTGCATACGGAAGGCGCACGGGGATGATGTGGGATGCAAATCCCGTGCAACCCTAATAACTTTATTTGCTTTATAGCTTTATTTGCTTATAAATCCATGAGAGTCGGGAGCGAGAGCCAATAATCTTATTAAGTTTGAGTGTGCGACTGGCAGTAGGATAGTGGGTTGAGATCCGCAAGAACCTCGAACTGGAAGATGGCTTGGAATTTTGCATGATTACAAGAGTTCTGCTCCGTGTTTGCTTAGAGAAGTGGGCATATTTATGGTAATACTGAAACCGCAGTTTGGTGGTTATTTTAGAAAAAAGAAAAAGAAACCCAAACAGTTGCTGGTTTGGGAGCAGCCCCAGCATATTATCCTTAATGGTTACAAAAAGTAAAAAATCCACCAATATGTTTTTGAAAGCTGGGAGTCATCCATCAGTCAATGAGGGAGAGAGGATGCTGATCTTGGCCATCTGGTCTGTCTTCATGGGGATGGATGACGGGGTGATTGGAGGGAAAAAAAACAACAAAAAACAAGGGCGGGTGACATGACGCCTGTTCAGTATGGTGACGCTGTGCCCCATCTTATAGGACTAGAAAACGTGTGTTTGTTCTGAAATATTTATGCATTTTTAGCTCAACTTTGGCGAAGCCAGATTTGAGCTTATGCCATGGCCAGTCATCCGTTGTCTGTCTGTCCGTCAACAATTCAATACGGCTTGGGCTAGAGGCCGTATTTATGAACCGATCTTTACAAAACTTCTTGGGTACCTTTGTTATGACCGTGGGACGAGAACGAGTGTTTTGGGGTCCGATCCGAAATTCAAGTTGGCCGCTGGCAGCCATTTTGTACAAAATTAGGTGCAATCAGATTTTTGCGCAGAACTTCCATATGAAAGCGCTGATTTGAATAATTTTTTGTATGAATGTTTAGTACCATGGGATACATCACATATAATACGGGTTTTTTTCTCGTGCATAAATTATGCAAATTAGACTAACTTTGATGTATTTAGTGTTACTTTCAGCCCTGTAAGTGCAAATGCCAATACGGCTCGGGCTAGAGGCCGTATTTATGAACTGATCTTTACGAAACTTCATGGGTACCTTTGGTATCACCGTGGGATGAGAACGAGTGTTTTGGGGTCTGGTCCGAAATTCAAGATGGCTGATGGCAGCCATTTTGTACAAAATTAGGTGCAATCAGATTTTTGCACAGAACTTCCATATCAAAGCGCTGATTTGAATAATTTTTTGTGTGAATGTTTAGTACCATAGGATACATCACATATAATACGGGTTTTTGTCTCGTGCAGAAATTATGCAAATTAGATGAACTTTGATTTTTTCAGTGCTACTTATACACATTAAGTACACATGTCAATACGGCTCAGGCTAGAGTCTGTATTTATGAACCGATCTTCACAAAACGTCTTGGGTACCTTTGTTATCACCTTGGGATGAGAACGAGTGTTTCTGGGTGTGGTCCAAAATTCAAGATGGCTGCCAGTGGCCATTTTGTACCAAAATTAGGTCTAATCAGTTTTTTGTACACAACTTCTATACGACTCAGGCTAGAGGCCGTATTTATGAACCGATCTTCACAAAACGTCTTGGGTACCTTTTTTATCACCTTGGGATGAGAACGAGTGTTTCTGGATGCAGTTCAAAATTCAAGATGGCTGCCAGCGGCCATTTTGTACCAAAATTAGGTCCAATCAATTTTTTGTCACAACTTCTATACAGCTCGTATTTATGAACTGATCTTCACGAAACTTCTTGGGTACCTTTGTTTTCACCTTGGGACAGGAACGAGTGTGTTTTGGGGTGCCTTTGTTATCACTGTGCTATGAGAACAAATATTTTGGGGTTCAGTTAGACCCATTCTGGGACTCAAAGATTTCTTTTCTAGTTTAGCATCTGTCTGTCACCCACCTTTACAATACTTTACCTATACATTTGTTACAGGCTACGGTCAGTATTTATGTACAGACTGTTACAATACTTTATATGTACCTTTGTTATCAGGTCATTACCTAGATGTTTGTCATTGCTGTGTCACATACTATACATGTACATGTCTTAAGTTGAGCTACAGTGTCATTGACACTTTCATTTATATTGTAATATATCTTTATTGTTGTATTCAAAATTAAGTGAAAAAAAAAAAATTTTTTCTTCCAAATCCTGTGTTGTGATCCAAAATTTAATTTTGAATCATAACATATGATTTGAAAGAAAAATTGATTTTTTACATAATTAAGTAAAAAAAAATCAATTTTCCTTCCAAATCATATTTATTTATTTTCTAATATGTGTAAAGAATATCCTTGAAAATCCCCATTGAAATTAATTGAAATGTGAACTGAGTTTCTGTTTATTACAATTCTGGCTGAACTGCCCACAAATATGAATCAGGTTATAGGTGATTAATTCCCTTCCATTAGAAAATCCGGATCCACCCCTTTATTCTGTTTGAAGTAAGCAATCAATTGTTCATGTATGGTATGGGGAGAATGCTTTGCTTCTAGAACATTGCTGGGATGGGTTTTTTACATGCAGAGGGTAGTCATGGGTCCTTGAATTCAAAATTTATTTTCCAGGCCTTCAAAGTACTTAAAAATGGGCACAAAACCCCAAAGATCATTGAAAGTACTTGAAACATTTATGGTTAGTCAATGCTCTAAAAAACATCTTTCTGGGAACAACTTTAGTATTACAACAAAGAACAGATGTGAGAGAAATATTCCAATGGTTATTTCGGCTGGTACTTTTCATGTACCCTAATGTTGTAATTCATATATCAAACGTCCTTGAAAGTCCTTGAATTTCGTGCAAGGTGGTCCTTCAAAATCCTTGAACCCCAAAAGAAAGATTTACTACGTTTCAAATGTGGAATGACAATCACTGTTGATATTTAACCGGTTGACGTTTTTTCTAATCGGTTAGGTAGCTAACTGGTTTCAAACCAATTATCCAGTTAACAATTTTAGTACAATATTGCAGAGACTGGATTAAACACGATTTCATGTGACTGTTTGTTGTAAACTTGCTACATGTTGAGAGTGCGGTGGCTTGGTGGATATGACATTGAACTTCAAACCGAGAGGTCAATGGTTTGAGCCCACCAGGAGTAACTGCGTTTGGTCCTTGGGCAAGGCACTTAATCCTGATTGCCCAAGTGGGGGCTTTGTGGTGCTGTATAGTAAGGTATACTTCACGTTGATGGTGCACTAGTCTTCAACTTTTCTAACCCTGTTTGTGTAGTTAACACGTTGGGTAGTCTGGCAGTTGCTCACCATTTCTCCTTGGTTCTCTCCAGGTACTCCGGCTTCCGCCACCTGTAAAGTTGTCTGACATGAGCTGACCTGGCTGTCAAAAGTGTCATTGAACTCCAATAAATAAATAAATGCTACATATTGTATTCTTCGGTATTAATGTTCTCAGTTCAATTTGATGGAAATTCTTTGCATATTTCTTCTCTTACAAAACAAATTCCCAACTGGAGCCTTTATGATGCGATTTTTCCCAATTGCATGGGCCCTTGACTCTTTCTCAAAGAGGACAGAAGAATCCCTAGTGCAGTACAGCCTATAACAAAAAAACTGTAAGGCAACATTAACCCTTTAATAACTCCACATTATTGCCAGATTGGCACAGTGAAATGACAATAATAAGGCAATTAATTAGTGTTTGGAAGATAATATGCACTTTATTTTTAGCTTAACTTGACAAAGTCAAGATAAGCTATTGCCATCACGCATGAAGAAGTCTGTTAGTCTATAAGTCTGTTAGTCTGTGAGACTGTTCACATTTTCCTTTAGCACAGGCTACACCCCATAGTTCTTGTCCGATCGTCACGAAATTTCATATGCAGGTTTGAAGTCATGTCTAAATGAGACATCCCCTTTTGATCGCGATTAGTCAACCGTGGTGGCTGCTCGAACCCAAAACCAGAAAACCTCTAGCACAGTCTATAGGTTGTATTTTTTAAGGAATTTCATGGTAACTTGGTAGGATAACACTGTATAATATCTAGATGAGAACGTCCTCTTTTGGTCATGATCTCCCAACCATGACGGCTGCCCAAGCCCGAAACCCAAAAACTTTTAGCACAATCTACAGGTCGTATTTATGGAGGGATTCCATTATAACTTGGTAGGATGACTCCGTATAATGTCTAGATGAGAACATCCCCTTTTGGTCGAGATTGGTCAACTGGGCCGGCTTTTGGGACCCAAAGCCCGAAAACCTTTAGCACAGTCTACAGGTCATATTTATGAAGGGATTTCATCATAACTTGGCTGGATGACTCAAGATAATGTCTAGATGAGAAAGTGCCCTTTTGGTCGCGATCATTCAGCCACGATGGTTACCTGGCCCCAAAACCCGAAAACCTTTAGCACAGACTATAGGTCGCATTTATGACAGGATTTCATTGTAACCAGGTAGGATGACTCAGTATAATGTCTAGATGAGTTTATCCCCTTTTGGTCGCAATCAGTCAACCATGATGGCTGCCCGAGCCCAAAACCCAAAAACCTTTAGCACAGTCTATAGGTCGTATTTATGAAGGGATTTCATGGTAACTTGGTAGGATGACTCTGTATGATGTCCAGATGAAGACGATCGATCCACCGTGATCGCTACAAGGCCTGAAGCCCGAAAACCTTTAGCACAGTCTACAGACCATATTTATGAAGGGATTTCGTGTAACTTGATAGGATGACTCGTTTTGGATTTATTTCACTGTAACTTGATACCTTTCGTCGACATGCATTAACTGTGAGGGCCACATTAACCCACCCCTCAATTCTTTAGTACAGTCTATACCTCAAAATTTTTGTTATTGAGAATATAGCATACAGTGAACAGAAATGAGCATATTCCCAATTATCACAATTCTTGTCTTATTTCATAATCCTTTCATAAACATTGAACATTATCCTTTTCATCAAACACAACACACTTTCAAGTTAAGCTACAGTGTCATTGACACTTTCATTAGTAATTGTGATGATTTGGCACTAACATGGCCAGAGCATATAAAACAAGGTAATCATAGATAATGCCCGACCCTTGGAGCTTCAGCCGCGAGGATACCAAGTAACATCCATGGGAACCCCGGAAAGTAGAACGGTGCTTGATTACTATTATACTACACAAGTATAATTATTTAGTACTGTTATACTAAACCACTGGGGAGCGAGTCCTCTACAAGCTGGACAGCAAGGGTACAAACCATTGGCTAAACTACACTTTAGATTTCAGCTGTGGTGGTGATATAGATATAGATGTCGACAGTGACTTTACCCACCAATAAACAAAAGTTAACAAAAGAAATCTTAACGTGTGGGTTGGGGCTGATACCTCTGGATGTGTAACTGATTATTCGGTGCATAGTGTTAATCTCATATTTCTGGTGGTAGTCGCAACCGTAAAATATTCAACAGAATTAAGAAACACAAAGCATCACCGCATGCCACAAACTGCATTGGATGATTCTTTGGGTCGTCGATTATTCGTTAGAAATTTCGTCACGCCCCGTGTCCTGTTAAAGGGTATATAGTATCTCATCTTAACTGTGAAAATGGATGTCTAAAAGGATCAATTTCCTTCGCGCCAAATGGACTCTGGGAATTATTTTCAACATTTAGAACAAAGTGGACAATCGTATTAGTAAAAAACCTCAGAACTCAAAATTTCGCCCTAAATCTGGGTTTGCGGAGCGACTGTCCCCCTAGCCCCACATTTTAATGCCATCGTGAAATTAACGATGGCATTAAAAATGGGGCTAGGGGGACAGTCGACACTCATACATTTATCACGAATCTCCGATTACGAAGAAAAAAACGGAAATAAACATGAACACAATTGAAATGTATATCATAAAATACCCTTTTCTTAAATGAATTTAACATAAATCCATATTCGACTGCTTCGTGAGTTTTTACCGGAGCTTGAAATGCATGTGATTTGACTCCGAACGTTTTACATAAGTTACAACAGGAAAGAAATATTCGACTGTTGTTTTCCGGGATTTTGGGTCCCAAACTGATTCCCGTCCGGGAGGCCGGGTACCGCACTGAAATGTCGGGATTTTCCCAGGCATTCCGGGAGAGTTAACATGTCTGCTTCGTGAATGTGAAAGCTTTGCCTGCAATGCTATATATCTTTTTCGACATAGCTTTCAACACGAAGGACTTCGTTGTACTTAGAGTTAATATTGAAAATTTGTTTATGCAGGGACGTGTGGGCTTGTAAAACTGAACTGTCCACTTTAATTCAACTCCAAAATAGCGTTTTAGGCTCATTTTTGCGATGAGACATTAGCAAAATTCTTTAGAGCACCTGAAAATCCCTCAAAGAATGTCATCACAACGAATGGATGCAAAATCGGGCGATGGTCGTCGTCTGATTTTTATATCAATAGTCACACATGCAGTACACTTCGTTCGTCTGGAGCCTTGTGATGGACGGGAGTGGTGCCTATATATGTATGTGCCTGTGTCAGAAAAGGTTAATCACAGTCTGAACGTTTCTAAATCTGTGTACCCAACACAGATCTGCATGTACTATTTCTTCTGCCATTCCGATCATTTGTAGAGGACCAAAACCGTTCGTCCGGACCAGACATATTCAACCCCGTGTTTTTTCGTCAATATAATCTTATTAAAATCGGAAATGGATCAACTGCTTGAGTTTTGTATTTGTCTAAAGAATAATAAATAAAAGTACAAGACAAGTAATCTTAACGGCCCTAGACAGGGAAAACACCGAGCTCGAAAAAGGAGAGCTTTCGAGTACAGCGGTTCATCAAAATGAAAGTGTCAATGACACTGTAGCTTAACTTGTCTGTGTGTTGTGTTTGATGAAAAGGATAATGTTCAATGTTTATGAAAGGATTATGAAATACGACAAGAATTGTGATAATTGGGAATATGTTAATTTCCGTTTCCTGTATGCTATGTTTTTAATAAAAATAATATGAGGTGTACACTGTACTAAAGGGCGGAGGGGTGGATTAATATGACCTCACAGTTAATGTACGTGGCCCTCACAGTTAACGTATGTCAACGAAAGTTACCAAGTTACAGTGAAATTATTCCGAAACGAGTCATCCTATCAAGTTACATTGAAATCCCTTCATAAATATGGCCTGTAGACTGTGCTAAAGGTTTTCGGGCTTCGGGCCTGTGTAGCCATGACGGTTGACCGATTACTACTAAAAGGGGACGTCCTCATCTCGACATTATACTGGGTCATTCTACTGAGTTACAATGAAATCCCTTCACAAAAAGACCTGTAGTCTGTACTAAAGTTTTTCGGGATTTGGGTTCGGAATGCCATCATGGTTGAATGATCGCGACCAAAAGGGGATGTTGTCATTTGGGCATCATCTGGAGTGATTCTACGAAGTTACAATGTAATCCCTTCATAAATATGACCTGTAGACTGTGCTCAAGGTTTTCGGGCTTCGGGCCCCTGTAGCCGTCACAGATGCCCAATCGTGTCCAAAAGCGGACGTTCTCATCTAGACATTATATGAAGTCAACCTACCAAGTTACAATGAAATCCCTCCATAAATGTGATCTGTAGACTGTGCTAAAGGGCGTTGGGCTCGGGCAGCCATCATGGTTGAATGATCGCAACCAAAAGGGAAATTCTCATCTGGGCATCATCTGGAGTGATCGTACGAAGTTACAATGAAATCCCTTCATAAATATGACCAGTAGACTGTGGTCAAGGTTTTCGGGCTTCGGGCACCTGTAGCCGTCACAGTTGACCAATCACGACCAAAAGGGGATGTCATCATCTTGGCATTATATGGAGTCAACCTAACAAGTTACAGTGAAATCCTTCCATAAATACGACCTATAGACTATGCTAAATGTTTTGGGGCTCGGGAAGCCATCAAGGCTGAATGACCGCGACCAAAAGGGGACGTTCTCATCTAGACATTATTTGGAGTCATCCTACCAAGTTACAATGAAATCCCTTCATTGATATGACCTGTAGACTGTGCTAAAGGTTTTCGGGCTTCGAGCCCCTGTAGCCGTCACATTTGCCCAATCGTGTCCAAAAGGGGACATTCTCATCTAGACATTATATGAAGTCAACCTACCAAGTTACAATAAAATCCCTTCATAAATATGACCTGTAGACAGTGCTAAAGGTTTTCGGCTTCGGGCTCGGGCAGCCATCATGGTTGACTGATCGCAACCAAAAGGGAATTCTCATCTGGGCATCATCTGGAGTGATCCTACGAAGTTACTATAAAATCCCTTCATAAATATGACCTGTAGACTGTGCTCAAGGTTTTCGGGCTTCGGGCACCTGTAGCCGTCGCAGTTGACCAATCACAACCAAAAGGGGATGTCATCATCTAGGCATTATATGGAGTCAACCTAACAAGTTACAATAAAATCTTTACATAAATACGACCTATAGACTATGCTAAAGGTGTTTGGGCCCGGGTAGTCATCAAGGCTGAATGATCGCGACCAAAAGGGGACGATCTCATCTAGACATTGTTTGGAGTCATCCTACCAAGTTACAATGAAATCCCTTCATAAATATGACCTGTAGAATGTGCTAAAGGTTTTCGGGCTTCGAGCCCCTGTAGCCATCACAGTTGCCCAATCACGTACAAAAGGGGACGTTCTCATCTAGACATTATATGAAGTCAACCTACCAAGTTACAATGAAATCCCTCCATAAATATGACCTGTAGACTGTGCTAAATGTTTTCGGGTTTTGGGCTCGGGCAGTCGTCACGGTTGACAAATCGCGACCAAATGGGGAAGTTCTCATCTAGACATCATCCGGAGTCATCCTACCGAGTTACAATGAAATCCCTCCATATTAAATATGACCTGCAGACTGTGCTAAAAGTTTTTGGGTTTCGGGCTTGGGCAGCTATCACAGTTGACAGATCATGACCAAAAGGGGACGTTCTCATCTAGGCATTATACAGAGGCATTTTACCAAGTTACAATGAAATCTCTTCATAAATACGATCTGTAGACTGTGCTAATGGTTTTCGGGTTTTGGGCTCGGACAGCCACCACGGTTGACTGATCGCGATCAAAAGGGGACGTTCTCATCTAGACATGACCCCAAACCTGCATATGAAATTTCGTGATGATCAGACATGAACTACGGAGTGTAGCCTGTGCTAAAGGAAAATGTGAACAGACTCAACAGACTTACAGACTTCCGCACGCACGCGTGATGGCAATAGCTTATCTTGACTTTGTCAAGTTAAGCTAAAAACGGAAACAAAGTCACGAAAGAAAATCGCAACGCCGTCTTTCTGGGGTCCTACTAAACACCAAGGGATACCGAGGTGAAGAAAAATAAGTAAGTATGGGTCGTTTAAAATGTTTAAATGTATGTACAGACATATAATTTAGTAATTTGTAGCAATATCTATGACATACAACCGTTGATTTAGAAATGAAATGGTTTCGCGCGCCGCTGGCGCGCAGGGACGGTGTGGCGCAAGCCCCTTTCGACCCTCTTTGACTATTGGTGACTTTCTGCGCCATGTCCGTGCGAAGTAAAGGAGGGAAGGATGAGGAGGTTCATTATACACGTCTGTGTTTTCTGCGTGTTTTCTTTGCTGCAGGTGGCTGTGATGGAGAGATCGTAGAAGTGGCAGTTGGTTGAGTCTGGCGGTAGTTGTTTTTGTTTGATAAATTCTCTCATGAATCTGGTAACTTCATCAGAGCGCCTTTCACGTTCTTTTGATCTAGCCATGAATTGTTGGTGATCCAGTTTGAGTTTTAGGAGTTCATCTGCCAGGGGTCCCTTCGGTCCCTTGCCCGGGCTGTCCGGGAGCGAGGGAAGAGGGGAGTGAGGGGTTGGAGGTGGCGAAAAAGCAACACCCGGTTCCTCCTCAATCTCCGCAGGACGTTCCTCGTCCAACTGTATCGGCTGGGGAGCCGGTAGTTGGTTGGGTGTGCTGTGGGACTGGGAGGGGAACTGGCGGCTACCTCCGGAACCTCCAACTCCTCACTCACCTCTTTCTTCTTATTCCGGAAGGCCTTCAAGCGCCGGGCGTCCCTACGCTTGGTTGACCGACTCTTCTTTTTTTCTTCTTTTCGGGGCCTCCGTGCCCTCTCGGGTGAGGACCAGTGTGAGAGGGGATCCTCTCGACAAAGGTACTACCTCTCCCCGAAGAGGGTGGTGTTGTGATGTTAGTATCAGCTTTGAATTCCAGCTTCAGATGGACGTGCATGCCTATTTCCTGAATAGTCCAGGAGATAGGACACGAGACGCCCAGAGCTGAGATGGCTTTCTCTAGTCTAAAAGGTAATTTCATAGCTGCCCGGGTGTTCACGCTCTGAAGTCAGATGTGTGAATGATGAGTCAGAAGTGTGAATGATCCATGCCGTTGATTTATTCGAGATATATTGAGCCGTTGCCGAAAACTGCCCCTCGGTATTTAGTTGGTAGGTTTGTAATTAATAAGTTACCTCGGTGTGTGAATGAAGTGTGCAAGTGTTAATTGGATATCACAACACAGATCACTGTAATATCCGATAAAAAGCAGATGAAATGGTTTCGCGCGCCGTATGCGCGCAGGGGCGGTGTGGGACAAGCCCCTTTCGACCCTCTTTGACTGCTTAGCGACGCTTGTGTCTTTTGTTCTTGTTTTGGGGAGGAGGCTGTTATTAATTAATAACACTTTGGTCGGCCGCTGATTTGTCGCGGTTCTCTGGCGAGAAGGCCTTGGTTACCCCTATGCACCCACGCTTCTTCTCTCCTTCCAACACTCGGAGACGAACTGCTTGATGACTTCCTTTGCCCCATTTCCCCAATCTCTCCGATTAGCATATTAACCCTCACCTTTGAGTCACTCACTACCCACATGTTCTTCATTCTCCCATCCCACTTCCCCATTATACTCCCAGTGAATCTTATTCTTTTAGACTGGTATTTTGGGCATTCTAGAAGAAAGTGTTCCAGGATCTCCACCACGCGTAAAATTACACATTCGGCACCCCTTTTGACTGTTTTTCTCAATTTTTCCCCTCAGCTCCAGGGACCGCGACCTCATCTTGAACAACAGTGACCCCCACCCCCCCCCCCCCTCCAAAAAAAAACAAAAAATTAGTGCCATCAAGGTCCTGACTGCCATAGGAGTATGCTGGAAGTTGAGCTCTACCATTACTTTGGATGGCTATTTTCCATTTCTGTCTTCGCCACACAGATGACGTCGCCATCCTCCGGGTTCCCTCCCCCCCCCCACCTCCCATATGAGAGGCAGCTGGGGTGTGGATGGGAGTCACAGGAGTTGGAGCTGGGGAAATGGTAGTGGCTTCCTCTATTCTTGCTTTTCTTTTCAGGCTTCTTCGGGTGAGGAGTGAGAGGGGTTCCTCCTGATAAAAATAAAACTCCCATCAGCTTTTATACTGGCTTTGGGCCGACAGTACTTTTCAGTTCTGGCAGCTCAAAAGTTTGGGTGGGGGAGGAGGGTAATTTTTTATTTTCTTCATTGTTTTGCCATTATTGGCTTTTTGCCGTTATTGGACTTTTGTATGTGATACGTGTGTGTTATAAGTATCGATCGGCAGTGCCCGATATACCCCAAGCTACAGCTTGTATTTAGTATATGTATATATACAGTATATATGTAGTGTTTGGGATGACCGTTCATTAATAGTTTTTCATATGTTCCTTCCCTCCTTTTGGAGTTTAATTAAAATGGGGGTTATTCAATATATTGCCCCACCTTATTCGGTGTTCACGTTCCAAGAAAGCCCATCACATCTCCAAAAATAATTCCATACAACCTTTTATATAAACTATCCAAGGAAATCCTTTGTAAATTCTGAACCGAAACTGTTTATAGAAGTTTTAAAACTCCGCTTTGGGCGTACACATTGCTCAAAAAGGCTCCAGTGTCAGTCAAGAAAACTACGCCTTTCAGTCACACATTTGGGCGCAGTCTGAAATACAGGAACTCGACGTATTATCCGATTTTATCAATTTTAATAAAATATATATTATATTATCAGTAGTAAAAGAACGCAGTGCTTTTTTAGTATTGATAATCTTATTAAAATTTATAAAATCTGATAAAACGATAAGTGTCTGTGGTCTGAATTGACTCACAGTTGGTATCGTGATTACGGTCGACCCCCAACAGAAATGTCGTTTGTGTCAGTATGTTTTCTTTCATTTCTGATTGAGTTTTTGAAATCGCCACCTTGTGATCCACAAAGTTGTTTCTCCAACACCTGTCAACCTGAACGCATCAGGAAAGCTGAACAGAATGGTGAGAAGCAATCACTCAAACACTGGTTCGACAAGATGAAACCAGTACAAGGCAGGTGAAATCCCGGAAACGTCATCCCGGTTCATTCCCCGGCTATCGTTTTTTTCTAAGTCCGTACTTCAGTTGTTTCTCTTAGAAACAACCAAAGTTCGGACTTAGAAAAAGCCATTAGCCCGACAATGAACCGGCTGATTTGTCGACTCGAAAGGGTCTCATCCGTTGAAAAGTTGAAAAATCGATTTCGGCGACCAGGCGGGATGAATTCGGCGGTATCTAGCCCAAATCCCGCCCGAATACACTATTTAACTTAAGTAGAACTTCCGAATTATTACATTAATAAGCCCTGATAGCTCAGTTGGTAACGTGTTGAGCTAGTGATCTCAGGGTTGACGGTTCGAGACCCGTTTGGGGCAAATTTTTGTTCAGAACGTCCAAAAAGGACGAAAAAAGAGAAAATTTAGACTCTTTGTATTTTCTCAGCATTTCATTTTAGTGGGGAGTACTTGTTTCTGTAGGGTCACCTGTTTGCACACTCGTTATCACTCCACTACCTTTCATTTTTGTTTATCAATTTTATTTTATTTTAGTGTTTGTTTTTTTTAGTTTAGTTTATTATCCCTATTTATTTTCCCCTGTTGGGGATCGAACCCGTGCGGTTATGATTACGAGCCGGTGCTCTATCCACTACGCCACGACGCTTACATCAAGTTTGTGACTTTGTGTTCTACATATTGGTAAAGGTACTTAATTTACCTGATGAATTTACGATGCTATCACTAAAATCATAGATGATAACATGAGTTTCTTCACTGGGGATTGAACCCGTGCGGTTACGTTTTACGAGCCAACGCTCTATCAACTACGCCACGACATTTACATCAATTCAGGACTTCTTGCTCAACATATTGATATTGGTACTTAATTAACCAAATGAATCTACGATGTTATCACTAAAAACATAAAGTGTAATGATTTCCTCATCTGGGGTTTGAACACGTGCGGTTATGATTTACAAACCAGTACTCTACCCACTACGCCACGACATTTACATCATTTAAAGACGTTATGTCCTAAATATGGGTATTGGTACTTAAGTTACATCATTAATTTACGATGTCAAAATTAAATTAAAGCATAAAAAATATGAGGTCTCCAACTGGGGATCGAACACGCGATGTTGTCGTTTGTAATTTGGCGATCTATCCACCAAGCGCGACGTTTACCCTAGAGTCAGTTCAGTGATGTGAACGTAGCGGCTACCCCGTGGGGAGAGGGGGGGGGGGGGTAGCCTCTACGTTCAGAGCCCTGAACTACATCAGAGTAAGACTCTTTGTCGTTCATATTTGAATTGGCACTTAATTTTCCAAATGAATTTGCGATGTTAAAACAAAACTAAAGGAAAAATTAAAACATGAATTTTCAACTGGGGATTGAACTCGTGACAGTGTAATTTGCAGTCCATTGCAATACCGACTTGGCCACCAACTCAACACTGATACGATTAATAAATAATGACTTCATTTCTTAAATATTGGTATTAGGCCACCACAAATTGTGAGACAACATGCTCTTCTGTGAAATATTTTTGATTCGTCCTTCAACCTGAAATTTAGAATACACAGAATTCAGTCAGATATTTTGGAAGAAACAAGTTATTCCAGAAAGGTGTTCAAAAGAAAACAATTTTTTATTGGCTCCATGAGGGCGCGAACTCACGCCGACAGGTTGTCGGAGTATAACAACTAATGGAACTTCTCAATCATCTGAGCTACTCGTTATTGTCAAAATTCAGTGGATATTAATTCGACATACCCTGTACGGTTGTTTGTTATTGCGTTTGGTGCTTTTATTCCTGTGGAGTTCAACGTCGGTCAAAATTTATTCGATGTGTATGCTTTCAACTGCTTTTTCCTAATCTAACAATCTTACCAAAGCCTTCTTGAGAGTGGTTTTCGAAATTCGTGAAGACGTTTTGAGTGTGAATTGAGAGAAAATAAAAAATATTTGGAATATACGGGATTTGAACCTTTTCGTATAATAATCACCTTGACATCATAACCACCAGCGCACGTATCAATCGAGCTACTCGGGATGTTACTTTTAAGCAACTTTGTATTCGACTGTTAAAAACATGGGTAGTAACGACGGAACACAAAAAAAATACAAATATCTGGATGAATATATGACCCCCGTCATACAAAAGCCCAAATGGGATTCTTCGACGTACACATATATGTTGCCATTGTCAAGTTGAACATTGCGGGTAAATAACTGGCAGGCTTTAACGAAGCAGTTTTCGAAGTGACTAACTCGCTGCGACTTGAGAACACAACTCTCATGAGAAAATATGAAATAGATTTGTGGCGACTGGGATTCAAACCTTTGCCTTGGTCAATGTCAATCTTTCCGCAAATATAAAAATACAACAACTCGACTGACTGAGCTAACAGGGACGGCAACACCAAATACATATTAACTGTATACCGGCCTAGGAATGGTAACAGTATGAAAAAAATGTTGTTTTGCCAGTTTAAAACGTCGATAGGAATTAAATTTGGGCACATTTTTATTCGTTCAGAATACATTATGAAAATCTATTTTGCAGGGGAAAGGGGGCCTTTTAGTTCTTCACCTGAAAGGAAAAAGTTTTTTCCGGAACTGAACCCGTGTCGACAGAGTTCGCAGTCGTGATAGACATTGTTTCGATCCACTACGCTATTGAACTCTGGCGAATATTAATTGTCTTTTGTTATAATTTGAAGCATCCATAATTTTTTCACACTGAACGGTCGAAAAATACTGTCATTAGGGAAGATTGAAAATGAATGATGCAGACACCGAAGTAGAAAGTTCGAATTGGAATACAAAATGTGTCCAATGGTCAATAAAAGGAAAAATAAAATTTTGTATAACATTTGGTAAGAAATGATCCCCTAATTAGTTTTACCACCTCATTACCACTTATCGTTCAGAATCGTTTTTGGCCTTATTACAGTTCAATTTAGTGCATTTTATTGTTTGTTGTTTATGCGTTTTTTTTGTTTTTTTTTATAATTAACTGGTTTTATATTTTTTCTTTATAAGTCTATGACACAATTGGGTATTGATCGCGTGAACATTCAGCCCACGAACAACGACGCTACGAACTACACCACGCGGATTATGTTAACTTTTGCTTTTCACTTCAACATTTTGAATTCGATCAGTATGTGAAGGATGAAAAGATAATCACTTGCCTGCACGTTTTATTATTTTTGTGACAACTGAGACAAAAACACGCAAACACCTGAGGTCAACATAAAACACTTGATATTTTTGGGGGAAAAGGTACTTTATCAGGGCTTGAACTGGAGACGAAACAATTCACAAAAAAACGTCAAACCGGTGCTTTGATAAACTGTGTGATTAAATTCAGCGATAAGTTGAGGGTTTTATAATCAAGCCATGCTTGCTTTTTGCGGACAGAACGTTCCAGAAATATGAGACAGATTGGTACTGAAGAAAAAAAGTGAAAACGAGTGTATGTGCGCCACCGACTTGACCACCAAATCTCCCCGTGGGAACCCCGGGAAGTAAGCAGCACTTGTTTACTGTGGTAAACCAGTTCCGCTTTACTAGTAAAATAGGACCCAGTCACCAATGCTTAGGGTGAAAGTCCTCTAAAATGGGCAACATGTTGATCAACGATTGACTAAACTTGACTTCATCTCCATGTTGTGTCACGATTAGCCATGGTGCATAAATATGTGACGTTAACCACCAACAAACAAACAAGACCACCAAATCATCGGTAAACAATGACTTCGTGCCCTAATTATTAGTAATTAAACCGCCTCAGTTACTAAACACCGGGGGATACCGAGGTGGAGGAAACTGAGTAAGTTAGAGTTGTTTAAAATGTTTAAATATACGTGCAGACAAATAATTCAGTCACAAAACGAACTGTCGACGAAAACTGCCCCTCGGTATTTAGTAGGTAGCTTTGTAATTAATAGGCTACCTCGATGTCTGGATGAAGCGCGTTGACACTGAGCCGAAGTAGCTAAAAAATATATTGTATTTTCACATATATTAAATACAAGCTGCAGTTTTAGGTGTATCGGACACAGTCGAATGATACTCATCACAGTACGCCACAAAGCCCTAATAACGGCATGAAGCCAACAATGGCAACTGGCAAATATTCTGCCGGTCAAAAGCCGAGATAAAAGTTGACGGGAGTTTATTTTTATCGAACGATGAAAATTAAAAAAATAGATTTAATTTTCTCTTTTCGAAGTCAACACCGTTTACAAATACAACTTCATATATACGTCTACTCTCTGTCTCTAGTCACCTCTTTTTTGTTATTTTTCATGTTTGTTTATTTTAATTTAGTTTTTATACTTTTAATTTTCCCCTTGTGGGATTCGAACCCACAATGTCACGCTTTACGACCCAACACGCTACTACCTGCGCTACCGCGTTTATATCAACTAGTGGTTGTTTATTCATCACATGCATGCGAATTATAATTCAACACAGTAAAGTCAACTGCAAACTCTGTGATCAGCTGTAAAACTTTCGTGTCACAAAGAGGTACTGAACTCGGGTCCATTACCTTTGCAGTCCTACCCGCTACCACTTGCGTCACCACGACTGCATCTGATGACGATCGTATGTTCATCATATTCACGAGTATTTTCATTCAACGCAGTTAAGTTATGTGCAATTCTGTTGTCAGCAGTAAGACGTCGTGCAGCATAGGGGGATTGAAGTCACGACCCTTATTTTTGCGATTCAATACGCCACGACTTGATCCACGGAAGACCACGGGCATATGCGATCGTTTGTTCACCATATATACTTAGTACAAAAAGAAAGTATAATAAACTTTGAGGAGCAATTTTTTTAGTATTATAGACTTTAATCCCAAACAAATTATTGTAAATTCATATTTCGAGTCTAGCTGTAGGAATTTGCATAATTTATTGTTCTTATTGTCGCAAGCGTCACGTCAGGACATCGCAATTCAGACATGGGGTAAAATGAAAAGTTCGCACATGCAGTCAATAGCGTGTATGTCCACCTCTTACCTCATGGATGGCAAGATATCGACGGAGCATGGACCTGATAAGTCTCTGGATGTCACCTTGTGGTACTGCGTTCCACTCCTACCTTGGAACACTACGTAAATCGCCTAACGTCTGAAGATCATGAAGTCGTAGCCGTCGGTCCAATTGACCCCAAAGATGCTCGATTGGCGACAAATCTGGCGAATGTGGGGGCCAGGGAAGAAGTTCAATGCTCTGCACCTCAAGAAAGTCACGACAGATACGCGCCACGTGACATCGGGCATTGTCTTGCTGAAATAACTACAATCCGACGTTAGCTTTGAAAACGGGACAACAAAAACGTGAAGAATTTCGTCCCTATATCGCTATTCATTCAGATTACCATCGATAAAGATCAACTGCGTTCGATGGTGCAATGAACAAACCATTACCCCCCCCCCCCCCCCCCCGCCGAAACGGTCGTATTCCCGCAAGCAAGCATCAGAAAACCGTTCTCCTCGTCGGCGATACACTCTTGCCCTCCTATCAACGCGCCGTCGGCAAAATCGTGATTTATCACTAAAAAGAACTGCTCCAACGCTGCTGAGACCAGCGAACACGCTGACGTACCCATTCCATTCTGACAGTACGATGGCATTGGGTAAGGATTGATCCGTGGTATGGACGCCTACTTCGGATGCCGAGTTCAGCGAGTCTGTTGCGGACAGTTTGTGCACTGATTCTATTGTTAGTTCTACCAGGAGTTATTGATGCTGTCCTCGTCGCCAGAAGGAAGCGATCCCGGAAGTGAGACGTCCTGATGTGTCGGTCCTGTGCAAGGGTCGTAACTCTTGGACAACCTGAACGCGGTCGGTCGGCAGTCGATCCAGTCGTTGTATACCTTCCAATGAGACAGTAAACAGTGGCCACAGTGACTCCGAACTCAGCAGCGAGCTCATTTGGAGGTATCCCAGCCCCATGCATACCAATGGCACACAACCTCTGATTTTCGGTTAACCTTGGCATTTTTTTAAATGTCGGAAGACAAAAACAAGCGCGTTTTCTCAATAACCCAGGCTCTCTAGCACAACATAACACAAAGAAAATCGTCGGTCACCCATTCAATTTGACATTCTCGGGTAGAACGTGCTATTTTGAAATCCGTAGCAAAACTGTATACGGTTGAGTGGACAATAACATGTCATTAAACTCTTTGCACGACTTCTTGTCCACAAACATGCAACATTAGAACTATTATATTTCATCCTTTATGCTATTTTTTTCACATTTGTTTCTATTCTACTTTCTTTTTTGACTCAGTATACTTACCAAAAGAATCGTGAATATCGCAAGGCAGAGAAAGAGAAGATATAAGTTATGAAAATAAGTAAATCTTCATTATTTCATCATGTTCAGCAATTTTTTCTCCGCCTTTTGAGTGTATCAAGTTCATGGTGTTACAACTTACAACATATCAAAATTAATATGTGTATACGTGGAACATATTAAAAACGAAGATTGCGACAAGACTCGAACCCACATTGGGAGAGGCCATCCAGTTCCACAAACGCTAATAAAATATCACAACAACATAACGACTGGGCTACTAGCCCAAGAACATTAGGTTTCACTAGGGAAAAAAATCGGAGAAAGCTGATTTTTTCAGGGAATGTCGAGTACATGTCACTGAACGATTAGACAAAAGTCCCCTAAAATCCCAGTTGAGCTTTTTTTTCTACAGCCTTTTTTCGAAAACGCGTTTGAAAAAAATCAAAAAAAATCGCACGAACTTTGTAACCTCGAATTGATCCAACTGTATTTTTTGTTTACGCGTATTTCGAGCTACATAATGTCTAATATACATTTACCTAGAGGAAAATGTGCATTCTGTGACAATTTCTGCGAAAAATTATTGAAAATTCACAAAAAAGTATCGGATTTATGCAAAAAATGACGATTTTCCTAACGGATTTGCCCAAAGGGTCGTAGTACAGAACGGGATGTTAGTTGGACAGACGATAAAAAATCCACCACCATTTGAAGACTTTTATCATTGCTTACAAAATAGACATTATGGAAGACCCCCTCTGCTTCTGGCCGAGTTCCCCTTTTGGCATAAAATTCGTCAGCATGAGAACTCAACTATTTTCGGGCTTGGAACCGAACAGACACGTCTGTGTCTGGCAGCATTAGATCAATAAATAATATTTACAGAATGTACAAAAATCAATAAATAATATTTACAGAATGTACAAATCAATCAACATGGATTAAGTTACATTGACTATTATCAACGCTATATACAGAAATGACATGACCTATATACATATTATTCATCGAACTCAGAAATTTCCGACAGGACAGTGTTTCTGTGGTTGTTACAAGAATCCGAACTGCAATTACACAAACCTGAGCAAGAGAGTCCTGCCTTCTTACACCCACACCTTTTTGTACAAGCACTCTTGCAACCACAACTGATCAGATTCAGTAGGTTATCGGGGGCACATGGCTTTGTGGCTGCAGTCGGTACAAGAAGTCCATTGTCTAGCGACCACCCCCAATCCGTCGGAGGAAACGAAGTGCCCAGCCTTTGTTGGACCTGGAGATAACATCTGTAGACATGTTGTTGTGCAGCATCGCTGCTTGGTGGGAGTGAGGCTAGGTCGATGGGTTTATTCAGTTTAGATTTTGCTACATAACGCTTGTAAGTGACATATCTATATTGGTCGAGAGAGGAAACAGTTTTACTCCCGTATAAGATCAGGAGAAGTTGTTCCCCGGCAGCGGCTACTGCACTTGGTGTACTGTCATCCGCCAAAATTGTGTTGACATACTGTTGTGAGTCGCTAGTAACATCGGAGACAATTGTACTGAATACTTTCTTCTTACCAACTCGAAAGAGTGCAGAAGTAGTGTCACAACCACTTATAGAATGTGCTACAAGGAGGTTGCTTCTATGGTCACCCATTTTGGTTGCTATTTCACTAACTGAAACTAGTAAGTTTGGGGTAATGGAATACATCATGTGAATATTACATCCCGGTTGAACTCGAGAGGTAAGAATGACTAACAAGTCTGTGTCTGTTCCCACAACGACAACATTGTTGTCATCTTGAGCGATGTCAAGTGTAGTTTCGGCTATCAGTACATCAGCATCAGCCTCGGCCTGCTTGGACTGAATATTGATAGCAGATAGCTCCTGCATTAGAAGATCGATCAGTTGGGTTTTGTTCTTGGCATTTGCAAGGAAATCGGATTGGGGTGTGGTGGCTGGTAACTCGGGTGAGATATTGATAACAATGAAATACCTGTCTTTAGATCTACGGGCTTGTTCCATGCCCTTTGTCGACATTGTACAAGCATAACCATCAAAAACAACCACGACGTTCGCCCCAAAATGTCTCACTAGATAATTGGAATATGATGTACATATGTCCTTATATGACGACTGTTTAGGCCATACAACTGCCCTCAATAAAAATCCACCATCTACAACAAACAGAGAATGTTCTGGGATTTTAGTTTGCTCGGAACCGTATGTTTTGAGGATCTTACCGAGCGTGCTTTTCTGTGTCTTTCTCATTCCAGCAGAATCAAACAATGCTGGTGGTTTCGGGGCGAGTTCATATTTGAGATACTCTTCCATCTCTGCTTGTGACTGAATAACACATGTGATGCGGTTGAACAGAATTGTGGGGTCAATCACTACCTTACTTCCACGGACTTTGATGCTATTTGCCATCGATGCGAAAGACTTCACAGTGTCAACACGTCGTAGTTTGATGCTGTTGAACGTTTTGCTTACAACATTCGATACACAACATTCACCAAATTTGCGAACTTGGTCACAGTTCACAGTTTCGTCGGCCACAAGCCCGGTCGCTATAGAGACTAATTGTAGTGGATCTCTATTCTGAAAGGGGGAATGCACTCTGAGCCAGTTCAATAATTTGGTGATATCATTGGCATCAGTCAATTGTGAACTTTGACGGAGATCCCGATGTTGTTCGCCATGACCAGTGTGAACATGAACAAAATTTTCGAGAGCATTACATATCGGAAGGCAAAGAGGTAGTCCATGTACCCATTTCGCAACAGTGCTATCGGTTATTCCCCTGCCATGTGTGAGACCACCAGGGAGCTTGAACATTCTCATTAAACACTGCTCTATGGTCTGATCAGAATATATCCCGTCCCAGAATTTATCTGAGCGCCTTATGGTAAAGTAACCTTTCTCAGTGAACAACTTCAAATCATCCTGTTGCATTATTTCTGTTAGCTCATTTATCTGCTGCAAATAGAGATGAGAACTTTTTGCGTATGCAAAATGACCACCTGCGTGAAATACTGGAATCATATTGCGAACACAATATGTGTGGAGTTCCCAGTCGCCTGTGCGCTCTGCTCTCAAGAACAACTGGAGAAGACCTATTTGCTCGTAGTATTGTACCCAAAGCTTTCCTGTGCGTCCTACGGACGCATTCTGGAGCAGTTCGTGTAATTTTGACAGTAGATGGTTGACACTTTCTTGATTGATAGCGTCAGCTGTTGTACAGTCACCTCTGGCAAGTCCACAGAATATTTCATTGACTTCTGTGCAGTCTATGTTATCTAGTGTTCGGCTTTCTTCAAACACAAGTTTTGTAATGGCAATTTGTGTTAGCAAATGGGCACGAACTGCTCTTGAATATGCATGACCACTGATCAAATGATGGATTGACCCACCCGCATAAACAGTCCCCCAAAGTTCATCCAAGCCGCTACCAGCCATGATCGAACCAATTACCCCTAAATATGACATAATCATATGGAAGCCGCCGAGTCTAACGAAATCTTTTGTCAACTTATCTGACGAAGACACAATCACATTACATGCCAATGAATCTTGAGTGTAGGCGAACACCACATTATGTGATTTAATCGAACATGGAAATTGAAACAATGATGCTATAATACGGTATTTGAATTTAGGGGGTATGGTTAATATTTCACACGTTTCACCAGTTCATTATGGAATAAATGACTATTGTTATATATCATTATAAAGCCACTGCTTTTCTGCAATTTTTGATATATAATTTAACTCCCAAAGTAGTCGTAGATTTGATTTAATGGACGTTGTGTACCGTTGTGTGTATGAAAACAATAAATTTTTTTTCGTAATTTTGTACATTTTCGTGAATATTTCACCATTGAGTGTGAGGATTGGTACAAAGTTGGCATTTTCTGTTGGGGATATGTATTCTCAATATATTTCAGCACGATATTTATGATTCTCACCCTACTAAGGCGAATAAGAATGAGAAATATGGAGCTGGGTCGAATTTTTTAAAAAAAAATTTTTTTCATCAAAAAAACGCTATAACTAAAAAATCTCAACTCGGATTCGCGGGGACTTTTCACACTTTATCCGCAATGTGTGTCTCGGAAACATATAAAAAAAATCAGCTTTCTCCGATTTTTTTCCTTACTTTCTCATTTTTATGTCTAATGTGCCTGGACTATACCCGGAATCATTGAGTACGTTTCCGTGGGCCATTCCGAATATATTCAGAATTCACCAGACTAGTGTTTCATGCGCAGTTCAATTACAGAATGTTATTCTGAAGGAAACGTTCATTTGACGTTACAGGTTATTCAGAATAATCGATGTTGCTCAAGATTGCGCTTCTCGTCGAAGAATTAACCGACGACACAGAAACAGTTGGTTGCGTTATCGGCAGCAAACAAGAATTTTTCTGTGCACAGGCACTCGACAAATTATCAGATTTTATCATTTTTTAATAAAAGATATATCATATTATCAACACTAAAAAAATTAATGTTGATAATATAACATATATTTTATTAAAATTGATAAAATCTGGTAATTTGTCGAGTGCCTGTGAATGGAAGTAGTACTTAATGTAACTGCATTGTGCAAAACCTTTGGAAGCTTTGAACCTTGCAATAGCTTTCAACAATGTTTTATTTTATGGTAGAGTGAGACGTGTCTGATACAATTTGGTCTCAACATCGA
This sequence comes from Pictodentalium vernedei, assembly GCA_031216915.1. NCBI lineage: Eukaryota > Metazoa > Mollusca > Scaphopoda > Dentaliida > Dentaliidae > Pictodentalium > Pictodentalium vernedei. Next base: position 131,591,747 of record CM062290.1, on the reverse strand, counting down.
ATTGGAATTATAAGGATAGTCTGAATTTATTTTTGAATGGCAAAGTGAGATGTGACTGAAACAAATTGGTCTCAACACCGACACGGAATTATAAAGATAGTCTCAGTTTATTTTTCTATGAAATTAGAGAGATAAAGTACAGACATGGGTACCAGGATAAGGTGTCGCCTCACAGAAACTTGGCCAGTAAATATATATGGGGCCAACAGGAGTCATGTGTTCTTTTATGTGTCTGTGGAAGTCCCGCTCCCTGACTTTCAAGGCCTCTAATAGTTTCTCTGGTTATGCTAGAACTCTAGTTTTATTTTCACCTTCTTCTGAAGTGTCCTCAATGTATTTCCTCCTCAATGTATTTCCTGAATTGACTGATGGAACCGACGAAGTCAAGCTTAATGGATCAGTAGAGGTCGATGGCGTTCACCCAGGAATTCTATGAATTCGGCCGATGGTATCTCCTCCTGGTTGCCTTCATCTTCCTTGTCAGAGCCCAGGCTTCTTTCTGTTTTTCTGTCTCTGCCCTTCTCCTCTCTCGCCTGGCGTCCCGGCGTTTGGTGGATGGTGACCTATAAAAAACACAGTAGAGCGGGAGAAAAAAAAGGGGGGGGGGGGGGGGGCTGTTGAGGCAATTTTTCATTTCATTCTTCTGTTGGCCTTCGCTTTCAACTCTCGTGGATCCATAAGCAAATGAAGTTATTCGGATCGCAAAGGGTTCAGCGAAATCTTTCGGCAAAGGAAACAAAATTAAATTCACAATCGGGTGGACCACCAAGGAAAAGGAAGAAAAAAGGACAAGCTCAGTAGGGTCGAAAGTGGTTGAACTGAAACTGAAACTTCATTTATTCATTCGAGGCCGAACTCATCTGTTGCTCATTGTCCGTGAGCGCATTTCATTCATTTGATTTGTTGATTGGGCACAGAACAAGGAATAGTTATCTTGCTGTCTAAGTGTGTGACGTTTTGACCAAAAGTATGTGACGTTTTGACCAAAAAAGTGTGTGACGTTTTGACCAAAAATATGTGACGTTTTGGCCAAAAGTATGTGACGTGTTGAGCAAAAAATGTGACGTTTTGACCATTTCGAAATGTGACGTTTTGGTTGTGCGACGTTTTGACCAGCACCCTAATTAATAGGCCACTTCGCTGTCTGGATGAAGTGCGTAAGTGCTAATTTGGTAACACAAGACAGGGCACTGTAATATTTGATAAAAGTAAAACCCCCATCAACTTTTATCTCGGTTTTGGATATGCAGAACTTTTGACAATTGCCACTGTTGGCTTTATGCCGTTATTAGGGTTTTGTGGCGTACTGTGATAAGTATCGTTCGGCTATGCCCGATACACTCAAAGCTGCAGCTTGTATTTCTTATAAATGTATATACAGTATATTTTTTTTTAGTTTAAACAGTATTTATTTCCGTAGTATCTAGATACAAAAAGACAATAAAATACAAACTTGTATAGCTTACTCAACAATAGGCACAGGAGGAAATGGATTCAGCAACAAGCTTCAAGCTTATGCGGGGCTGTTTCCATGATAACAATTCATTAAGTTTAGCTTTGGCGTTCAGACACAAGGGACCCAAGGCAGGCATAGAACAAAACAAGTACATACACGCGCCCTCACATACACACGCACATTCACTTATGCATGCAAACAACCTGCGCCAGCACATGGGTCCCTATTTTATAACTGAACAGTATTAAGTATAATACTATGGATGAAAACACTATTTGACTTGTGGGAGAAACATGGGGGTATGAATAGGTAGACTGTATTGTTGGTAGTGACAGTAAACCCAATAAGGACACCTACATGCGAATCAGTGAAATGTGCAGAAATGGGCAGGCCAGCCACGGATGGCCAGTTGGCTTTCATATTCCATGATAAATAAAGATGACTGGACTGGAGAAAGTTCTGGGGCATATTTTTTTTTAGCTATTTCGGCTCAGTGTCAACGGCTTTAATTTAGTTTTGGTGTTTTGTTAACACTTTTTTATTTTCGAGGTATTGTTTTAGGTATAGACAGTTATTAATTCGTCAATCCCGTTGGACAGCCGTGAGTGCTGACTACGTCTTTTGTTTTACGGCAATTTTATTTTATTTTTATTTTTTTGCATCGTTGGCGAATGAAAAGGCACTTCCGAAAATATCAATTCCTAATGTAATGATATGGATCCATAACAACATACTCTCACATTTGTTATCTGTCCATAATTGTGGGATGTCAGTGTGTGTCTGTCTTGGTTCGAATACTTTGGATTTTAGTTTAGGTAAAAATGTCACCACTGCCAAATATTTGCAGTCTCTGTTGTAAATTATCAATATGTTAGTTGAAATTTCTTCGTATACAACAGGGTCCTCAGTCGTGAGAAGCCATGTATCTCAATTGAAGATAATGCTGATCGTGTTATTTACGGTTTCTTTGTTATGTATCTGATGAAGAATGTGGAGCGCATTCTCCTTCAAATGCCCGGCACATAATATGTGTGTTGAGTTTGGAAGCAGGCTTTGATTGCAATTGCCGACAAAGAGAACTAATTAACAAGTGTCAGTGTGATGGTAGAGTTACAGACGATCAAGATAAAATCGGATCAGAACTAGTGAAGCACTGGGAAAAGGTAAACGATAAGTGATGGGGCACGGGAAACCCACCGGAGTGTCCGAACCAGGTCGAGGAAAATCTATCGAACGGACGGAATGGTTTCACGCGCCGAAGGCGCGCAGGGACGGTTTTGGGGAACAAGCCCCTTTCGACCCTCAGTGACTGTATATGGTTAGTTTTCACATGTCTAGGCGTGTTGAAGAGGAGAAGGTTCAGGTACTCGGCAGGTGTCTCCGGTTGCGGCGTGATGGCTTCGTTGACATATCTCGGTTGAACCCTCGGGTGAGGACCAGTGTGGGAGGTTGGGTCCTCTCACAAAGGTACTACCTCTCCCCGAGGGTGCAGTGGTTCTAGGTTTTCAGGCAAGTATAATCTGCCACTTCGGGGATGATTTTGAGTGAAGGCCATCATTGGCAAGTATAATCTGCCTCAGGCTGTCTCTGTTTGGTTGGACGTCTTTGAAAGAAAACAACAACGACCCATTTCGGGGACCACCAGAAAGAAGACCCGAACTTCCCTGGTTCGGGGGCAGGCCTGCATTGTAATCCTGCTGGGTTGGGACAAAAGATGCGCAATGCGCTTACAAAAAGGGGCAGAGGCGGGACGCAGTATCAATGCTCGCCTCCCTTAAAGTGGTCGACCACTTTTAGGGATGGAGTGGATGATGTTCAGGAACCATGGGGGTTACTGTTTCCATAACGGTTATAGTGTCCATAGCGGTTATTGGGGTGCTGGTCAAAAAAGCATCTTCTGTGTACCTGCTTAAAAGAAGAAGGCAGAATTAGTTTTCATTAGAATATGTAAAAAATAAAAAGATGAAAGTAGCACATTATGTTTTAATTGTGATCACAGTTAAGCTGTTAATCTGCCTGTTAGATCACCTACATAGGATGATAGTGAGTTTGTAGCGGGAGGGTAACAGGTTTAGACACTAAACCACACCCGAGGGTGTTTCTGTTATGCCCTTCGCTGGTTTCGACCATCTTTAGATTAGTTTGAGTTTATTTTGGATCACGATAAAACACTGCAAATCCCACCTCCAGACGGGAAGGCCCAGCCCACACAAAACGCTCTCGCCTGGTATCGCGAGCGTCCTGTGTGGGCCGAGCCCCCTCCCCCCCGGCCGGAAACGAGATCTACAGTATCCAATCGTGATGTAATCTTAGTTGAGTCGGTGAAGGCAGCCCTTTCTGGTAGAAGGCCACAGTTAAGCTGTTTTTCTGCCTGTTTATTCACCTTCTCGTTCCAAATTTATTTAGTTTTTTAACAATATTTAATCCTGATGTAATTTTAGTTGAGTCGGTGAAGGCAGCCCTTTCTGGTAGAAGGCCAGTTAAGATGTTTTTCTGCCTGTTTGTTCTTCTCATTCCTTTTTTGTTTAGTTTTTTTAACAATATTTAATCCTGATGTAATTTTACTTGAGGCGGTGAAGGCAGCCCTTTCTGGTAGAAGGCCACAGTTAAGCTGTTTTTCTGCCTGTTAGTTCACCTTCTCGTTCCCTAGTTTTTTCGAGCGGTCTTAGTTTTGATTGCAATTTTGGGGCTTTTGTCGGCTTTCGCAAATGGCTCCAAGTTCGGAGATTAGTTCGCTGTCGGCTAACCGGTCATGATTTTTCGCGGCCAGGGTGGCTAGGCGGTCTTTAATGGTGGGGATATCGGCCCTGTCGTGGAGTGTTTTGATGGGTGTGTCCCATGGTGCGCGGAGGGCAACTCTAAGCGCGAGATTTGGACCTTCTGGAGTTTTCCCATATTAGTTTGATTGAGGTCAGTTAGTATGATTGCACCGAATTCGAGTACTGGGCGCACAAAGGCTTTGTATAGTTTGAGTAGGGTGGACTGGTTGGCTCCCCATGAAGTTCCCTTAAGCATTTTCAGTAAGTTAATGCGTTTGGTGGCTTTTTTCGCCATGTCGTCGGTATGTTTGTTGACTAGAGACTCTGTGATTTGAGTTTTAAATAGCCGGGACGCTGATCGGCTGACATCTTGACAGATGTCAGGCAGATTGGATGAAATTGTTTCGCGCGCCGAAGGCGCGCAAGGACGGTTTGGGGGGCAAGCCCCTTTCGACCCTCTTTAACAGTATGTGATTCGGTTTGTCTGGTCTGGCCGTGGTAAAGGAGGAAAGTGTTAAGATGCTTAGCGGCGTCTATGATTTCGTCTGCTTTTCTTAGGAGGAGGTGGCTGAGTTGGTGATACCCCCTTTGGTGGTGTTGAAGGAGTGGTGGAGGGCTGACTCGGTTGGTAAGGTCTGGCCCTCGCAGTTGCCGGTGGTGAAGAGCTTTTTGGTGTTGTTCTCAAGTAGTGGTTGCTGAGACTCTCTAATCCTATTCTGAGCATGTTGCCTTTGCACCCGCGATCTCTCAAGGCCTTAATATGGGCTTGTAGAAATATAAGGTGGTCGTCGTCTCTGGCTTTTTCTCCTAGGATACTTTCCACGGACTCCGCGGTGTTTGCTTCCTGGATGGTGTCCCGGTCGGAAAAAGCAGGAAGAGCAAGAGTGGGTTTAGCGACATGTGCGATGTCAGCCTCAACTTCCTGCTCCACAAACAGACTATCCTCCTCCATCTCCTCTTCGGGGGAAGAGTGTGATGGGCTGGAGGTTAGACTATTACCTGGCGAACCAGCGTCCTCCGGACCTTCCACCGGAGTGGAGGGTACCGAGCTGGACGTGGAACGGACAGGGGTAGCAGGCATTGAACGTTCAATGCCATGATTAGCCTCCCTCTCTTCCTTCTCCGTCCTTTTCTTTTCCATGAACACCGTCAGTCGGCGGGCATCGCGTCGTCTGGCGGAAGGTCCCTTCTTGCTTTTCCTTTTCTTCTTCTGGCTGTCCTTTGTCTGTGTTCGGCGCTTGTCATCATCCTTTTGCAGGTCCGAGTCACTTGGAGGGTGACCAGTGCGGGGGGAAATCCCCTCACGAAAGGTACTACACCTCTCCAAGGACGTCGGTTCGGCTTCTCTATCAAAATCCACTGTCAGGTGAATTTTACCCTTGAGCACCTGGATACTCCAGGTGGTAGCAAGGGTAGCCTTCACTCTGACAAGTGTTTCCTGGATAACAAGTGGGAGCTCCATTGTTTAGAAGTTAGCACCTCGGAGTCCAAGGTGCGAATGCAGGCAGATTGGTTGTGACATGTTTATTTAGTACCGAGTATAGGGATCCTGCAATTAGGGAGAAAACAGTATGGGATGAGGACGCATTGTCTGGCTTAATTAGATTTAGGTTTTTTAGTTCAATGTTAGTTTTGACCTTTTTGTAATGGGGGCACCCGCGATAGTTGCTTGTATGATTGCCTTTGCAATTTGGGCAGGAGGGGGAATCCAAAGTGCATGACTTGGCGAGGTGGGTACCTCCACATCTCATGCAGGTTAGATTTCCTCTGCATTTATTAGCAGTATGGCCAAACTTTTGAGATTTGTGGCACTGTATTGGAGGAGGGGAGGATCTATATTCTTCCCCCGCGTGCCACCTGCCATTAATGTTGATTCCGTTAGCAACGATTTGTAGTTTTGTTTCTCGGTCGGGGCAAGTGACTTTAATTTTCCAGGTCACTTTGCCAGTGGCCTTGGAGTGAAATCTTTCCCACTTATTATTGTCGAGACTCTGGCTTATCAAGTCCCTGGGGGTGTCGGGATGTACCCTGGTTATGACGGCGATGAATTTGGTTGAGTTGTTATTCTGTTCGTTGGTTGTAGGTTGTTTGGAGGGGTGGCGGGTAGCCCTCTCTTTCTTTTTGTGGCTATTGATGGAGTTGTTAATGTTATTTAGCTGGTCGATATTGCTTGAAACCACTGAGTTCCAAGCTTTATCCATGAGTGGGGTTGGCCTTGGTTGAGGTCGAAGCTGTAGGGTGTCGTTAGCTGTATCCTGTTTCTCAGAGTGGGACTCATTTGAGGCAAGGGGTGAAGAGGGGCAGTTTCTCACTTTCTTGACTTGCCTGTCAATTGTGTTGGAAAAGCCCTGATCATCCATTACCTCCTCCGAGTCAATCTCAAGATCTAGAGAGTTTTTCCTTTTACTTTTGCCCTTGATAGGTGTTTTAGTGAGAGGACTGATGGGTGTGTTATAGTTGGACATAGAATCAATCTGGGTGGAAAGCATAACATCTACAGGTCTTTCAAGACAGAGCGGTCCTAAATCAAATGGATCAGAAGGATCCTTGGAGGCATTACTGTTGTATCTATCGAACTTCGTGTGCAGCGAAATTTAAACGGAGGAGGTGCGAAAGGTGATCTCAAAATTAAGGAATGGAAAAGCGGGATGGGTGGACGAAATTCCCAACGAGTTTATCAAATGAAGGGGGAGAGGAACTCTGGGGAAGTATAACTGCCCTATTCAATTTAACCACAGAAACAAGAGGTCCCAAAGAGTGGAGAGAAAGCAAAGTAATATTTATTCGCAAAGGGAGGGTGGGGGGGGGGGGGGGGCGGCGTTTTGGATGATTATCGAGTCATGTATGGGAAATTTGAGGAGGTGATTGAGGAGAAGGGTTTTTTTGGAGAGATTCAGAATGGCTTCAGGAAGGGAAGGAGAGTCACTGACCATCTTTTCACGCTATCCCAAATGATAGAATCCCCGAAAGCAAAAAAGAAAAATATATTTATGGCCTTTTTGGATGTTAAAAAGGCATACGATAGAGTATGGAGGGAGGGTATGTGGCGAAAGCTTGAGACTCTGGGCTTGGGAGGCGAGTTTGTTGTAATCCTGAAAGCATTGTATAATTGTACAGAGTGAACTTAGCCTGGGTAACATAACAACAAAACGTGTGTCTATGGAGATAGGCCTAAAACATGGGTGTATCCTTTCACCAATTCTTTTTGCATTGTACCTCAAAGATTTGGGAGATGAACTCATACATAGCGACGATGGGGTAGCAGTTGGGGAGTTGAAGATCCCAGGGCTATTTTTTGCAGATGATATGGTGCTAGTGTCAGAAAGCGAAGAGGGGCTAGCGAAAATGCTGGAAATTGTTGAGAAATATGGGGGCAAATGGAGACTCGAACTTAATGAAAACAAGAGCAAAGTTATACTTGTGGGCCGCAAAGTGGACCCCACTCGGATGTGGAGAGTCGGGGAGTTCTGTATTCCGGAAGGTAGCAGCAAACCTCTTTAGCGTAGGAGAGACAGGTGACTACGAGTATCTGGGGGTAAATATGAACATCATAGGAAGAGGCCTCTACCGAAACCACACAAATAAATTGATTCCGAGGGGGAGGCGAATCCTTAACCAAATGAAACTTATAAGGAGAAACATTTTCCACAAGGTTTTCAAGGGGAAAACCATTTGGGAAATGGTGGGTCTGTCAAGTATAACATATGGTTCGGAAGTGGTACACCCAAACCAGATGGCTGTAAAGAGCTTGGAAACCCCGCAGAACGATGCAGGTCAGTGGATAACGGGGTCGCGTAATGTTGCAGCACTTGAAGCAATGAGGGGTGAGCTTGGGTGGATGAGGATCAAGGACAGGATAGACTTATTGAAACTCAGTTATCTTAATTATTTGGCAAATCTCTCCAACAGCCGATGGTGTAAAGTGATGTTCCCTGAGAATTTTCAACCCAAATACCAAGACAGGGTGGATGGTACAAGTGAGGGAGCTAATAGAGTATTGTGACGACTACTACTTCAACATTTTACATGCTATATTGTTCAAACTTTGAACACATGTTGATCACCAATTATCATTGTGCATGTGTAAAGAGCAGGTAACTGTTTTGTATTTTCAGTGTTATGCCCCCTTTTTAGTACTTGAAACATCACAGTATTGTGTCGCCTACTCCTTCAACATTTTACATGGTATATTGTTCAAACTTTGCACACATGGTGATCACCATTTGCCAATGTGCATGTGACAAGAGCAGGTAACTCCATTTTGTATTTCCAGAGTTATGCCCCTTTTAGTACTTGAAATAGTACGCTGTTATGTCGCGTACTCCTTCAACATTTTACTTGCTTTATTGTTCAAACTTTGCACCCATGTTGATCATCAATTGTCGTTGTGCATGTGACAGGAGCAGATGACTCCATTTTATTTTTAAACGACGAGAGTCCTCACCGTTTATGGCTGTTATGATCCTCAAAATGTCCTTTTCCTTGGCGCCACCTATCTGCAATTGTTATCAAGGAAGTTAACCTGTCAATGACTGGACGCTACCATTGTAAACGGTGAGGAGAATCTTCTACACCTAAAAATTGTTTGCATTTCCATTCTGCATACTAAAATTTCACAAAAACAATATGAAATGTGTGCACACAAGCATACAGTTTGAAAGCCTTTACCCCAGACAGGGCAGGGGAATGGGCAATGATTGGAGGGCTGGGGGTGCAGACATAGTCAAGTCAACAAAAATTTCAAACTTTACCCCAGAGAAACTTGTGCATGTTCCAATTTTGACGGGTGTATGTTACCCCGCTAGGCGGTGCTCTTGTTAATCTTAATGTTAGTGACCACTCCTTTTGATTATTAACATTTGCTGTCCCCTTTTGATTTTTATTGTAATTTTCCATCCCTTTGATTACTATCATTATTTGCCACCCCTATTGATTACTATCATTATTTGTCATCTGTTTTCATTATTATTGCTCTGCCACCTCCTTTTCATTATTATTTGCATTTGCTATTCCCTTTTGATTTTTATCATAGTTTGCCACACCTTTGATTACTACCATTATTTGCCCCTATTGATTACTATCAGTATTTGCCACCAGTTTTGATTATTACCACTTTGCCACCCCTTTTCATTATTATTTGCATTTGCTAACCCCTTTTGATTTTATTGTTGTTTGCCACCATCTGTTCATTACTATTGTTATTTGCAACCCCATGTTCATCATTATTTACCACCGCCTTTTGAATATCATCTTTGTTTGCCACAACTTTTGATTAAAATTGCTATTTACCATCCAGGTGGCAAATGGCTTAAATAATGAGAAATTGTTAGTTGCCACCTGGGTGTCAAATAGCTTAAATAATGAGAAATAGCTATTTGTCACCTGGGTGGCAAATAGCTCCTGCCAAAATGGAGTTGGGATTGTGTTTTTACTTATATTTGTGTCATCCCCTAAACCTTCTGGGTCATTTCCAATCACATTTCAAGCAAGTGTGACTAGCGTGTCACAATTCAATTTTGTAAAGATCAGTGCCCCCTCCCCCCTCCCACACACACACATATGAAAAAACACCTCAATGATTAAAAAAGCTTCTTTTGATAAACTGAGAGATGCAATGATTTGATATTAGGTATCTGTATTCCTTTTTAAGGTGTAGAATGAAGTTTCTTTAAGGGAAGTGGGAGTGAGGCGATATTTGTTGTCATAATGAAAGGAAGGGGTGGGGGTAGATTTTTGTCTCTCCTGGGCCCAATATTTATTTATTTATTTATTTATTTATTTATTTATTTATTTATTTATTTATTTATTTATTTATTTATTTATTGGTGTTTTACATCACATATTTCTGCACATATCTGCTAATCGTGGCCACTACATGGAGATAAAGTCAAGTTTAGTTGATCGTTTTAAACCCATGTCGCCCATTTTAGAGGATTTCCACCCCAAACAGTGGTGACTGTATCCTATTTTACCAGTAAAACAGAACGTGTTTAACAAGCACTGCTTCATATCCCGGAATACCCACTGGGGAAGGCCCAATATGAGGTCCTTCATGTTAACACTGTGCATAATGGGGGAACAGTAAAAAACTCTTTGCACACACCACCAGTTGAAATGCTTCAACACTTGATATAGCACATCTGTGCAAGGACAATTTACGAGTTTGTTCAAATAAAGCCCATGAAGCTATATTTGGAGGTGCCATGGGACAATACAAGTTTAACTGTGGGTAATAGAGAAAACACTGAATATGCTTCTCTTAAACAATTGCTCCAAATGCTTCCATGTTGGAAATAAAACATCTTAGTAAGGGCGATTTAGAAGTTTGTGCAAATAAAGCCCTGGATGCCCTCTTTTGATGTGACATGGTGGCCTCAAATCTTAGGACTCTGTGTAATGGAGAAAATGTTCAAAAAATCTTTTCCCAATCACTGATTCACACTGATCCACTTGCCTTAATGTAACATATATGTGAAGATGTCATACAAGTTTGCTCAACTTGAGCCCCTAAGGTGGAATTTACAGGTATTATGTCCCCCACCCATACACAGATGTTTTAACACTACAGGTAATGGAGAAACTTTATAAGCTCTTCTCCAGTATGACTGCTCCAAATGTTTCACTGTTTATATATAACATTTTTGTGAGAATGATTTACAAGTTTGTCCTGATAAAGCCCCTGGGGTCATATTTAGTAGTGTCACAGGACCCTCAGATTTTAATATTTTGGGTAATAAAAAAAAAACAATATAAAAACCTTATTCTCCAAAACCACTGCTCCAAATACTTCCATGTTCCATATATAACATCTTTGGAAGGATGAGTTATAAGTCTGCTCAAATCATACCACTGGATGTTTGTCAGTGTGGCACAGAGTTCCAGATTTTAACCCTTTGATTCTGAGAGGTTGCTTTTTCTGGCCAGCAACATGATAGGTCACAATTTCATAAAGTAGGATGGCTGCTTAGTGAATGTGCTGAGTAGAGCAATCAATATTTTCAATGTGCAGCCTCAAGGCTGCATGTTAAAAATATTAATTTACTTACCCCCAGATGAATACAGGCCTGAAAATAAGCAGTCTGACATCTGCAAAATGAGGTCCCCAGAGGGTGAATTTGATGATGCTATTTCATACAGTGGGCCAATTTATCCTCTGGGTACCTCTTTCTGTTTAGTTTTGAGACCTTGATTCAGAATGAGGTTCACAGAGGGTAAATTTAGTGATGCTACCCTGATGTGCAGGGTAGCATCACTAAATTCACCCTCTGGGGACCTCATTTTGCAGATGACAGTCTGCTTATTTTCTGGCTTGGATGAATATGGACTCTTCCGATTGCTTCCACTGAACTGACATGGAAGATACCACTGGGGTTCGAAGGGTTAACACTGTGAGTAACGGAGAAAATGTTTAAAAAATCTTCATATCCCAATCTAGTGATCAAAATGCTTTGATACTTTGAAATATAACATCTATGTAAAGATGTTTTACACATTTGTTCAAATCGAGCCATTGGGGTATGGGTAAAGGCCATAAAAAGTAAAGTCAAGCCAGTGTTTATAATAAAAGTGTCAGTGACACTGTAGCTTAACTTGACTGTGTGTTGTGTTTGATGAAAAAGAAATGTTCAATGTTTATGAAAGGATTATGAAACACAACAAGAATTGTGATAATTGAGAATATGTTAATTTCTGTTCCCTGTATGCTATGTTTTCAATAAAAATAATTTGAGATGTACATTGTACATTATACTAAAGAATTGAGGGATAGGTTAATATGCCGATTTCAACCAAGTTACAGTGAAAAAAACGAGTCATCCTATCAAGTTACAATGAAATCCCTAGATAAATATGTCCTGTAGACTGTGCTAAAGGTTTTTGGGCTTCAGGTCTGTGTAGCCATCACGGTTGATACATCGCAACCAAAATGGGACATCCTCATCTAGACATTATACTGAGTCATTCTTCAAAGTTACAATGAAATCCCTTCATAAATTCGACCTGTAGTCTGTGCTAATGGTTTTCAGGTTTTGGCTCAGACAGCCATCACGGTTGACCGATCGCAACCAAAAGGGGATGTTCTTATCTAGACATTATCTGGAGTCATCCTACGAAGTTACAATGAAATCTCTTCATAAATACAACCAGCAGACTGTGTTGAAGGTTTTTGGGCTTTGGGCCCCTGTAACCGTCACAATTGACTGATCGTGACTAAAAGGGGACGTTCTCATCTGGACATTATATGTTAGGAAGCCGGAGTACCCAGAGAGAACCACTGAGCAATGGCAAGCAACTGTCAGCTCCCAAAAATACTAACTCCACACAAGCAGGGTTAGCATTGGTTGAAGACAGGTGCACCATTGATGTGCAGTACACCTTAATGCACAATGCAACTGTGACCCCATGTCGGCAATGGGGGTGAAGTGTTTTGCCCAAGGACACAATGCGGTTGCTGCAGGTGGGATTCGAACTGAAGACATCTTGTCTTGCAGTCTGCGCCTCTACCTACGGAGCCACCATGCCCCCAGCAACTTAATTAGTCCTCTGCACAACAGATGTCAAAATATCAAAGTTTCAACCCACAGATATTTTCCATAATGTGACTACAAATTTGACCCAATAAATCTTGTTTAACCCTCTGCACTCTGATGTCAAAATGGTAAAGTTTTCAGCAGCTAATATTTCCCATAATGCAGTTTGATATTTCACCAGATGAACAAGAGAAAAACAGAGTGATAGAAAATTCTGTTGCACGACCAGTATGCTAGGGGCTAAGAGAGCTTATTGAACTCTGTCAAACAAGATCAAATTGATTAAATTCTTTGTTGCATTATGGGGAAAATTCATGCGTAAACTTTTGTTTTTTTTGACAGTGAGCATAGGGTTAAACATCATATTTGAATTGTGTATCCTTAAGCCTTTGAATATGAGAGGCTGCTTTTCTGTTCCAGGAACATGATACGTCATAATTTTATTAAGAACAATGGTTGCAAAGAGATTGTATGTGGGAGACCAATCAATATTTTCAATGTGCAGCCTCAAGGCTGCACAATGAAAATATTAATTGGTCAACCCCCAAATAATGAATATGGACACTTCCAATTACTGCTTTTGAACTGACATCGACGGTACCATCAATACTGAAGGGGTTAAGATTAAAGTTTCCAGTACTAAAGATTATGTTGATATTACATGAACAAAATAAAAACACTAAAGAAATTATTAGCTTGTATGTTCATTTATTTCATTTAGGAATACTTTGCATTTTCCCATCAATACTTTAACAGCTTCTGACATGAGTACATCTGGAGGCAGAATGCCCGTGGATTCAACTGAAACTAAAAATAAACACAAGAATTAGCAATGGTTTTAACCAGCACTGGAAGAATAGAAAGTTAAGATGATTGGATAACGTAAGGCAAACTTTTTTAGTTGAAGCATGAAAAAAGACCAAAAAGTAGCATTTACCAATTTATTGCTACAGCATAACAATCTGTGAAAGGTCTACATCATGAGAGAAATGTTATCAAAGGGGCCTATTTTTTACAAGTGAAACATCATGAGTGAGTCTATAAAAGGGTTGTTGTTAGCCAAGTTGTCGGTTTTCCAAATCTAAACAATGAAAATGGGTAATGGCAATCTGGAGCACAGTGATCCAACAATACATGCACCAATACAGGTTAAATCAAATTCAGAATCTGCCAAGGTTTTCGACCACAGGTACTCGGCATAAGCTGGGAAATCGAAAGAAAAATGATATTTGATACCATTTTTGAATCTATGCTGACGTGCCCCTGTAATGGTATATAAATATTAACAAGGTAAACAACTCGCTTTTCGAAAATGATAGCACTCATCTTCGTGTTTCCCCCCTCAAATTTGATTCACACAACATATCCAACAGTACCCGGTATCAATGGAAAGGGGAATGAATAAGCTTTACAATGGTGTATTACACGACCGTTGGGTGCTCTTGGGTTGTTCATGACAACTGGGAGAAGTCACAGAAAAGGCAAAAAAACATTTAGTCGGACAAGAAAGTGCGCAGAGAAATGAGGTTTACAAGCGACAATTAAAATAATTCGAGGTCCCATTGTCTATGGAGGGCAGATTCAAATATTAACCATATGCCTTTATCAATTACTTATCTCGGATCCACATTTATTCATTTCTGGCGATCACATTTGCCGTTTATACATTTTTTTAACCTTCCCTTGGCTTTGAACAAGCTAGCGGCATCCATAGAAGCACAACGACATCTCATTGGCTACTATTTATGCCGAGAAAATCATCGATGAAAATAAGCCAATGGGAGAATGGGGAAAGCTTTTGCAGAAGTCGCGTATCTAAGGACGCCATCTACTCAGGTCAGCTTGAGAAAAATGTCAAAGTTACGGCTAAAAAGTGTATAAACGTTAAATGTGAACTCCAGAAAATAATAAATGTGGATCTGAGATTAGTAATTGATAAAGGTATACGGTTAATATTTGAATCTGCCCTCCATATTCAATGGGACCTCAAATTATTTATAATAAATCGGATAATTGTCGCTCGTAAACCTCATTTCACTGTGCACTTTCTTGTCCGACTAAATGTTTTTCGGCCTTTTCTGTGACTTCTCCCAGTTATCATGAACAACCCAAGAAATCCCAACGGTCATGTAATACACCATTGTAAAGCTTATTCATTCCCCTTTCCATTGATACTGGGTATTGTTGGATACGCTGTGTGAATCAAATTTGAGGGGGGAAACACGAAGATGAGTGCTATCATTTTCGAAAAGCGAGTTGTTTACCTTGTTAATATTTATATTCCATTATAGGGGCACATCAGCATAGATTAAAAAATGGTATCAAATATCATTTTTCTTTCAATTTCCCAGCCTGTGCCGAGTACCTGTGTTTTCAACATGACCCACAACTCCATCTCTGATACACAGAAAATATGCAGCATATTTCATACAACAATGCCGGTCAATAGAAAAGACTTCCTATACAATTTTCATAACTGAAGGCTTATTCCAAATATCTGACCAGACATTTTAACTGTCTTTAACTGGAAGCCATTATTAGGGCTCAAATAAACATTGCTTGCAATAAAAGGAAGACTTCCTGTTCTTATTATGGAATTCACATTCAATTAGAAAAGAACATTATTTCCTCAAATAAATTTGCAATAATTTTCTGGAGAGTTCCAATTGATAAAGAAATTTTGATTACGAACAGATGAAATAAATTCACTTCAAAGATAATGTGAACCACATTTACAGAATATGAAACCTTTTAAGCTGCGGTACCTGTACTTAAGAATGGGGCTTGAATGTGGGCTTCCAGCACTCAATTATTGGATAATTTCTTGTTTTCTAGTGATAATCTGAGAATTTATTCTATTGTATCTTCTTTGATATAAGTTATTGAGCTCTGTCAAACAGGATATAATTGATTAAATCCATAAATTGGATATAATGATCAAAAACATCTATAAATGTGGTGAATAGAATGGTTGACAGAATAATTCTTTAACAAGTTACAAACTTTTTAATTCAATAACTTCACTCAATAACTTAATTCAATTACTCGTTATATTGATTCAACAAGAATTTATTTCCTCCAATAAAGTAAATATGTCTTGATAAAATACAAATCTGTATTGAAGGTAGCAACCACAAATGCAATCATTCGATTCCAAAAGAGAACATTCACTTGCACTTAATTGGTATCAAAGTATTATACATGTTGGAGCCACCATTGTTAACAGTTATTAAATGATAAATAAATCACCAGCTCAACAAAATATATTAGAGTAGATCACTTTTTGTCCTGATGACAATTTTATACAGACCTGTGTTTTATTTAGTTATTAATTGGGTTTAATGACACTTTAAACAGCCAGGGTCACCTCATGTCTGAATAGACCTACCATGGATTAAAGAGAAAAATAAAACAAAGAAACAGTTGAAACACTACTATAAACTAAAACAGGTTTCTATACCTATAAGTCAGGGTTGGGGTATTTGTATTCAGTATTCGTATTCAGTTGTATTCGAATACAGTTTATCAAGTATTCACATGTATTCAGTATTCACTGAATGTTATGAATCCATGTATTCGTATTCAAATACATTAAGATTTGAGCTGTATTCATGAATACATTTTGAATACTTTCTATATTTTGGAATGGTGTCTTCCCACTAGACCAATTCCCACTAGACCAATTCCCTCTAGACCAATTCCCACTAGACCAATTCCCTGTAGACCAACTGTTATATTATGTATTAGAATAGGAAAATAGATGATTACATGAAATATATACCTTGATTTCTACCTTGTGTTTATCTATTTTCCTATTCTAATAAATAATGGGGGCTAGAAAAAAAATTATCAAGGTTTACTTTTACATGGGAAATATTTCAACACTTTTGACTACACAAATCAAAGTTCAAAAATGAGATATGAAGCCCTGATATGGCAAAAAATATGATGACAAATAGACAACATTCTTTTGGGGGAATGTAGGACGTTTCGGCCACGGACGTTTCGGCCACGGACGTTTCGGCCAGAAATATTGGACAGGGTGGACGTTTCGGCCAAAATATATTTGAGGGTACTTTTTGACATTTTTTTTCTTGTTTTCTCTGGAAGAGTTGGAGAGGGGGAAGTGATTTAGGAATGAAGAAAAACCATTTCCATTTTTTATATTTATTGAACGTTATCATAAAAATATAACAAAAACAAGTAATGAAACAATTATAATACATAGCACAAGTAAGCACAATTTTGGAGAATATTCACTTATGTCCACTACATGTATTATTTTTTATTGTATTTGAAGAACAATTAAAAAACCGACTTGAAAGTCCTTTCTGTTCATGCCATATGGTTGTAGCGTTGTAAGCTCATATATCCACTGAATCTCCCTGTGTCGTCGTCGTTCCGTCGCATTTGGATCTTCCGGATCGGAGTTTAGTACCTCTATAATGCGGTAACGTAGATGTGACAAGGCGTGAGGATGTGCATTGAAATGAATTGCTACAGGAGTGTCGCGGTTATGTCTGATATCGGCCTGGTGTTCCTTTATGCGTAGTTGGAACTGTTATAAGGTAGACACAGTTTCAAGTCCGATAATTGGTTTTGCCGGGGCCCTTGTAGCGTTTAGATGTATAAAATCTGTTGTTGGCTTTTTCGTTTTCTAGAAAGCCAATACGTTTGTCATTTGTGTGGGTTAGTGCTCTCCGATATCTCGTACTTATGGTGTTGATTGATTGGTCCAGGGCCAGTCCTTGATCCGGTGTGGTTTGCCGGATAAACTTATGCCTTTCGTCGGTAACTGGGGGGAGATATTGTCCAATTCAAGTTGGACTTGTGCCTTGGTGGCTAATAGTATCTCCCCACTGGCCCTAACCAAAATGTCCTGTAGCTGGATCTTCAGGGTGTCAGGGTGGGCCCCTCGTGATGTTGGTATAGTTGGTCTGAGGCCCGTCGGACACAGGTTTCGTTCGATACATGTATTTAGGAATTGGGCCTGTAAGTCTAGCCTTAATTGTTTTAGGGCTAGAATTCTCACTATCCTGTCGGCAGCTCGATTGTCTTGGTTGATCCTGGTAGGTGTTTCGGAGCGGCCATCCGAGTCCAGCCTACGTCTCTTGTCTCTTTGTTCTTCCTCTTCATGCTCCATAATGACTGTGGTGTTTGAGTCTGAGGTGAGGGTTAGGTTATCTAGGGAGTTCGATGCCGTGGACGTGCTTGCCATAACTGTCCTATAGTTTTGAAGTAATTAATATAATTTGTAAACTGACTAAAAAGTCCGAGAGGGCCTATAGGATAAGTAATCCCTCTATTATTGCCTGACCGGTTTCGATCGATTGGTGATCTTCATCAGAGGCGTTGGGTTCAATGTCCTCTGTCCTTTTATACAGTTTGTTGGCGAATGACTTGGCGAATGCACTTGGTAGATGCGCTTGGCGAATGACGTGGCGAATGCATTGGCGAATTACAGTTGTTGTGGCAAATGCATTGCATGTATGTTCAATAGCAAGGGAAATAACTCTATCTTGTGTTTGTTGGGTATTTGTGTTGTAGAGTTGTTCCCCTTGTTGTGTTGAGGGTTAGTGAATCTGGGTGATGTTCCCCTCCCCTTCCTTCATTTTTATTGTCATGGTAGGGTGTTGGCGGTTATAGTTTTAGCAGGTCGTCATGTTGAACCAAGAGTCTATTTTGATGTCATCCCAACAGTCAGTGTCTAATGCCAGCTGTTTTTTCTAAAAATTGTAGATGCGGCGTGCGGACATGGTGCCCATTATACAGATTGCTGCAGAGCGGCCTGCATGCTGAGAACGACGGACTACTGGACGAATATGCCAAGGGGTGGCGATACCCCGTATGAGGTGGACGTTGTAGAAGTGATCCGAGCAGATGGTGTAGAGGGTGTTTTAAATAAAACCAAAACTGAATACCTGTCTTTTTATTTTTTGCCCTTTAATTGGTGCTGTCATCAGCAAATTGTGTGTCGCTCTCCAAGTTGCTATTATATAAGATTCTGGCAGCGTACTTGAGCACTTTCCCGGTATTGTATAGTGAGGTAACGTCTCTGTTTGGTGGGGTATTACCCCTATGAGCAACGTTGATTGGATGCGGTGAGCCTATATCTGGATTTGCTATGTAAGGGCTATAATCCGTTGTGGAGTTCTCTATTGGTTCTGTTAGGCTCCCAGTGTCTATTGGTGACGTCTGGGTGGCTATGTTCCTACTGGGTGGTTCAGTGGTGAAGTATCTGGGTGTAATGATTGTGGCTACAGCCTGTTCGAGTAGGTCTGGGCCATTTTTGGGAGTGGTCTGGAAGTTTTGTAATCTTTCTTGGTGGCACTTACGGCGTAAGTGTTTGCAGAGGTATTCAGTCCTAAGGAATGTGTAGTTACATAAACTGCAGATGGCAGTGCCCCGTTGGTGGTGTACGGTCCTGTTATGTTGGTATGAACCCTAACGGTATTTGTATTCTTTGTTACACAGATCACATTTAAAAACCATGGTTTCTGGGGTTTTCCGTAACTATCCTCTCTCGTGTTAGGGTGGTGTTACGTCGTCTTTATTGTGACGCAGAAGAAGAACAGAAAGCAAAATAGATAGATAAACAATTAAAAAACCGACTTAAAAGTCCTTTCTGTTCGTGCCATATGGTTGTAGCGTTGTAAGCTCATATATCCACTGAATCTCCCTCTGTCGTCGTTCCGTCGCATTTGGATCTTCCGGATCGGAGTTTAGTACCTCTAACAACGCTACAACCATATGGTCCGTCGTTCTCAGCATGCAGGCCGCTCTGCAGCAATCTGTATAATGGGCACCATGTCCGCACGCCACATCTACAATTTTTAGAAAAAACAGCTGGCATTAGACACTGACTGTTGGGATGACATCAAAATAGACACTTGGTTCAACATGACGACCTGCTAAAACTATAACCGCCAACACCCTACCATGACAATAAAAACGAAGGAAGGGGAGGGGAACATCACCCAGATTCACTAACCCTCAACACAACAAGGGTAACAACTCTACAACACAAATACCCAAGAAACACAAGATAGAGTTATTTCCCTTGCTATTGAACGTACATGCAATGCATTCGCCACAACAACTGTAATTCGCCAATGCATTCGCCACGTCATTCGCCAAGCGCATCTACCAAGTGCATTCGCCAAGTCATTCGCCAACAAACTGTATATAAGGACAGAGGACATTGAGCCCAACGCCTCTGATGAAGATCACCAATCGATCGAAACCGGTCAGGCAATAATAGAGGGATTACTTATCCTATAGGCCCTCTCGGACTTTTTAGTCAGTTTACAAATTGTATTTGAAGAAAACAAGTTATATTTTTTACTGACGGGTGAATCTTCTATCCATTTCTTCGTTATTTGACATTTACAGACAGAATTCATGGCTGTTGATGCCTGGGGTGTCTTCTATCCAAATGATACCTTTTAACCAACACTTAAACAAGCTCAAGGAGCTCATTCAAGTGAGGGGCATAAGGTATAATCTGGAAAGAAGATCCGTCTTCTTCGTTACTACTTGACACTCTATTTACAGACAGAATTCATGGCTGTTGATGCCTGGGGAGTCTTCTATCCAAATGATACTTTTTAACCAACACTTAAACAAGCTCAAGGAGCTCATTCAAGTGAGGGGCATAAGGTATAATCTGGAAAGAAGATCCGTCTTCTTCGTTGCTACTTGACACTCTATTTACAGACAGAATTCATGGTTGTTGATGCCTGGGGAGTCTTCTATCCAAATGATACTTTTTAACCAACACTTAAACAAGCTCAAGGAGCTCATTCAAGTGAGGGGCATAAGGTATAATCTGGAAAGAAGATCCGTCTTCTTCGTTACTACATATGTCCCTCAACGCATAGTTTTTTCCCACCTCTTTTTGTTGTAATGATTTCCATGTCAGGACTCCTAGCACACCAGAGGCTATGAGGAGAGTATGAGAATGAATGGTTTCGCGCGCCGAAGGCGCACAGGGACGGAATTGGGGAACAAGCCCCTTTCGACCCTCGTTGACTGTATAGTTTTGTCTTCAGAGCGTGGCAGAGGAGGGAAAGAGTAAAGGTGTTCAGCGGCGTCTGTGTCTCCTGCGGTTTTTCTTGGTGGGAGGAGGATGTGTTGGAGAGATAGATGTTGGCGTTGTTGGATCTGGAGGATTAGTAGGTTCCTTGGTAGTGAATGGCCTGGTCCTTGCTGCTGTTTCTTCTTGAGGTTTCCTATAGTTTTGTAAATTTAATGTGAGGATTGTCCTGATTGAGTTTGCTGGAAATTGTTTGGATACATAGAAGCTGTAGTTTTCTTGGACTGTGGCTCTGGTGTTATCGTCCTCGATCTCCTCCACAAGGAATGCCTCCGCGGACTCCGGGAAGCTCTCCTCCTGGTCGGACTCCTGGTCCAAAGAAGCTGGAGAAGCAAGAGCTGGAGGGGTGAAAGGTGCGTCATCAGAGACAGCTTCCTGCACCATTGACAGAGCATCCTCCTCCATCTCCTCTTCAGATGAAGAGTCTGATGAGCTGGAGAATGAACTGTCACCTGACGACCCATGGTCCTCTAGACCCTCCTCCTGGGAGAGGGGTGCCGGGCTGGACAAGGGTTGTTCAGGGGTGACAGGCGTTGTCCCCTTGACGCCCTCACTTGCCTCCTTCTCTTCCTTTTCCTTCTTCTTCTTCTCTAAGAATTCCGTCATTCGGCGGGCATCTCGTCGTCTGGCGGAGGGTCCCTTCTTTCTTATTCTCTTCTTCTTGATGGTGGCTGTGGCTGTACTACTCCGGCTGCCTTCATCCAGCTTTTCCGTGTCACTAGGAGGGTGACCAGTGTGAGGGGAAATCCCCTCACGAAAGGTGCTACACCTCTCCGAGGACGGCGGTTCCGATTTTTTATCAAAATCCACTGTCAGGTGAATTTTACCCTTGAGCACCTGGATACACCAGGTGGTGGCAAGGGTAGCCTTCACTCTGACAAGTGTCTCTTGGATTACCAGTGGGAGCTCCATTGATCAGTTGTTAGCACCTCGGAGTCCAAGGTGCGAATGAAGTCCAAGGTGAGGAGAGTATGATAACATGGAGTATTTATATAAAAAACCAAAACCTCTTTGAAGCCACATAAGGCAGGTATAAAGAAAAGGACAATTTCTTGTCAATTGCTCTAACTACAAAAACACAAGGAGACCTAAAAATTCATTGATCTCAAAAACTCCAGTCCAATTGCTGTAAAAACACTCCCTGACAAAAGAGGAAGCCTAAATGAAATATTCTGCTAATAATCAAAAGCTGAAGCTAAATAGTTATGGAAACACACATAAAATGTAGTAAGCTGACAGGTAGGTTGAAGGAATATTACTATAAAAACATAATAGTTAATGATTATAACTATCCCTATGAAAAATCTTTTCATGTTTTAAATAAAAAAAATGAACATTCAAAAGAAAAAAAAAATAAATAAATAAAATAAATAAAAAAAATAAAGTAAAAAAAATTAAAAATAATAATAGAAAAATCTCATATATTGTGAGAAATATCTCCAATTGGCCGAAACGTCCGTGGCCAAAACGTCCTAGGCCGAAACGTCCGTGGCCGAAACGTCCGGGCCGAAACGTCCGTGGCCGAAACGTCCGGTCGCCCTTTTGGGGAGAGGGTCACCTTGTTCATTGTTTTATAGAGTAGCAATTTGGCCAGTGAAAATTACTTCATTGACAGAAATATTTAATGAATGGTGATTTGACACTTCCCTATAATCTAGAGATCACAAAGCTTAATTTGGATAATGAAAATTACTCCACTGACAGAAATACTAATAGGGATTACTTTCATCAAATATTTGATGAATATACGAAGGTGTAAATTCCCCAATAATTAAAAATTTAGTCACATTAATGATAGTGAAGGGAGTTACAGTTTCCTACAGTCACTAGGTATCCTAATTCATACAGAGCACAGATATTTGGCTTGATCAAAAAACTCATTTACACAAGTAGTAGTAGCCCACGACAGGGCCAATATCCCCACCATTAAAGACTCCCTAGCCACCCTGGCCGCGAAAAATCATGACCGGTTAGCCGACAGCGAACTAATCTCCGAACTTGGAGCCATTTGCGAAAGCCGACAAAAGCCCAAAAATTGCAACCAAAACTAAGACCATTCGAAAAAACCCAGGGAACGGGAAGGTGAACTAACAGGCAGAGTAACAGCTTAACTGTGGCCTTCTACCAGAAAGGGCTGCCTTCACCGACTCAACTAAAATTACATCAGGATTAAACATTGTTAAAAAACTAAATAAACAGGGAACGAGAAGGTGAATAAACAGGCAGAAAAACAGCTTAACTGTGGCCTTCTACCAGAAAGGGCTGCCTTCACCGACTCAACTAAAATTACATCACGATACCAGACGAGAGTGTTTTGTGTGGGCTGGGCCTCCCCGGCTGGAGGTGGGATTTGCAGTGTCTAATCGTGATCCAAAATAAACTCAAACGAATCTAAATATGGTCGAAACCAGCGAAGGGCATAACAGAAACACCCTCAGGTGTGGTTTAGTGTCTAAACCTGTTACCCTCCCACTACAAACTCACTATCACCCTAAGAAGGTGATCTAACAGGCAGATTAACAGCTTAACTGTGATCACAATTAAAACATAATGTGCTACTTTTATCTCTTTTTATTTTTACATATTCTAATGGAAACTAATTCTGCCTTCTTTTTTTAAGCAGGTACACAGAAGATGCTTTTTGATCAGCACCCCAATAATCGCTATGGACAGTCCAACCGTTATAGAAACGGTAACCCCCATGGTTCCTGAACATCCTCCACTCCATCCCTAAAAGTGGTCGACCACTTTAGGGGAGGCGAGCGTTGGTCCTGCGTCCCACCTCTGCCCCTTTTTGTAAGCGCATTGCACATCTTTTTGTACCAACCCATTAGGATTACAATGCAGGCCTGCCCCCGAACCAGGGAAGTTCGGGTCTTCTTCTTGGTGGTCCCCGAAAGGGGTCATTGTTGTTTCCTTCAAAGACATCCTATCAAACAGAGACAGCCTGAGGCAGATTATACTTGCCAGTGATGGCCATCTCTTAAAACCTTCTCCGAAGTGGCAGACTATACTAGCCTGAAAATGCAGATCAACTGCACCCTCGGGGAGAGGTAATACCTTTGTGAGAGGACCCAACCTCCCACACTCGTCCTCACCCGAGGGTTCAACCGACATCAGTCAAAGAGACCATCACGCCGCACACCGGTGACACCTGCCGAGTACCTTAACCCGTTCCTCCTTCAACACGAGTAGACATGTGAAAATTAATCATTTACAGTCAATGAGGGTCGAAAGGGGCTTGTTCCCCATACCGTCCCTGCACGCCTTCGGCGCGTTAAACCATTCCATTCGAATTTAGTTACATTAATGATAGTGAAGGGAGTTACAGTTTCCTATAGTCACTAGGTATCCTAATTCATACAGAACACAGATATTTGACTTGATCAAGAAACTTGTTTACACAAGTAGTAGTAGTACGCGGTAATACCGACAATACTGAATCACGAGTAGTACACGGTAATACCGACAATACTGAAAAAGTGATTACAATCATATTTCTGTATTTTAAAGAGTTAACTAAACTTAATAGCACAATTACCATACCCTACTGACTATTGATCATGTCTCACCAGCCTAACAGCTTCATCAAGCCAGCCAGTTTTGTGGTTAATGAAAAGAAGAGAGATGATACTAAAAAAGAAAAAAATGAGCGCAAGGAGAGGGAAAAACTCACCAGAAGAACTGGATCAGATAAGGTTAGTCATAGTGGTATAAATAGGCAGGGGGCAGGGGGGACCCAGGATAAAGCCAAGAGCCAAACCAATGAGGGCAATGACCTTCTAAAATCCTTCTTGGAAGATAGAGAGAAAGAGAGGAGTAGGGATAGAGAAGAGAGAGAGAATGAATGGAAGGAATGGCAGCTCCGCCTGGCGGAGATGGAAAGAAAACATGCTCGCCAGGAAGATATCATTTTTAACCTCACGAGGGATCTAGCTGGAGAGATCCTCCGCAGCCAAGAGATTCGAGTCTATGACCAAACAGATAGCTGACCTCTCATCTCAACTAGGCTTAAGTAACAATAACACAGCTAACACTAAACTAGGTAGCTCTGATTACTCACCTGACAATTCACCTATTCGCTCTCCTCATGAAGTAATAGCCGTGGCCAAGGTGCACGCAGCGCCAGGCACAACGGCTATCCCTTCAGGAGGGGATGCTATTGACTCACTCATTGAAGCTCGGCACTCACCGGAGATCACAGAAGGACCTGGGCCTTCAGGCACAGCCTTAGCCAGCAGCAAAGATGCCAGGCCTCTGTCATCTGACAGCAGTAATGCCTCCAAGGATCCTTCTGATCCATTTGATTTAGGACGTTTCTGTCCTGAAAGACCTGTCCATGTTATGCTTTCCACCCAGATTGACTCTATGTCCAACTATAACACTCCTATCAGTCCTCTCACTAAAACACCTATCAAGGGCAGAAGTAAAAGGAAAAACTCTACAGATCTTGAGATTGACTCGGAGGAGGTAATGGATGATCAGGGCTTCTCCCACACAATTGACAGGCAAGTCAAGAATAAGGCTGTCACGATCAATCGATTAATCGATTGTTGATCGGTCACGACGAAATCAATTAGTATTTTTCGTTGTCGAATAATCGATAAATTGTATCCCGTTTTAGATGTTTAATAATTAAGAGGAAATTTGATGAAAAAAACTATTGTTTCTAAAGGTATTGAGTTAAGAACATCAATGTTAAACCCCAAGAAGCCGTTGGAAGCATTTGTCTTCCAGGTACATTCATCAAAGCTTTGATGTTCTGAATCTTTGAACCGTCAGTGTAATAATCAAGATCGGTCGGCAGTTGCGAAGATCGCAACTGCCGACCGGTCTTGATTATTACACTGACGGTTCAAAGATTCAGAACATCAAAGCTTTGAATGTACCTAAAAGTTGATCGTCTACGTTGATTACTTGAGGTAGGTCAGCTAACTTGAACTTCATTTTTATCAATTTTAAAGAGAGGGAGAGGGGTGGGGGTCATCTAGGTACGATTAATCGATTATTATCGATTATTTGCAATGATTAATCGATTCTTAAATTTAAAAATCGTGACAGCCCTAGTCAAGAAAGTGAGAAACTGCCTCTCTTCACCCCTTGACTCAACTGAGTCCAACTCTGAGAAACAGGATACAGCTAACGACACCCTACAGCTTCGACCGCAACCAAGGCCAACCCCATTCATGGAAAAAGCTTGGAACTCAGTGGTCTCAAGCAATATCGACCAGCTAAATAATATTAACAACCCCATCAATAGCCACAAAAAGAAAGAGAGGCATACCTGCCACCCCTTCAAACAACTTACAACCAACGAACAGAGTAGCAACTCAACCAAATTCATCACCGTCATAACCAGGGTACATCCCGACACCCCCAGAGACCTGATAAGCCAGAGTCTCGACAAAAGCCACTTGCCCCGACCGTGAAACTAAACTACGAAGAATCGTTGCTAATGGAATCAACACTAATGGCAGGTGGCACGCGGGGGAGGAATATAGATCCTCCCCTCCTCCAATACAGTGCCACAAATGTCAAAAGTTTGGCCATACTGCTAATAAATGCAGAGGAAATCTAACCTGCATGAGATGTGGAGGTACCCACCTCACCAAATCTTGCAGTTTGGATTCCCCCTCCTGCCCAAATTGCAAAGGCAATCATACAAGCAACTATCGCGGGTGCCCCCATTACAAAAAGGTCAAAACTAACATTGAACTAAAAAATCTAAATCTAATTAAGCCAGACAATGCATCCTCACCCCATACTGTCTGCTCCCTAATTGCAGGGTCCCTATACTCGGTTCTAAATAAACATGTCACAACCAATCTGTCTGACATCTGTCAAGATGTCAGCCGATCAGCGTCCCGGCTATTTAAAACTCAAATCTCAGAGTCTCTAGTCAAAGCCGCAATTAATATTAACTAAACCCACCTCTTACCACTAACAAAACATCGTGACTAAATTTCAACCCCTATCATGGATAAACTACAAATTGCCGTGTGGAACGCTAGAAGCGTTAATAACAAAAAATTTCAGATCAGCCGATATTTCGAAGATACATACATTGTCTGTATCTGCGAAAGTTGGCTTCAACCCAGCAGAAATTTTGCAGTTAGCGGGTTCAGCACTATTAGAAGAGACCGACAAATCACTAAAGGTGGCGGTTTCGCTCTTCTAATAAAGCAGAACATCAAAACCAACACCATAAAAACTAATCACCTCAATGCAGAGGTGATTGCTACTGAAATCACAGTCGACAATAAAAACATCGCGATTGTTTGTTATTATAACGACCCAAGCAAAATTGTATCTGACACTGTCTTTGAATTCTTTACGAGGAAATAGAAACACTGCATTTTCCTCGGCGACTTCAATGCCAAACACCTGTACTATGGCTGCAACAAAACCACCCCCAACGGTGAAGCCCTCCTTGAAGTCACAAAAAAACATAACCTTCATGTGGTTATGAACAACTCAGCAACCTATATCAGTAACAACCCACTATTTTCATCTGATATCCTCGATCTAATTATCGCCAGTGACTCTCTGATAAACCACATCGATGACCACTGGGTCGGCGATGATGACTTAGGCAGCGACCATCTCCCGGTCCATGCCTCACTGCAGCTAGGAAATGGCCCACTCAGGTACCGCACCCCACTCTCCGCAGAAACTTCAGAAAAATTAATTGGAACCTCTACCGCGACATCATCGATGTCAAACTCACTAACTCCCCCCCCATCCAATGCAGCGGAACTAGAAACCCAATGCAAGGGCATTGAGAAAATCATTAACTCAACCTTAAATGAAATATGCCCAAAAGAAGAAGTACGCCCCTGGAGAAACACTATCTCGGGCGACACTCTGTCACTAATCAAAACTAAACGGAAAGCTCTTCGCGCTCTTAAAACCGAATCTGACCTCAAAAAAACATACAACCCCCTACACGGCGAAGTCAAAGAAGCCCTCAAAGCTGAAAAACAAGCCAGCTGGGAAAAGGCAACAGCCAACCTAAACGGGACCCAAGATGCTACAAAATTCTGGGACTCTTTCAAAATTCTTACTGGGCAAAAAAACAAGGGTGGAAAAGCCGCAGCAGAACCTCTTAAGAAGGAAGACGGTTCTTTTACTCGCACCGACAAAGAGAAGGCCGACACCTTTGCCGACCTCCTAAGAAAAACGCATCGCCCGTATCAAGGCACGGGCAATGATGACACCGTCATTAACGCGATTGATGACTTCATCAATGAACACCCTGATATTTACCGTGACCCCAATTTCGATAACGAGCCAGAAGACAGGGACGATGATGACCTTGTCACCCCCATCACCAATGACAAAATCATTAACGTCATAAAAAAATGCAAAAATTCCTCCTCACCCGGCGAAGACGAAGTAAGCTACAAAATTCTAGAACAAAGCCCAAACTCCTTAATTGAAAAAATAAAGAAACTATTCAACGCATGCCTCACCCATGGCTACTTTCCCAAATGTTGGAAAAAAGCCATCAGTGTCATGATACCAAAACCTGACAAGGACCCTCTGATCCAGCCAGCTACTGCCCAATCAGCCTACTCGGTCTACTCAGCTGCATTGGTAAGACATTCGAACGAATCCTTACCAATTGGTTCAGGGGGCACCTTGAAGACATCGATTTTTTCAATAAATGGCAAAGAGCCTATAGAAACCGTAAAGAAGGCATCGAGCATGTCTACCGACTAGTCACCCAAATGAAATGTGCTATCAACAATCAGCAAATAGGCGCGGCAGTCCTACTAGACATCGAAAAAGCATTTGACTCTGTTTGGCACAATGGAATGCGCTACAAATTATCAAAAATGAGACTCCCCATGAAACTTCTCAGATTACTATCGTCTTTCTTAAATGATCGCGAAATTAAAGTCAGAGTGAACAATGAAATGTCTGACAGTGTCGCCCTTGAAGCAGGCACCCCCCCCCCCCCCAAGGATCCATCCTAAGCCCCCTCCTTTACATCTTCTATGTAAATGACCTTAACTTCTCCGAGGACCGTGTTCAAGTCTCCCAATTCGCGGATGATAAGGGCCTCTGGGACTCTAACAATACGGCCAATCTGCTCCAAAAACCCCTGCAACGCACTCTCGATGACCTAGAACAATGGTGTGCCAAATGGAGAATTAAGCTGAATGCCAATAAAACCCGAAGAATCACCTTTACTCGTAAGACAAACAAACATGATTTTGACCTAAAACTAATGGATAACACCCTCCCAGAATGCAAAGAGGCGAAATTCCTGGGCATCACCATTGATCAAAAACTGTCCTTCAATAAACACACCGACGACATGGCGAAAAAAGACACCAAATGCATTAATTTATTGAAAATGCTAAAGGGAACTTCATGGGGAGCCAACCAGGCCACCCTACTCAAACTATACAAAGCCTTTGTGCGCCAAGTACTCGAATACGAGGCAATCATCCTAACTAACCTCAATCAAACTAATATGGGAAAACTCCAAAGGGTCCAAAATCACGCGCTTTGGGTCTCCCTCCACGCCCCATGGGACACACCCATCAAAACACTCCACGACAAGGCCGATATCCCCACCATCAAAGACCGCCTAGCCACCCTGGCTGCGAAGAACCACGATCGGCTTGCCGATAGCCAGCTAATATCCGAATTACAGGCAATTTACGATAGTAGACAAAAACCCCAAAACGTCAAAAGCTAAAAACCACTAAAATAGGAAATAATGATTTAAATCAGGCAGCACGCAAACACAACATGAGGAAAGATAGGGAGGCCAAGCTATTGTCAGCAACACTACTGCGACCCTACAGTACGATATGTCCTTTTTAAAGCATGCTACAATACGCAGAACCGTACCAATCTGACCCCTCACACAACATAAACTCTGCAATCATGCAACCATCACAGAGAAAGCTTGGGGAGGCCAAGCCATTGTCAGCAACACTACTGCGACCCTACAGTACGATATGTCCTTCTAAAGGCATGCTACAATAGCTGAACCAATCCACTCGGCAATCAGCTAACACTGACAAGGAACACCAACTCAACAGTCATGCTCACCATAATCAGAACACGTACAAGCATTATACACATGCACACAAACACGGACACATTTCTCTCATCCTTTAAATATTATAATAAAATATTACAATTATCCTTCTATATCTTTTTATATCTTACACATTCCAATGAAAACTAATTCTGCCTTCTTCTTTTAAGCAGGTACACAGAAGATGCTTTTTGACCAGCACCCCAATAACCGCTATGGACACTATAACCGTTAAGGAAACAGTAATCCCCATGATTCCTGAACATCCTCCACTCCATCCCTAAAAGTGGTTGACCACTTTAAGGGAGGCGAGTGTTGGTCCTGCGTCCCTCCTCTGCCCCTTTTTGTAAGCGCATTGTGCATCTTTTGTCCCAACCCAATAGGATTACAATGCAGGCCTGCCCCCCGAACCAGGAAAGTTCGGGTCTCCTTTTTGGTGGTCCCCGAAAGGGGTCATTGTTGTTTTCCTTCAAAGAGTCCAACCAAACAGAGACAGCCTGAGGCAGATTATACTTGCCAGTGATGGCCATCATTCAAAATCATCCTCGAAGTGGCAGACTATACTTGCCTGAAAATCCAAATCGACTGCATCCTTGGGGAGAGGTAGTACCTTTGTGAGAGGACCCAACCTCTCACACTGCTCCTCACCCGAGGGTTCAACCGACATCAGCCAAGAGACCTTCACGACGCAACCGGTGACACCTGCCGAGTACCTGAAGCCGTTCCTCCTTCGACACGCCTAGACATGTGAAAATTAATCATCTACAGTCAACGAGGGTCGAAAGGGGCTTGTTCCTCATACTGTCCGTGCGCCTTTGGCGCGCGAAACTATTCCTTTCCTTACTGTATCATCATCCACCTTCACCATGCTCAGACATGCAGCTTCCAAATCTTCAACTGTTAAAGAGGATCAAAAGGGGCTTGCCCCATAGCGTCCCTGGCGCCTTCGGTGCACGAAACCATTCAGCCACCAGATCATCATTTACACAAACTTCACCATCACATAATTTAGTTTTTAGCCTTTTGAGTCGTTCATCAACGCAAATATATTTCTTCTTGCGTTTCGGAGGAGGGGCACCACATTCTAATTGTTCAAATTTAACCTGGATGACAGTAGTTTCTTGTTTGAAAATGTCAATTAGTTCATATATGTTTGGATGAGATTTTCCAACTATTCAATTTAGCTTACAGTGCCACCCCTCTACACTATTATTAGTACGGTGGGCCGGGGTATGGTGAAGGTTCAGATTTTTATTGGGAATGTTGCCTGGCTAGATATCCATGTAGTTTCCACATAGTCACTGAAATCTGAAATGCCACTGCCCTGAGAATTTGAAAGTTCTTCCTTGATCCCTTCCCATGCTGGTCTAACACTCATTGGAGGGATAAATGAGATTATTTATGTATTTATTTATTGGTGTTTAAGATCACATACTTATGCACAATCGTGACCGTGACAGTTTTACGGGTGGAGGAAGCCAGAGTACCCGGAGAGATTGGTCGACGACATGTGCACCATCGACGTGCAGTATGCCTTAGTACACATCATCATCGTGCCCCCATGTAGGCAGTTGGGGTTAAGTGCCTTGCCCAAGGACACAACGCTGGGGTGCGAATCAGTCACTGAAATGGTCACCCATCCAACTTCTAACCGCGCTCGACATTGCTTAACTTCGGTGATCTGACGAAAACCAGTTACCACGACGCAACCACGCCCCCAGGATAAATGAGAGTGTTATAACAGACACCAAGCTCAATAAACATCACAAACTGTGATAACAGACACCAAGCCCAATAAACATCAAAGGTCAATGAACAACACACAAATAGGTCTAAAAACAATGTATTGAAAATCAAAAGTGTTGAAATATGTCCCTTGTAAAAGTAAAACTTGAAAACTTGATAATTCCTTTTCTCTTCTTTTTTTATATCCTGTATTCATCTGTTCTAATACATAATTTAACAGTTGGTCTAGAGGGAATTGGTCTAGTGAGAGTTGGTCTTTTGGGAATTGGTCTTTTGGGAATTGGTCTAGTAATAATAATAATATAATAATAACACTTCGGCCGGCCACTGATTTGTTGCGGTTGTCGTATGAGAAGGCCTTGGTTACCCATGTTCTACCAACTGCCTCCCTATTCCCGTGCTTCTTCTCTCCTTCCAACACTTGGAGACGAACTGCTTGATGACATCCCTTGCCCCATTCTTCCCAATCTCTTTGATTAGTATATTAACCCTCTCCTCTGAATCGCCCCTTAACCACATGTCCTTCATTCTCCCATTCCACTTCCCCATTATACTTCCCGTGAATCTTGTTCTTTTAGACTGGTATTTTGGGCATTCTATAAGAAAGTGTTCCAGAGTCTCCACCATGCCCAAGTTACACATCTGGCACTCCTTTTCACTGTTTTTCCCAATTTTTCCCCTCAGCTCCAGGGACCGCGACCTCAGCTTGAACAACAGTGACCCCCCAAAGGTGCCATCAAGGTACTCTTCAAAACCAGGCTTCTCTTTATCACGCAGGCCACCCAAAGATCTCTTTGATTTGACCCCCTCTCGCCAATTACGGTTACAATCCTCCATGACCCTTTCTCTGACGATCTTTTTGCCCTGGTTTGCCTCTACGTCAAGGTCCGAGATCTCCAATGAGTAGTTTTCTACTAGCTCCCTCACTTGGACCATCCACCCCGTCTTGATACTTGAGTTGAAAGTTCTCAGGAACATTACTTTACACCATCGGCTATCAGGGAGATTTACCAAATAATTAAGATAACCAAGTTTCAATAGGTCTATCCTGTCCTTGATCCTCATCCACCCAAGCTCACCCCTGATCGCTTCTAGCGCTGCGGCATTACTCGAGCCTGTTATCCATCAGCCTGCATCGTTCTGCAGGATTTCCAAGCTCTTAACAGCTGTGTGGTTTAGGGGTACAACGTCTGTACCGTATGTTATACTTGGCAGACCCACCATTTCCCAAATAGTTTTCCCCACGAAAACCTTATCGAAACTGTTTCTCCCTATAAGTTTCATTTGGTTAAGGATTCGCTTCCCCTTCAGAATCAATTTATTTGTGTGGTTTCGGTAGATGCCTCTTCCTGTGATGTTTATATTTACCCCCAGGTACTTATAGTCACTAGTCTCTCCTACACTAAGAAGTCTACTGCTACCTTCCGGAATACAGAACTCCCCCACTCTCCACCTTCGAGTGGGGTCCACTTTGCGGCCCACGGGTGTAACTTTGCTCTTGCTTTCATTAAGTTTGAGTCTCCATTTGCTCCCATATTTCCCAACAATTTCCAGCATCTTCGCTAGCCCCTCTTCGCTTTCTGACACTAGCACCATATCGTGTGCAAAAAATAGCCCTGGGATCTTCAAGTCACCAACTGCAAACCCCTCGTCGCTATGCAGGAGTTCATCTCCTAAACCTTTGATGTACAATGCAAAAAGAATTGGCGAAAGGATACACTCCTGTTTTAGGCCTATCTCCATAGGCACACGTTTTGTTGTTATGTTTCCCAGGCTAAGTTCACTCTGTACATCTTTATATAATGCTTTCATAATCCCAACAAACTCGCCCACCCCCCCCCCCCCCCCCCCCAAGCCCAGAGCCTCCAGCTTGCGCCACATACCCTCCCTCCATACTCTATCATATGCCTTTTTAACATCCAAAAAGGCCATGAACATCTTTTTCTTTTTTGCTTTTGCGGATTCTATCATTTGGGATAGCGTGAAAAGATGGTCAGTGACTCTCCTTCCCTTCCTGAAGCCATTCTGGATTTCTCCCAAAAAACCCTTCTCTTCGATCACCTCCTCTAATCTCCCATACAGGACTTTACAAAAGACTTTTCCAATGTTGCTGCTGACAGAGATCCCTCGATAGTTATCCAAGACGTCTTTTCCCCGCTTTTTGTGAATAAATGTCACTTTACTTTCCCTCCACTCCTTTGGGACCTCTTGTTTTTCTATGGCTAAATTGAATAGGGCAGTTAGGCTTTCCAAGAGTTCCTCTCCCCCTTTTTTGATAAACTCGTTAGGAATTTCGTCCACCCCTCCCGCTTTTCCATTCCTTAATTTCGAGATCACCCTTCGTACCTCCTCAGTTTTGATTTTGCTGCACACGAAGTTCGATAGATTTTCTCGACCTGGCTCGGACACTCTGGTGGGTTCCCCATGCCCCATCGCTTATCGTTTACCTTTTCCCAGTGCTTGACTAGTTCTAATGCGATTTGATCTCGCTCTTCTGTAACTCTGCCATCTACTTTAATGCTCTGTGGGTTATTCCCTTTGTTACATTTGTTCACCCATTTCCAAAATACGCTCGAACTCGACCCCCCTGTCATTCTTATCGTCCTAATAAGACTTTAATCTTGTTTACTTTATTTCGTGCTTGTTGGTATTCTTCCTTTGCTACCATGGCCTCATTGCTTTCCACCCCCTTAAGTTTTCTACTTCTCCTGTATGCAGCACATTTAGCTTTTCTAACCTTTATGGCACTTTTCAGATCTTCGTTCACTCTGTACCCAAGTTCCCGTGTTGGCACCCTAATCTTTCCTACACTTTCCTTCCCTGCCTCCACTAGGCTCGCAACTATGGCATCGGCCATATTCTGGACACTGCCCCCCTTGTGTACGGCTGCAAGCTTTGGTTTCAGTTTTTCTTCGAAGTTCGGCCAGTCGGCATCCTTTTTGAGTTCCCAAACCTCCTTGAAGCTTCCTTTGCTTTTCTCTAGGTTTTTGGCCCTCATCGTCACTGTAATCAAGTTGTGATCACTATCCAACTCCATTTTTCCCTCATCGTCCACTTCTACCCATATCACCTCCCTCCATAAATTCATATCTGTGAGAATGTAGTCAATTACTGATTTTCTGTCGTTTCTCTCCCAGGTCCATTTCCCCTTACATCTAGCATCCCTGTTCAGAATCTTCAGACCGAGCTCATTTGTGAAGTTCAACAGCTTCCTTCCATTCCTGTTGACTTTCTTGTCCCCACCCTCTATGCCTTCTTCCTTATCACCTATGTGTCCATTAAAGTCGCCCATCACAATTATACCGAACCCCCTGTTTTCTAGTTCAGTGATATTGGACCTTAGTGTTGAGTATATTGAGTCATTCCACTCGGGTTTACTTCCCTCCACCGCACAATACACATCCCAAGGGCAATACTTTTGTTTCTCAGACTGATCTTTACCCATCCAATTTCTTTTGACACCTCAGCCGAGGTGATGATATCTTCCAGATCTGTGATCAGCGACGGTTTTAAATCCTCTTTAATGTACATGCCTACCCCTCCCCCCTTTTTCTGGCCTTCCGTTCGCCCTACACCTATCCACACACACCCGCTTACTTGGTCTACCCGTTCCTCGTGTCTTACCCACGTCTCACTTAAGCCCATGACATCAAACTCCTCTGCCTCGATCAATGTAGCAATTTCACTTACTTTCCGGTGGAGACCCTGGATGTTGCTATAACCCACTTTCAGGGTACCGAGGTTCATCGGTTTCCGCCTACTGGGCCCA
This sequence comes from Pictodentalium vernedei, assembly GCA_031216915.1. NCBI lineage: Eukaryota > Metazoa > Mollusca > Scaphopoda > Dentaliida > Dentaliidae > Pictodentalium > Pictodentalium vernedei. The sequence continues at coordinate 131,556,336 of CM062290.1, read as the reverse complement.
TTGTTTTCTGGCACTAGTCCTGGTAAACTTATTCTGTCCCCCTCACTCTTGATTACTCCACCTATGTCCACTCGAGTTATACTTGCCTCTGACCTCCCACTCTGCTCATCTCCAAAAAAGGCTCTGCTACCCGTAGAATTTTATCCCCCAATACCCGTTTCCCCACTCTGCTAAGATGCAGCCCGTCACGCCCGTACATGCTCCCATTGCCCCAAAATGTGTCCCAATGGTCGATAAAGGGTATTCCCAGATCAACACAGCAGTCCTCCAACTCTTCATTTAGGGCCAAAATCCTTGAGTTCCGTTTGTCCCCACCTCCAAGGACAGGAAGGACCCCGGATACGACTACCCTTGCATTCCTACTTAGCAGTTTGCCAACTAAGCCTCTATACGACTCCACCAAACTTACTGACCTTCTCTCCCTGATATTGTTGGTCCCCACATGGACCACCACTACCGGTTCCGGTCCTGACCCTGCCACAATGCTATCTACCCGGTCCCTGAGATCCTCCACCTTCGCCCCCGGAAAGCACAAGACTGTTCGATTGGAACTATCAGGACCACAAACTACATTGTCAATCCCACGTACAATGTTGCTCCCTGCTACAACTAATTTTCTTCTTCTGGCCCCAGTTCCTATATCATCTGCACCTCCTCTCGTTTTGCAAGCTCCTGGCCCCCTCTTTCTCTTGATCACCCTCCTTACCCCATCTGGCCTATCATCATCAACAACCATCTCACCCCCCATACTTTCCCCCTCACTCTCGTCCCCAGGGGTGTCTGAGTCTAAAACACTAAACCTGTTTTCTAAACACCGCCTAGCAACCTTGGCAGCCTTACGCCGACTCTGGCTTCCGGACTCGACGCAGCCCTGACCTGACGCAACCTTCCAAATTTTCCTACTAGAACCCCCCCCCTCCTCAGTTACACCCCCCCACATCAAGCATTATTCCACCACGTTTCCTGCTTCCCAGTTTCCTCCTTGAGTCCACAACGACCTTCCACCCACCTTCAACCTCACCATCGTAGGTAACCTTCAACGGGGTAACTCCAGATACACCGGCCCTCCCCAACCTCCCTCTCAGCTCTGCAATCTCCCGCTCGAATCCAACACACTTCTCTAACAACTGTAAAATATCCCTGCAATTCACACATACCCCACTACTCTCCATTGACTGACCACCACCATACCTCATATTACACTGTCTGCACGCCTCCGTATCCTCACTCTCCCCCACCTGCACCCCTCGACTCACCGCCCCCAGACCTCCCTTAACACCCGTACTTACCTCCGTCTGAACACCCGTTGTGCACTTACCATTCATGATTACAAATATTATACAGAATCCAATGACCAAAAACGACAAAAACACCAGGGCAACAAACACACACGAAAAAAGGCAACTAAGGCAAACAAACAACAAAACCGGAAAAACCTATCAACTAAACCTCCTTATTACACCATACGGTCCTCCCAAACACACTTGCAAAACTAAATATATAAAAACGGGAGTTGGTCTAGTGGGCATGAATCTTTGGAATTAAAGAACCATATACTAAATAAAAGGTTTTCAAAGATTAAGCCTGTGGACTCCAGACGACAAATTCACACCTCATATCAATATTAAAGACTTAATAATCAGTGATATTATTTATATACCACCAAACACCTTGTCTGAAATTTAATCATTGAAAGCAGACAATAGACTTAATTATCAATTAACTTGTCACAATACAACCTAAGTATGTAACAATGGCCACATATCCCCATGGCTTTTTAAATTGTTGAAAACATGGACAATAAAAATAAAACAAACTAGATATCATGGAGATGGAATCCATCTCCATGCGGGCCCCGCAGCAACTAACCGATGTTAGGTATAAACTGATGTGAACCGTAATACTAAAATATTTCAAGCAATAGGTAAAATCTGATTAAAATCCCTTCCCGGACACGAACTTGTCAGAAAAAAACCCCCAAATTCTGAATAACTTGACCTTGAGGTCAAACTTGGTACTTGACACGTCGTCTTGAGATAATCTACCCACATACTAAATATCAAAACCCTATCTATTAAAGGAAAAAAGTTACAGCCCGGACACGAACTTGTCAGAAAAAAAAAAATCTTAATAATTTGACCTTGAGGTCAAACTTGAAGGTCAAAGCATGGCAACCTTGTACATGACACGTCGTCTTGAGATAATCTATCCACATACCAAATATCAAAACCCTATCTATTAAGGGAAAAAAGTTACAGCCCGGACACGAACTTGTCAGAAAAGAACCCCGAATTCTGAATAATTTGACCTTGAGGTCAAAGTTCAAGGTCAAAGCATGGCAACCGTGGTACACAACACATCGTCTTGAGATAATCTACCCACATACCAAATATCAAAACCCTATCTATTAAGGGAAAAAAGTTACAGCCCAGACACGAACTTGTCAGAAAAAAAAAGAAAATCTGAATAATTTGACCTTGAGGTCAAACTTCAAGGTCAAAGCATGGCAACCTTGGTATGCAACACGTCGTCTTGAGATAATCTATCCACATAACAAATATCAAAACCCTATCTTACTATTAAGGGAAAAAAGTTACAGCCCGGACACGAACTTGTCAGAAAAGAACCCCAAAAACAGAATAATTTGACCTTGAGGTCAAAGTTCAAGGTCAAAGCATGGCAACCATGATACGCGACACATCGTCTTGAGATAATATACCCACATGTCAAATATCAAAACCTTATCTATTAAGAGAGAAAGATTACAGCCTGGACAGATGCACGCATTGACGCACGGACACACTGACGCACGGACAGAGCGATCACTATAGGGCGTCCGCCTCACGGCGGGGCCCTAAAAAACTTGCGTTACTGGACACAACTCAGTTACTCAATGATATTTATATTCTAAAATTTTTGGATTTATTTTAAGTTTTTCTATTTATCCATTATTTCATAGTGAAAACACATATTTATTTATTTATTTATTCCTGTTTAAGGTCACCTTTGTACAGCTCAGTATGTCTAATTATAATTGGTGAAAGCACGTAAATATTATAAAGAAAATACTACTGCTGTTAGCAAACTTTCAGCCAACAGACCTCCAGGTTTAACCATGCATTGCATTGGCTAAAACTTTACTAGTCCTTCTTATGTGGTGTCATTGCAATTCATACTTAACACTCAGGAGGAAACGCCAGTCTGTGATTTTTTAGAGGTAATCCACTCACATTTTGTGTTGTGTTGTCCATGGAGAGTAGACTAATTACTATAACACCCATAGAGTGGATTTCCCATCAGGTAATTACTTTAGTTTTCCAACAAAGCATGGTAAGCACAATTAAATCTTCAGCTAAAGGACCATCAGTTTAAAAATGACTTTTAACCCAACAAACAAAAAACTTAAGGGCCTTGCTATAAATAATTTAAAAAGTATTCAAGTATTCAAAAATGTATTCAGGAATACATTGTAATGTATTTGTATTCGTATTCAAATACATTTGAAAATTTGTGAATTTGTATACGTATTCATGAAATTTCAAAGTATTCGTATTCGAATACATTTACAAAGTATTCGCCCCAAGCCTGCTGTAAGTTGAACAATGAATGAGGATTACATCATGTACAGGGTAACAATGCAATACCATTATGTCAAGATCTTCATTCTTAAAAAATCAAATCACAGATGCTGAATGATTGTCAAGACATATGCTATTGAGGACTGTATCCAATCCCTTCATTATGTGAACAAGTCAAGAAAGGGAGGAATATTGTAAGATAAAATGGTTAATCACCACCATATGGGTTTCTGATATGATGTACTGAACTTGGGCTGCACGGTATATCGATAAACCGATATATACCGTTATTCAAACAAATATCGATTGAATACCAGTGTAATTACAAAAATATCAGTTTATCGTCATTATTCATTTACCCACAATTTAAATAATCAAGATGTCTTGAGTTTTTTAACTGTAGCCCCGAATGAATAATATTATCATCCCATTACCCAAGGAATCGTGTGCCCACGTAAAATACAAATTCAGCAGTTAAAAAAATAATTTTCAAAAATTTCAACAAAACTATATCATGTGACCCCTCATTGGAACTAGCTCGTTGAGCTCGTTCCAATGCTGGGTCACATGATTATTATTGTTTTGTAGAATTTGTGGGAAAATCTGATAAACTAATTTTTAAAATAATAAAGTTTGATATCGTCTGCGTTGGGTGAATGTTTTTCGAAGCACATCATCAAGGCATACTGATTCGTTCCGACCGTGATTCCACAAGTCTCAATTGTGGTACCTATGTTCATATATCTGAGCAGTTTTCGATATAACGGTATACCGCGGTATTTTTTTGAATACCGATACCGGTATTCAGTTTTGAATATCGTGCAGCCCTATACTGAACTACTGACCTCACCTCTGGGTCATATACTGACTTGTCCTCATGGACTCTTTGAATATGACTCAGAGATGAGGTTTCAACTTCAGTACACCATCCTGGAAACACACTTGGTGGTTATTTAACCTATATGAACAGGTCAACTATGTATTCAAAATATTGAGAATGTTTGGTTTTTGAAAGCCATATGCAATTAACAGGATTATTCTATTAAGCGATATTCAATTACGTGCACACCATTGCATTTAGTTTTCCATGCCAAGATGCCCACACACAAACTGTTTGGATCCTGCTCGCACCAGGGAAATAATTCTTGCATGTGCAGTCAAGCATGAAGCAGGGGCAACAGTGACGAAATATTGGTATGCAGACTGTCATTTTAAGATTATTGCATAAAAGAGGTTTGGATTATTTGAAACAAAATGAAATAGCACCAGATATATGCTCAGGCCTGAAAATAAGCAGTCTGACATTGGCAGAATGAGGTCCCCAGGGGGTGAATTTGATGATGCTCTCCCATACAGTGGGCTAATTTATCCTCTGGGTACCTCTTTTTGTTTAGTTTTGAGACCCTGATTCAGACTGAGGTTCACAGAGAGTAAATTTAGTGATGCTACCCTGCTATGCAGGGTAGCATCACTAAATTCACCCTCTGGGACCTCATTTTGCAGATGATAGTCTGCTTATTTTCTGGCTTGTATATGCTCTGCAACGGTAACTGTAATTTTAGGTATCTGAGGTGCCCCAAACACAAGTTGCACAATAATGCATGTTTGGTGAGCCCCAAACTATTGGAGGGATGGTCCGGACAAAGAATTTCTTACATAAGGAGTCAAGCATGAAAAAGTGGAATGGTGGTTTCAGGGAGGGAGGGTTTGTTATTGGAGGAAGTGACACTCTGACTTAATTTCAGTATTTATTTAGTTATTTAGTGATGTTTAAGGTCACACACTTCTGCACAATGACTAATCAGGACTGTAACATGGATATAAAGTAAAGTCCAGCCAATCGTTTATACCCATGATCCTAAGTTTTAAGTACTTCAACCCCAGGCATTGGTTACCAGGTCCCATATTACCGGTAAAGCAGAGCTTATTTACCACAGTAAACAATCACTGCTTCACTTCCAGGGCTTCCCATGGGGAACCTAATTCCAGTATGAATAACACCACCATCCTAAGTTATTTACAACCCAGAAATCTGGTAACACTGCACTGAACGGCACCTAAGATATGCCATGGACAAGTAACTGTCAACGCTTTATAAAATATGACAGATAAATAACACTTGCAAAGCAATTTCTTCAATTAGACTGTTAATAAGAGGCACCAAGGGACTGAGACTCTCACCTGACCAAAGTTGTTTAAAGAAGGATTCAATTCAGGATCTATCGATAGTTATAGAGGAAAGAAGTCATGTAATAATCTAGAACTTTGATATCCATGTCAGATGATTTTTTCAGTATTCAGATGCTACTACAGAAATAAATGCTCAGGTTTCTAGTAGTATTAATAACGGGGTAGTTATTCAAGGACCTGGAATTCTAAATCTCTGTTTTTCAGTTTCCAAAATAGGCGGCAAACCTTACAACTCAATACTAGCAGCTGAAGTGAGCCTAAAACACTCACCTGGCTCAAGTTGTCAAAAGAGATGAGTGTGTCAGTAAATGATGAACAGGAAGAGCAATTTTTTGATTTGCCATTTGTTTCTGCTGTTCCTAGGAAAGCTTCTCAGACAAAAACAAAGCTCTGTTCAGTGAAGTCACAAAAAAGTGTCCATAAAAATTTTTGTTTGTTTTCACTGTTCCTAGGAAAGCTTCTCAGGCAAAAACAAAGCTCTGTTCAGTGAAGACCCGAAAAAGTGTCAGAACAAAATTTTTGTTTGTTTTCAACTTCTGTGGTTTTTCTACCCCATATCCCTCATCCCCCATTTTTTCTCAGGCAAATATAAATTACTTATGATTCAGTTATACTACATGGTAAATTTGATTCAAATCAGCCCATTGGACCTGGAAATAGAAATTTTGAGCGGAGCCCAAAATGGGTATCCTACCACAAGGAGCCCAAATTTTAAACTACTGAGTTCCTATGAAAAAAACTTCAATCTGCATCACTAAAGTAAGTTCCATACCAGAAATCTAAGCATTACTGCTAGAGGCTTATGAGAAGATGGTTTTAAAAGCATTCTAGGTTTATGGAGCATTAACCCCACTGCAATGGGGCATAGTAATTTTTTAGGAAAAAAATCAGAAGAGTAAATTCTACCAAGATGCTTTGTAGCAAATTAGTTTAGACTTGGCCCAAAGGATCTGAAGAATATTTAGTTGATGGAGCACAAAAAGATGATGACTCTGAATTTTCCTATTGCCAACAGTGTTAAAATGGGCATCCCCATACACACCCCATGACAAAACCAATAGAAAATTTTTTGGTCTATCTGATTCTGGCCCTATCCAGGACATTTTTAGTAACGATATACTGGTTTGGGTGCCCAAAACTCCAGGTGCCCAAACTCATTGTATTCATGTATAATCTCCATCCTATAGTACACTGACTGAAATGATCGAAATTCAGCAAAGATTATACAGGACTAAAACAAACATGAAGATTCAAGGGCTAAAACCAACACGAAGCTAGTCACTTGAATCCCGAACCAGGATACTGTAGCTGACTAAAAATATGCCCGAGGTAATTGCACTCCGATAAAAAAAATGCTCTGTACAGGTATGCAGAAAGCATATAAATTGTCTCTACCACAATGGGTGGTGGACACCCAATAAGCAGCGGAAAAAAGCCATAACAAAGTATCATCAACATATTCATCTGACAGAAAAGCTGCTGATAAAGATGAGAGCCAACAAACGATGATGAGTTTTTTAAAAAGGCTCAAACCAGCTGAAGTAGACAACATTGATTCTGTATCAGACGTTCGCGATACTGAGCATGATGCAGATGGTACAACTCTGTTGTCTATTCCCAGTAATTTGGATGAAGATTCTGACAACGAAAGTACATTAGAACTAAACAAGTTGGGTGATGACATAGACAGGAGTACAGAATCTGATGGGCGCTCCTATTATCAGCCCAACAGAGTCAAGCCAAGTAGAAACAAAAATATAAATTTGTGATTTATTCGGCATCAGAACGTGGCTGGGGAGGTACCTGTGGATCCCCACCAATGGGAGGGGAACACCCTCTCCCATACCTACCCCACCTCAAGCCTATGCCCTTCGGATATGTCTGTAGCATATATGGATAGGTTTCCCCAAATTATCCCTGGATATGGCACTGATGGGGCATCTTGATTTGAACAAAATCAAACTGTGATATCATGACACACAAACATGTCAAATTTCACTGAAATGGGTTTGGTGGTTTTGGAGAAGCCCTGAACACCATGTTCATGATGCCGGATGACGGATGAAGAGTGATCACTATATCTCATCCTGACTTTGAAAATGTGTCTCATTGCTTTTTTTTTTACCTTTATATCCCTTTGATGGAACTATTTGTACTTATAGAACTAAAATTTAACCATCTCTATCTTGTTTGCAGAGGCTACTGAGCTCTGTCAAACAAGATATAGTTCGGTAAATTTGCAATTGCATTGTGGAAAATTTTCACTGCTGAGAACACTGCTTGTTCCACAAAATAGTGTAAGGAGTTAAATGTCTGAATGATTTTCAGGACTGTTTTGTACATGTACTGGTTGAGGACTAGATTTTTTTGGTCATGTGAATTAGTTATTCAAAATTTGTTTTGTTACAAATTATTGGAGAGTATCTGCAGGTACTCCCCAATAATTTGTAAATATATAAACAAAATTTAAATTTTATAGTAAATTTCCTTTCTTATTATACATACCACAATTGTTTACTGCAGGCTTGCACTACAGTGGAAGCCTCTAACTTGGAAAATATACTCTCTATTTTGATCTTTCCCAAGTGATTTGGGAAAGAAAAGTGGTGCAAAGCACCAAGAAAAAATAAGCCAAAACTAGGTCGAGCGCCATCGGTGCACACCCAATAAGGGACACTCTTTTCTTAGTACACATCCACGACTTCCGGAACCAGTGCTCAAGCAGTAACTAATGAATCATTCTTTTGAGTCCGCGAACATTGGAGTTATGTGATCAGCAGGGAGGAAGGCTTCTTACCCGAATAAGAAGACGGGAGGGACTCCATGTAAACAACTGTGGTAGGTATAATAAGAAAGGAAATTTACTATAAAATTTAAATTTCTGATCAACCTCCTTACAATTGTTAACTGCAGGCTGAATAGACAATAGGATGGAGGGAATCACATAACCAACCCTCACATAACCCAATTGGAACTGGGACAGAGGAAGAGGTCCCTAGGCCTATCAAACCATAGTATCACAAACATTAGTAAAAAACAATGAGAGATGAGGTGTATGGTTCTGTGCGATGCACAGACAGAAGGACAGTAACAGGACAGAGCTGGAACTGACCTTGTAAGAAGCCAAATGGCTAGGGTAGACAGCAGCCTGAAAAGAAAGAGGGCCCATAGTAAAAAGGTCCTCTGACTGCTCCTGCAACTGACGCAGACAGTGGCGGTGCCAGGGGGGGGGGGTATGGGTGGTTACTTACCTCTCCATTTTTTTCGCCAAGTGTAGTAAAAAAGTTAAAAAATTTATAGTAATTTATATATTTTTTATACTTACCAATGACCCAGACATAGCTGGTGCTAACTCTTAAAATATAGGGCCAAACACAAATTTTGCCCCCCAATCCCCAAAATTTGCATCTAAAACTAAAGAAAACATGTCCTGAAAGGCCCTCCACACTTCGCCCCTACTGCGCATGCGCAGTGTCAAGGACGTTCCGAAATTGGCGCCATTTATCATTCTAATAACCAGTGCCTGGTAAGCGCTATGTACTCAGCGGGGAGGCAAGAGTTCCCAACTCCTGGGAGGGCCATCCCCGTCTGGGTCATTGGTAAGTATAAAAAATATATAAATTACTATAAATTTTTTAACATTTTTATACTGTACCAATGACCCAGACATAGCTGAATAGTAAAAAGGCTGGAGGGCCAAGGACATAGAGCAAAATGGAATACGCTCAATAAAATAAAATAGAGTCATCCCCTGTAGGGAAAAGAAGTAATAGGCCTTACATGTATCTTTCTTATTTATGATAAATTAGAAAGATACAACACCTTCCAAAATTGAGCTTCATACCTCCATGTACTCTATTAATATCCAATATAATCCTTATACTAATAATTTTTAAAGTAAGCCAATAATAAAGTAAGTCTAGAGAATAGAGACTCTTATACTCCTAAAAGTGTCTGAGAATTGCATAATCATATCCGTTGACATATGCAATATTCAAAAGCTATACTTTAAAAACTAAGACTTGAATGAATTTTATAAACTTAAACTTCTCACTAAACAACCATCCCAATAACAGCTCAGAATTACTAACTCCGGAGGAGGTATCCCCTTGTTTTCATAGTAAAACAGGTGACCCAAGGGAACACCCTCCCCCCCCCCTTTTTCTTGCCCTGGGTCAAATAGCCCAGAGCGAAGAGGGCAGCCGAACGGAGACACTGCCGAAACAGACAGCCTACCTAGCTATAGTAGCAACTGTTAAGAGAATGACATTCTGAGCAGTAGATAATAGACCTAACAAAAGAGGCCTCAAGAAATTGACTCGATATTTCTAAGATAAAATTCATGAATGTGGATGGCTGAGCGCAATGAGCGGCCTTCAAAAATCTATAATAGCGACACTATTAAAGTAAGCCCAAGAAGTAGAAGAACTCTTACTTCATGAGCCGAAATCTTAAGCACAACTGCTAAGACAATGATATACCATAAGCAGTACCGATAGTTAATAGAATCCATTAACAATAAAATGGAGCGTAACGTCCTTCTACTAGACATCAAAGACAGAAGAAGCTTACGCCCTTGTAATAAACAGATATCTGTTTATAAATACATAAACTGTACCCGGAAAGAGTAAAGGCCTATGCCCATACGAAGACGGAAGGACCTTAAAATAATAGGTTCCGGATAATAGGAGCCTAACTCTTATGCAACAATCCAACCTAAATAGTAACGGAAGTATTGATTCCGAAACTATGAAAGTGAAAATCATCCATCGATAGTGCATGAAACTCACTGACTCTACAGTAAAAGAGAAACCAACAGAATTACTGTCTAAAAGGTCAGAATTTGAAAACTACTGTTTCCAGAGGCTCAAATGATTACTTAGCTAAATAAGAACCGAAGTTAAAATCCGTATAGGAATTTAATCTAAAGATTCTAAGTCTATTTATCAAAAAGTTACTAACTGACTTAGATAAAGAGACAAAAGACTCAATTGTAAACTATCGTAGAGTGCATAGGTATGAGGTAACATAAACCTATAACCTAAATAATAACAGGCTGCAGTAGATCTTGTGAAACAAGTATACTAAAAAATAGCAATGAGTAGTATGGAGGGATCAACAATATGAACATAATGATCCCTACACCACGACGGAAGAGCCTCCACTTTAGACGCAGAGAATAGCGAAGAAGAGGATCTCCTATAGTAAGAAATCGCGTCCAAAGCTCGTCCAGTACAGTGCTTACAATGCAATACGGACTACACAACGGAATACATGAAGGTTGCGACCTTGCTGGTTGTGATAAGGATGACACGATTTACCCAGTGAAAAAAGATCCTCACATAGAGGAAGATTTCACGTTAAGACCCACAGTAGACAAGAGAGTAAATTACTCATGATCTCTGTGAAGATAGAGATGCTATCAACAGAAATGTATTGTGGTTGTTTATCTTAGCAATACCTGCTAAAACAACAGCGCCGGAGGATACGCGTATCCTATCATTCCGTCCTATAGATCAATAGAGCGTTAACACTATTAGCTCAGAGATCTGGACAAGCCAACACATACGTCTGCAATTGATTAGCAAGCTGTGTCATAAATAAATCATCATTGGGCGCTCCCATAGATAGCAAATCTGATTGAATACTTGTTTGTTGAGAGTCCATTCTGACAGCAACAAGCGACCCGTAAGAGAACGGGAGTCCGATAAAACAATCAGACGACCCGGAATATGACGGACCAAAACTGAACTTGGTGTACTATAACCAACAGACGGATTCTTTCCATTAAATTGAATAACGGAAACGAAAGAGTGCCTCCCTGGTTCCGGAGATACGCCACTACTGTCGAATTAAAGGACAGGAATTTGGGCATGCGTTTCTGAATAATGTTCATGCAATGACATAAAGCAAGCCTAAAAAACATTATTCCGCGGAAGGTAAACTGATAGCTAAAAGACTGCGGAACCCAAAGACCCTGGCACTTCGAATCCGTAGGGATCAGTATATATCCCAATCTGTTTGACTGGCAACCGTCATAACAGCCACACTCGGGTCCGGCAACTGCGGCGGCACTCTCTGAGTCAACCACCGAATGTTTGCCCCAGTCTGAATCTCTTGTAACACTAGATAGACAAGAGAATGTATAAATCGAGCAATTCATGGATTGCCGGAAAGTTGCCGTCGAAGAGAAGCTCCTCCGAGAACGAAGCGACTCTGAGAGAGTTCTTAACCTTACTATCCACGCGTGTGGATGTAGCTAGGGCTGCGTCACGTCTAACCAACTCCAATCAGCCACTGAAGGGCGGAGTTATACGTGAACAAACTACTGCCCTCAAAAGAAATTACATTGAGAATAATATCCCGTAAATCTTTTCTTGAAGACGTAATGATAACGCCTCAGTAAGGCGGATTACGTATAATAAAGCGTCTAAGTTAAGTCTACTATACATAATGTCGTTCCCAACATTGAAATTGGAAAAGACATAAACAGCGAAAAAGAATATATGCAGTCTTTAATCACACCGTCTAGACGCATATGAACTCTCGGTATGCCCTGCTCTGCCAAAATAAACTATTTGTAAAAATGATAAAATGGCAGAAATGAGCAACGCGGACAAGAAACTAAACTATCATGCTTAGTAGCAGGCTTGTATATATATATAAATATATAGCGTCGAAAAATAAAACACATGCTGTAATGACAATATTGGACTGCGTCGGTAAGTCAGGGACAATGTCCCTGTACCGATCGAAAAATCCGAGTCCAATGACGCTATAAGTCTCTTATCCAAGATCGCAGCAATGAAGTCCGAAAAATAATCACTGGAAGAAATGCCAGAAGATATGAAAGGCATCTTCCGATACTACTAAAGGGAAAACTCGAAATCTTTCGAATCCCTTTCGCCATCCTGTCGGACCCTATAAAGCGTTCGGTCGTCCGTAGCTGATGCAACCGCGGACCGCACCGACCCAGCGCCGTCGGATAATTCCTGATTCGACCGAGAAACTGTCAATTGCTGGGATGCTGCGAAACAACTGTGCTAACTCGGATAGCACGTCCATCACTGAGGCCTGAGGAGAAGCGGTCTTACGATGCATTGCCGCTGGAAGCTCCGTGATCGTTACCCCCGTGCATACTTCCAATATGCGAGCGACTGGAGTGTATAGGCCTCGTGTCCCTTGGCTACCGGATGGCGCGACCTATTCGCCGTGGAATCACTGAATGCCGAAACTGATCGGATACTCGAGGTCACGTAGCCAATGTGCGGTCGTGTGCCCTGCTGTGAGGATGAGGAAGCATTAAAGACAGTCTCTCGGACTGTCAATATAACGGAGCGTCCCGAGCAACGGACATATGCTCCGAATGTAAAATATCTGAACCACAACATGCGGTCCCCTATGTTGTTGGCTTCCTCCGATCTGTCCTCAATCTGCCGTCACTGGGTGAGTACTAAAGTAATTAAAGTGCTCGCATCACCCAAATCTCCTTCCTAGACCGCAACGGACGAACCCGGCAGCCGAACCATTCGATGAATGTACGCTACACCGGGTGAGCTAGCGAATGTCACTCCGTAAGCGATAGACATATTCCATGAGCACTTATTGCCGCTAACTCTTCATTAACTATGACGACAGAGGCACACTTTTGAAAGACATCTCCATAACTCTTCGAACAAGAAACCAGAAATGCTTGGATAACAAGCATAAAATAATAATATATATAGCGTCGTTCAATAATTCGAAAGTTTGTGTGACATTATTGGACTATGTCGGAACTGAGGGACGATGTCCCTGAACCGAACCAAAAATTTCTAAGTCCACCGACGCTATCAGTTTCTTATCCGGCATCGCAGCATATGTTGTTCCGAAAGGGAAAGCTTGAAATCCTCCGAATCCCTTTCGGTATCCCGTCGGACCGGATGAAACTTTCGGACGTCCGTACCCGCTTCCGCGGAGCGTCCCGACCCAGCATCGTCGGATAAAATATATGCGACAGATTCAGTTGATGCTGGGATGCTGCGATAAACTGTGCTATTAAGGAAAGCACGTCCGTTCCCGAGGCCTGTGCAGTAGCGGACTTACGATGCATTGCCGCCGGAAGCTCCGTGTACGTTGACTCCCGCACACTTCCTATGCGAACGTCCGGAGTCTGCAGGCCTCGAGTCCCCGGCTACCGACCCAGCGCTGTCGGATAATTCTCGATCCGACACCGTTTCTGTCGGCTGCTGGGATGCTGCGATAAGCTGTGCTATGTGCACAAGAATGTCCGGCGTCGAGACCTGCGGAGGCGCAGTCTATCGCTGCTTCGCCGAGGGCAGCTCCGCATCAGATGGCTCCCGCATACTTTTCCTATGCGAACGTCCGGAGTCCATCGGTCTCGAATCCCTGGCTGCCGGATGGTGTGACCTGGTCGCCGAAGAATCCTTGATCGGCGAAGCTGGTAATATATCGGCGGTCACGCAGCCAAGGTGCGGTCGTGTGCGCTGACGAGAAGAGGAAGCCTTAGCAGTCTCAGCGGACTGCCTATACAACGGAGCGTCCCGAGCGACGGACGTATGCTCCGCTAGCGACACATATTGTACCACAACATCTGGGGCCAGATGTTGTTGAACGAGAGAGGGGCCTCTCTCGCTTGCCGTCCGGATGGACCGGAACGAGCTATGAACCGGACTAAAAGGCTTCCTTTGTTCTCCCTCCGATCCGCCGTCACTGGGTGTGCATTAAGTTAATTTTATAGTGCTCGCATCACCCCAAAATTCCTTCTAGACCGCAACGGACGAACCCGGCTGCCGAACCATTCGGTGAATGGACGCTACACCGGGCGAGCTAGCGGACGTCAAAGGCCGTCGAACCTACTAGGGTCCTCTTAGGCAATTGGCGTATAACATGAGCACTTTTCCGCTAGCCCTTCATTAATAGTGACGACGGAGGCACACTGTTGGAAGACATCACAGATACATCACCCTAATCTTGATCGTCTGAAATAGAAATTGATAAAGTAGAGTGACCCTGCGGGGAAAGGACCGGAGTGTCCAAATCCCCAACAACATACCGTGACATACGCTTCCCATATTGTCATCGAAATCATACGATACAGAACAGGAGTTAATGCGAGTACACTGACCACATATAGAATGATAATAAAGTCAGAGGAAGACTTCCTCTTAAAACAATTGATCAATATCCTTTCAATGTGAAAAGAAAACAAGTCCTGGTACTCGTACTAACCCCTGGCAATCAAAATACATAATAATAATATGATCCATTAATATAGAAAAAATAATTGAAATCAAAATATTTTGAAAAAATATTTTTTCAGAACAGCCCAAGTTTCTGAAAAGTAACGTTGAGCCCCAATGGATCCCAAGCCTAAGTGTGGACAAAAATTTTAAAAATATTTTAAACAATTTATTCAACACTTACGAACAATAATAATGTATCTAGTTATGATTAAAATAACATAAAGATATTATTTTTTAGAAATCCCCCCCTCACACAGAGGGCTGTTGTAAATGTAAACAATGAGTGTAAAAACACTAAAATAAGACTCCAGGCACCCAGGCCCGAAATCAGTTACCAAAAATACACTATCTGATGCAAAACAGAGACTTCCAGGGAAGAAACTGCAGAACATCAGATGGTAGATGCAGAACACAACGCCTAACCACCCGTAGGTGAAGACGTAAACATGGGGAAAGAACAGAATTCATTCTGTTATTCAGCTAAAACTCCCAAGAAATTTTAGTAATAATAATTACAGAAACTATGCCAAAAGCATGGGAGAATAGCAAGGGGGAACTTAAAGGACAGGGAGAGAGGAAAACACTTGTAAAAACAGTGTAACTAAATAATCAGAATGACAACAAAATGGCTGCTGCCTTGAAAATAGGTAACTTAACATAATTTCATTAAAAAATTTTAAGTTACAGCCCTGATAATATTCTGTCACACATTCTTTTCCTCTCCTCCTTCTCTATCCTCCTTAGAATCACCATTTCACTAATAATTATGTGTCTGGCATCATTTAAACTGAGATTTAAAAGCACAAAGATCAGTCAGATGTTAACTGATGAAGGGCCAAACTTAGAATGATAAATGGCGCCAATTTCGGAACGTCCTTGACACTGCGCATGCGCAGTAGGGGCGAAGTGTGGAGGGCCTTTCAGGACATGTTTTCTTTAGTTTTAGATGCAAATTTTGGGGATTGGGGGGCAAAATTTGTGTTTGGCCCTATATTTTAAGAGTTAGCACCAGCTATGTCTGGGTCATTGGTACAGTATAAAAATATACTATCATTTTAATTTTTGTATTGAACGTTGCGGTGTAATGGTGGGTATGCTTAATTCCATATTCCCAAGTGCACAAAATCAGAGAAGTTTTTAAATTATGTTTGTGTGCCCCCCCCCCCCCCCCCCCCCCCCCTCCACACACACACATTAGCTGCAAACAACAAACAAGAGTCGAGGACCCAAACTGCAACAAGGCGTGCCGCATTCAAACGGTCTGAAACATACCGCTTAAGAGTATTCAAGGAATGCTAGAATCGAGAGCGTGCAATGCATCCGTTTGGAATGCAGTCTACTTTCATTTTCGATTTGAATGTCATTTGGTGCTTTGTGCTCGCACTTTACAACAGCGTTCTTCTATTAAAATGTCACCATGTACGATGTTTTCTATAACTGAAAGACCTAACCAATAAGTTTCAAAAGGATAAAACTGTTTTAATTCAATTGTCTGAGGATGCTCCAGAACACCATTTACAACGTAAGTTTTAAAAATTTTCTCACCCTCCCAAAACCCACCTCGGCTCGGCGCTGCACGGCAGGCAATACCCAACTGTACCACCTCACTTCTGTAACTCTGGCACTGCCACTATGCAGATAGGTGGGGAAAGTAGCATTTCTCCAGTAGGCTGCCTGCATAACATCTGACAACATGACAGAGTTAGTATGAGCCCAAGAGGTAGACAATGCACGCACCTCGAGGGCAGAAATATGATTGGTAATACAATCGCCAGTTGCTAGCCGAGTGTAAGCTGTGCGAATAGCAAGACAAATCCATCGAGAAATGGATTGAGGAGAGATCTTTTGTTGACCAGGAATAAGAGACAGAAAAAATCGTTTCCTACCTTTCCTAATGAACTGCGTCCAATTGAGATAAATACGAATTGCACGAACTGGACAGAGCAAAGGGCAGTTACCCTCAACAGAAGGAAGAGCACTGATACAGATAGGAGGTGGAGACGTTTCTGGTATCTGATTCTTGGCCAGAAAGGAGCAATCAGTGGTAAATGTAACACTGTTGGGAGAGCTCCTGAAAAATGCTGGGTCAACCGAGAGGGTGTGAAGCTCACAAACCCGTCTGGCTGAGGCAAATGCCATCTGAAAAGCTGTCTTGTATGTGAGAAAACGCATATCCACCTGGATAAAGCTTCAAACGACACCCCCCCCCCCCCCTCCAAGCAAAGCAGCACCATCTTGGGGTAAGCTGCCAAGTCCTAGGCTTTTCAAAGAAAAAGTGCCAAACAAGCTTGGAGAGGTAAGGATTAGTGCCGATACAATGCTTTCCCACATACGAAAAGGTCTCCGAAAGCATGAACCTGTACCCTTTGATGGTAACAGGCTGGAGATCCCGAGAATCAAACAGATATACCAGAAACTCCGCAATCTGTAAAATTGAAGGATTGGCATAATCAACAGAGTGATCAGCATACCATCGACAAAAGGCCTTCCACTTTAGGCTAAACCAGTGGAATGCCTCCGCGAAGAAAAAATGCACTCCACTGCTCATCTCGAAAAGCCTCTACGGAGAAGAAAGGACCTGACAAAAGAAATGCGTGAAGGCACAATGAAGTAGGGTAGACGTGAAACCTCCTCGGGTGACTTTGGCAAAGAAGGTTGTGACGTAGAGGGAGACGTGCTGGAACCGCTGCCAACAGAGAGCGGAACTGATTGATCCACACCCGCTGAGGTGACAGGGGAGCGATCAGAATGATTCGACAACTGCAGGTTCATATCGTGGCTAGAACTTGAGGCACAATCTTAACCGGCGGGAAGGTGTAGCCAACAAGACCGTTCCAATCGAGTGACAGAGCGTGCACGGCGAAAGCCGAAGGATCTAGACACGGGGACACGAAAGTGTCCACCTGATGGTTCCAACGAGTCGCAAAGAGACCGATGTGGGATGGGCCCAGATATCGCAAAGCGACTGGAACACCGCCCTGTGGAGCATCCACTCAGTGGAAATGACCCTGCCCCTCGGGACAGAGTCGGCTAGGACATTCAGATGACCGGGAATGTGACGAACCACCACCTCGACGTTGACATCCTGAGCAAGCAGTAGAAGATCCCAAGCCAATTCATACATGGGAACTGAGTGCGTGCCCCCCTGGTTCAGAATGTAAGCAACCACTGTCGAATTGTCGGACATCAGAAGGACCTGGCGATTCCAAAGGTGGGGGATCCACTGCCGGAAACTCAGAAGAAGAGCAAGAAGCTCCTTTTGGTTGATGTGAACAGCTGCCTGATCCTGGTCCCATGCCCCTGAAGGGAAAGACCTAGAGGACCCAATGTCGCATCCCATCCAAGATCGCTGGCATCTGCCATAAGAACATGAACGGATGCGGGCAAGTCCAACGGAACCCCCTTCGTAATCCACTGAACATCCATCCAGGGGAGAAGGTGATGATGAAGAGCCTCTGTCTGGTAACTGAAGCACCAGGTCCAGGGGATCGACATTTGACCTCCAATGACTGAGCAGAAAGTGTTGGAGAGGTCTGACATGCAGCCGACCTTGAGGAATGAGATCTGTCACCGAACTGCAGAGACCGAGCAGTCGGAGAATACTCCGAGCTGTCGCAGACGTGGATTGGGGCAGAGTCAGGGCAAAAGCTGAGAAAATCACAGCCCCTGCCCGGGGAACCACCACCATATTGAAATGAGTACGGAAGTCCATCCCCAGATGACAAAACGACTGAGAAGGGACCAGATCCGACTTCTCCTCGTTGACTCTGAACCCTAGCAACGTGAGCAGGCTCAACAGTGTGTCGACATCTGACTCCAGAAAGGCAGCACTGGAATGCCTCTGAAGGATATCGTCTAGATATGCCAAAGTAGTCACCCTGGACTGTGTGCAATGGAAGGCTATCACATCAGTCAGGTGAAGGCCCAAGGAGCCAGGTTGAGGCCGAAAGGCATGGCCCTGAACTGGTAAACTCGCCCCAGAAAAGCAAACCTGAGATACTTTCGCAATGTCCGATGAATTGGAACGAGAAAGTAAGCATCTCGCAGGTCAATGCTAGAAGCGAAATCTCCCTGGTGAATGGAACGGCGAACCATGCTGAACTTGGGAGCAATGATAGACTGTTTCAGGATACTCAAATCGATAGCCGGTCGGAGTCAGCTGTCCTTCTTTGGCACCAAGAACAGGCAGGAATAAAATCCCACTGACTGAATGTTCTTGACGACATCGATCGCCCTCTTTGCCAGAAGATTGTCTGTCTCTGTGGTCAAAAGCTCCCGATGTGAAACATCTGAAGGGACTGGAGTTGGAAGAGGCACTCTCGAGTGGGATGCCTACGGAAGGATATTCGCAGCCCGGACCGAACAACATCTAACACCCAATGATCGGATGTGATTGTGGCTCAATGGTCTGCGAATTCTGATATCCTTCCTCCAAATTGGGACGAATCGAGGTGAGGACCTTCATTTCGAGCCCCGGTGAGGCCTGTGAGAGGAGAAACCACCTCCTCTACTACATGAAGAATCGTGAGTCTTCCCTCTAGCCTGCCGACGCTTACCCGTACCCCGTGAGTGAAAAGTAGAAGTGGCAGGCAGGAGGATCAGCCCTTTGCTTGCAGCGGAAGCAGAAGGGTGCTTGTTAGGCTTTGTACGGCCCCTGCCTCCAACAGAAGGCTGATCAATGTAACAAAGCAGCAGCTGATCTTGGAATGCTGTAGGACGTCAACAGGAAGGCTCTTGGACAGAACCTGAGTGAGCAAGGAGAGGGCCTCCCTGAGCTCACTGCCCGTCGGCCGGTCCGACGTGGGAACGAACCGGCAAAGTGGCTTCACTCCTGACCCTTTTAACTAGCGAAGAGTCATGATCCTCAAATACACCTCTGATGGGACGGGGGGGGGGCGGGGGGTGTGGGGGGGGGGGGGCAACGGGCTGCAGCCGAAACATCTGAAGGCACATGTGTATAGGGGTATGACATACCCCGAGGATCTAAAAAGCGGGAACTCAGAAGAGTTGCCATTGACCTCTGAGGGACAGAAGGTCCAGGCTGCGCAAAAGGCATTGGTTCCGCAAAACTGGCCATGTGACCAGAGTGCATAGAAGGAAACACCACAGAGTTCATAGTGGCCCCACCATGAACATCCGAATCCAATGAAAAAACTGCAGTGCTCGACGCTGGAGAGACGACAGTAGAGGGTTCGGCCGGCAGCCCCTTCTGACTTCGCCGAGTTGAAGTCAGTGAAGGCTGAGGCCGATATCCCACGTCCATACTACCAGACATCTCTGCAGACGCCCGCAGGGATAAAACTGCTGTGCTCGATGGCTGAGAGGCCACAGCAGAGGGTTCGGTAGGCAGCCCCTTCTGACTTCGCCGAGTTGAAGGGAAGGCTGAGGGCGATACCCCACATCCACACTACCAGACATCACTGCAGACCCCTGCAGGGATAAGCCGAGGCTGGCTGAAACGGTGACCGATGATGTTGCAGATGGAACAGCAGTAGCAGCAGATACGATGGGAGCTGTTGAAACTGGTGGAAAAGGGGAGAGGGGCCATGGTCCCAGAACCAGGCATCTCTTCACCAGACAACTCAACAGCTTCCGCAGTATCCACCACGGTTAAAGACTTCACATCCCCCACGGAGGGGGTATAACTCTCACCAGGCGTAGTCGTGTCGGGAGGCTCTGAACGACAGCATTCCCCCCTTCCCCAGTAGGTGTGGGAGGAACGGCCACGGGAATGCACCACAAGCTTGGGCAAAAGGCATTGCCCTAAAGGAACAGTACTGGACATAACAAAGGTGAGAGCAGTAGAAGAAAAAGGTGAACTCTACAGATGTAGAAAGTAGAACACCCCCAACTACGAGAGAAAGATGTCTGAAAAAGGACCGGTGGGAACACAACTGAACCCAGAAGGCTGACCGGGACCAAAAAAACAGAAATTCTGCCCTCAACAGAGAGGAGAAATACTGTACATACAGCCCCCTATTGACACCTAACTCCAATAATAATAATAAATTAGTCAACCGAAATTTTTTATGTCCAAACTGCACGGTATGCGAAAGTCGCTCGCGAACACAGAAAATATATTAAATATAATGAAAATGTGGTTAAAAATTATTAATTCAAAGTAATATGTATATTTTTTATACTTACCAATGGCCCAGACTTAGCTGGTGCTAACTCAAAAATATCCAGGGCCAAACACATATTTTGCCCCCCTCCTCCCAAATCCCCCAAATTTGCATGCAAAACCAAAAAAATTATGTCCTATGTGTAGGGCCCTGCGAAGCTTCGAGTATTCAATTCGATGTCGACATCGCTTTGGTATTCGTATATCGATCTCGAATAGTTTGCCGATTCGTTAGTCAAACGAAGCTTCGAGGAAAATGAATCAGTGTTCGACAATGTCGACATCGGTTGAAATAAGGAGCGAACTCTTCTATTTTTAATGTTTCTATCAGGAAAATAGTCAAATTCATTGCAAAATTCTGTCGTTTCACTTAGGGCCCTGCGAAGCTTCGAGTATTCGATTCGATGTCGACATCGCTTTGGTATTCGTATATCGATCTCGAATAGTTTGCCGATTCGTTAGTCAAACGAAGCTTCGAGGAAAATGAATCAGTGTTCGACAATGTCGACATCGGTTGAAATAAGGAGCGAACTCTTCTATTTTTAATGTTTCTATCAGGAAAATAGTCAAATTCATTGCAAAATTCTGTCGTTTCACTTTCAGTTTCAGATTCCCAGAAAACCACACACCGCAAATTCACTATTTATAGATTTCCAGGAATTCGTGTGAGAGTTATTCGCGGAATCCATACAACCGAAATATCCAGCTATGGGCCTAAGGCCTGCTCCCAGTCCCGGAATCTTCTAACACAATAATGGGGACATGTCGCCTGGAGCGCTCCCATTATTATGTCAGAAAGCTGTGGGAGGAAAATCTCTGTAGTTTCTTTGCATTGTTCGGAGTTGGTACTTGGAAGTTGGAATGATGTAAAGGCAATTTGTGTGAATGAGCACTGCGTCACTATTCGAGTTAACTAATGCAGAAACTAACACAGTTTAACGCCTTCGCTGCTTTTGATGTATACTGTTTTATTGAGTTGAGAACGGACCGAAATCTACAAGACCCAAATTCTGATAATACAAAAACAACCAAACATTACAATAATGTATTTAGGCATGCTAATGTACATGAAGTTAGCGGCTGTAGCCGACTTCAACCCATGGGAATTAATGTGCCACTTGTATTACATTTGTGCTTTTAAGTCTCATGTTTCAATTCAGTGGTTTGTCTTAAATGACTCTGGGCAGTAACACCTTAATTTGTCCATATTTATGTCTTGAATTTATTGTCGGGCCAAGTGAACATCTGGATGGCCATTCAACGAGAAAGAAAATTAAAACAACGCCAAGTTGTCAAGTTATGTCAACGATCTCTTCTCGCAGTGCTTTCCGAACATCTCTGCACAAGATAATGCCAGTTATAGTTATTTCTCGAGTTTATCCCGATTTGATTCGAGATTCGATTCGATGTCGACATCAGTCCCGATTCGATTCGAGATTCGATTCGAATATAAATTTCCCGATTCGCAGGGCCCTACCTATGTGGTCCTCCATACTTTTGTGATCTGCGCATGTGCAGTATCCAGGGAGCACCGAAATTGGCGCCAAGTATCAATCTTTCTACAGTGCCTGCTAAATGTTATAATCAGCGGGGAGGTATGAGTGCCCACTCATGGGAGGGCCATCCCTGTCTGGGCCATTGGTAAGTATAAAAAATATACAAATTACTTTGAATTTATAATAGTTTTATACAACAGCCAATGGCTCAGACTTAGCTGAAATGTAAAAAGGCTGGAGGGTCTAGGACAGAAAGGAAAATCCAATTACTCTATCACTTCTTGAAGGATATCTCCTACAGGAGAATAGGAGAGAAAGGAATTATATATGTCTTTCTCATTTACGAGAGATGGACTCTATATTTCTAAGGTAAAACTTGGTAAATGTAGAAGGCTGTGTCCAGTATGCAGCTTTCATGAGATCAGTAATGGCTATACTGGTAGAATAAGGCCAAGAAGTGGACAGCGCTCTAACTTCATGAGCTGATATCTTATTAAAAGAATGCTGATCTGAAGATAGACTTTCATAGGCAATGTGTATTGCCAACTGAATCCATCTAGCAACTGAATGAACAGATATATCCTTTCTGTTAGGAATCAATGATAAAAAGAAGCGTTTTCTTCCTTTTCTAATAAACTCTGATCGGCGTTTATATATGCGCATAGCCCTGACTGGATACAGCAAAGATCCTTTATGATAACAGGCTCAGGTCGTCTATTTGGAGCTTGATTCTTAGCCAAAAATACCACTTGTGTAGTTAAAGTGATGGTATTTCCAACACTACGATAGTGAGATTCGTCAACAGATAAAGCACGGGGTTCACTAACTCTTCTAGCGGAAGCAAAGGCTAAGAGAAATGCTGTTTTATAGGTCAAGAATTTGAACTCTACAACGTCTAACGGCTCAAACAGAGCTTCTATAAGCTTCAATAGAACCCAAGCTAAATTCCACTTAGGAATTAATCTGAGGGCACTACGTCTATTTATAGAGAAATTTCTAACTAGTTTGGATAATGAAGCATTAGAGCCGATTGCCAAGCTATCATGATGAGCGTAAGTGTCCGATAGCATAGACCTATAGCCTTTAATAGTGACGGGCTGCAGTTTGAGAATGTCAAACAGGTAGACCAGAAAGTTGGCAATATTCGGTATGGACGGATCATAAACGTCTGTTGACTGATCCTTACACCAACGGAAGAAAACCTTCCACTTCGCTGTGTAATTCAGCGAAGAGGAGGGCCTCGTACAGTTAGAAATTGCATCCACTGCTTGTCCTGTAAAACGCTTGCCGTGCAAGAAGGACCGCACAACAGAAATATGTGAAGGTTGAGACCTTCCGGGTTGTGATGCAGTGTGCGTGACTTCCCCTAATAAAGAAGGTCCTCCCGCGGAGGAAGCTTCTGGGGAACGTCCCATAACAGACACCTGAGACTTTTGATCCATGGTTTCTGTGGCGACAGAGATGCTACTAACAGAATCTTTCAATGCGACTGCTTGATATTTAACAAAATCTGTTGAATCAACAGAGTTCGAGGATACGCGTATCCTATCATTCCGTCCCATGGAATTGCGAGAGCGTCTACTGCATATGCTCGAGGATCTGGGCATGGCGACACATAAGTCTGCAAGTGATTGTTGAGGTGTGTCGCAAACAAGTCTATCATAGTTTGATCCCACTGGTAGCAAATCTGTCTGAACACTCGCTTGTTGAAAGTCCACTCTGATGGCAACAGGCGACCTTTCCGAGAGAGCGAGTCTGCTAGTACATTCAGACGACCCGGTATATGACAGACCGATAGATGAACTTGATGCTTCAAGATATATAGAAAAAAATTTTCCGTTAGTTCGCATAACAGAATCGAATGCGTGCCTCCCTGGTTCCTTATGTACGCTACTACTGTCGCGGTGTCCGACAATATTTGAACATGCGCATCTGCTATAATGTGAATCCACTGTTGTAGCGCTAACCATATTGCCATCATTTCTTTGATGTTTATGTGTTTCTTCAGGAACCCAGGGTCCCAAAGACCCTGGCACTTTGAGTCTGTCGGGCTCATGGTCGCGCCCCAACCTGTTTGACTCGCATCCGTCATGATCGTGAAAGCCGGATCTGGCAGCTGCAGCGGAACTCCCCGAGTTAACCACTGAACGTCTGCCCAAATCTGGACCTTTTGTTTTACCAGGTCCGTTAAAACAATACTGGTCTCCAACGAATGCGTCTTCACACTCCAGTTCTGAGTAAAGAATATCTGGAGTGGATGTGTGCGTAAGAGACCCATCAGAATAAGATCCACAGCCACTCCACACAACCCCATCAGTCGCACACAACCCCATCAGTCGCATAAATTCCCTCGCTGTTAATGCGTCTGAGTGTAGACAAAAGCGAGCATAACAACTGACTAATTTCGCTCTGAGTAACGGCAGACAAACCAGATTGTTGTGAGTCTCGAAACTCATTCCCAAGTGAGTGAACGACTTGGATGGAGCTAGATCCGCCTTTTTCTCGTTTATGATGAAGCAGAGACGTCGGCGCAATAATAGCAGACTCTGAACATCATTCTGAAGAGTAGTTTTGTTGCCGTATCTCTGAAGAATGTCGTCCAAGTAAGCCGACGTTACTGCAGACGAATGAGCTCAGAAGTTAGACATTACTGAGTTCATTATTCGAGTTATTATTAAAACCACGTCCTCCACGTGAAGAGCCTTGGCCTGCTGGCTGTCCGGTTGCTTCAGCCAGACCCACGCCCCTTTCTTGAGTCGCTATATTGATGGTCTCTAGAGCAAGTGTATGATGATCTCTTATATCCTCGTGAGGAGTTCCCTCTGGACGAATTTTGCCCCGAACCTCCTCCTTTATTCTTCTCTGTTGTTGCGAGTTTATTAGACGCTGACTTAAGTAACAAAGCGTTTGACGCTTTCTTTGTAGCTTGATCGTAGACCAAAGAAAGCTTGTCGTCAGAGATATCATGACCGGATGCCGGAGCGACTCGTAGAGAGTTTTTCACCCTGTCATCTATTAAGGATGATGACGCAAGGGCTCCATCACGTCTAATTAACTCCAAATTAGCCACTGTTAAGGCGGAGTTATGCATGCTAAACATAATAGCCCTGGAAAGAACTCTTAAATAGGCACGAACGTCCTCAAATTCTTTCCCATTGAGATGTTGCGCCATGGCTCTCGTAAGCTGATCTGCTTAAGACATAGCGTCTAAATTCGCTCTGTTAGAAGAAACTGCCATCTCAATTGTGTCCGAGCGAATTGTGAATGACGAAGGTAAGGACATGTCTAGGTCCTCGGCCTGCTCGACCAAATGCAGAGGAAGGTGGCCTATGGAAGATGACGATAAGAAGCCGCCTTTCTTCTTTCCACTGGAAAGAATAAATATGGTGTCATTTAGATGGCCGAAGGCCTGTGACACCTGTCTAGACTGTACCGGGAAAGACAGGACCTCCTCTTTTGTCAGGGATAAAGTCATGATGCTAGCAGCTTCTTTTGAGCGGTCGCAGCATTCTGATTCAGAGGAATGAACTCAGGGAAGAATTGATGAATTAGATCCATCGTCACCATGTGTCATTCCAAAAGGGAAGGGTAATTCTCCTCCAAATCCCTTTCAACATCCGACTGAATCAGATTAGACTCACGGTCATCGGTATCTGAAAACGCAGATGACTGGACCAACCCAGCACCATCTGACAGCTCGGGTTCCAAGACTGCCATAAGCTGCTCCTGCCCTTGCTGGGATGCTGCGATAAGCTGCGCAATCTGTGACAGCAAGCCCACTATGGAGGACTGAGGAGCAGCAGTCTTCTGTTGCTTGGCCGCCGGCTGCTCCTGGGACTGTGTGTCCGAGATGGCTCTTTTCTGCAGACATCCCGATGAATGAAGCCTTTTCTCCTTGGCTACTGGATGGTGTGACTTCTTTGACGAAGAGTGGTCCTTTCTCGGCGGTGCAGGCTGGATATCAGAAGTCACGTAGCCAAGATGCTGTCGTGTGTGCTTGGTAGATGCTGAAGAAGAAGCCGTAACTGTAGCCGACCCCGGCTGTGAACAGAACGGAGCGTCCTGGACGGGAGGCTAGGAAGTATGCTCTGACTGACGCAAGTTCCGAACCACAACATCTAGCCCCAGATGTTGTTGTGAAAGAGAGAGGGCTCTCTCGCTCGCAGTCCTATCAGACCTCACTGAGCTTACCGGTGAACTTGCCATTGCAGGGTGAGCCTGTTTTTATTTTATAGTGCTCGCTCTTCCCTTTCTACTCTCCTCGACCGCAACGGACACACCCGGCGTCACGGTACCCAAGGACGGAGTAACCGCTTCACCGGTCGAGCTGGCTGGCGACAGGGAGCTGAAACCACGGGTGTGTGGTTTATTGCCCTGCCTAATATTTAAGAGCATTTTTGCCGCTAGCTCTGTTTGACCATCTAAATGCGACGACGAAAGCACACTCTCTGACGGTGTCACGTAAACATCACCATGTTCTTGTTCCTCTGAAATAGAAACTGAAAAACACATGTTGAGCAAGAATTAGTGCGAGTACACTGACTACAGGCAATACAATAATCATGTAAATCAGAGGAAGACGCCCTCGAATTGCAATTTGAGCAATATGCTTTCATTTTGAATCAAATTAAAGTCAACTGTACTTGCAACAACTCCCAATAAATATATGAAAAAGATACATAATAATAATAATCAAAACAATAATTCAAAAAATTATTCACAAAAAAAAAGGGAACGATGATCCCAAATGGATCCCGAAAGAGCCTAAGTGTGGACAAAATTTTTTTTTTATACCTAAAAATTAAATGCTACACTACCAGAATATATAATGTATCTTACAATTTTGGTGCTTCCAGGATAATGCGCATGCGCTGATCACAAAAGTATGGAGGACCACATAGGACATAATTTTTTTGGTTTTGCATGCAAATTTGGAGGAATTGGCAGGGGGGAGGGGGGGGGGGGGGGCTGGGCAAAATTTGTGTTTGGCCCTGGATATTTTTGTGTTAGCACCAGCTAAGTCTGGGCCATTGGTTGCTGTATAAAAGTTAAAAAAAAAAATTTATAGTAATTTATATATTTTTTATATTTACCAATGACCCAAAAGCTGGTGCTAACTCTTAAATTCTAGGACCAAACACAAATTTTGCCCCCCCCCCCCCCCCCCCCCCCCCAATCCACAAAATTTGCAACAAAATCCGAAAATTAGATGTCCTATGTGGTCCTCCATACTTTTATCCACTGCGCATGCGCAGTGTCAAGGAAGTCCGAAATTGGAGCCAAATCCTCATTCTTACAACCAGTGCCTGGTAAGTGTTATGTAATCAGCAGGGAGGTATGAGTTCCCAACTCACAGGAGGACCATCCCTGTCTGGTTCATTGGTAAGTATAAAAAATATATAAATTACTATAACTATTTTAACATTTTTATACTGTACCAATGACCCAGACTTAGCTGAATAGAAAAAAGGCTGGAGGGCCTAGGACATAAAGGAAAATCCAATAGACTCAATTACATGTAAACAAAATTATCCCCTCCAGGAGAAGAGGAGAACAGGCTTTACATGCATCTTTCTTGTTTATACCAAAAAAGAAAGACACAATACCATTCCGTAATTGAGCACAATAACATTAATGATCTCTATTAACATCCAGTATAACCCATTATACTAATCTTTTTAAAGGAAAGCCAATAAATAAAGATAGTTCAGAGAATGAGACTCTTTATACTCATTTAAAAGTGTCCGAGGATTGTATATTAGCGCTCGTATGACACGTGACATATACAAATGCTTCACACCGAGCTACACTTTAAAAATATTACATAAATGAGATAGACATTAGCTTTACACTTTAAAACCATCCTGGCACCGACTCGGAATTACTGATGAGATAGACATCAGCTGTACACTTTAAAACCATCCCGGCACCGACTCGGAATTACTGACTCCAGAGGAGGTATTCCCTTGCTTTTCACTATAAAGCAGGTGATATAAGGGAACAGCATCCCCCCCCCCCCCCACTTCCCCTTGCTCTGGGCCAAATACCCCAGAACGAAGAGGGCGGCAGGACAGAGTCACTGCCAAAACAGAAAGCCTGCATAACTATAGTTGCAACTGTTTAGTGGACGACATTCTGAGCAACAGATAACGGACCTAAACAAAGCAGGTCGCCAGAAATGGACTCAATATTTCTAAGATAAAAATTTGTGAACATGGAAGGCTGAGACCAATATGCAGCCTTCATCAAATCGGTAATAGCAACACTATTAGCATAAGCCCAAGATGTGGACAGCACTCTTACTTCATGCGCCGAAATCTTAAGCACAGACTGCTGAGTTGAAGATAATTTTTTATAAGCAGTACGGATAGTTAATTGAATCCACCTTGCAACAGAATGGACCGTAATGTCCTTTTTATTAGGCAGCAGAGACAGAAAGAAACGCTTACGTCCCTTTCTGATAAACTCAGATCTACGTTTGTAAATACGCATGGCTCTAATTGGACAGAGCAAAGGCCTATGACCGTCTAAAGACGGAAGAGCCTTAATAACAATAGGTTCAGGATACTTATTAGGAGCCTGATTCTTAGCCAAAAATCCAACATTAGTAGTCAAAGTAATAGTATTACCAACACTACGATAGTGAGAATCATCAACCGATAGTGCATGAAGCTCACTAACTCTTCTTGCAAAAGAGAAGTCTAAGAGAAAAGCTGTTTTATAAGATAAGAATTTGAAGTCCACTGTATCAAGAGGCTCAAATGGTGCTTCTTTTAGCTTCAGAAGAACCCAAGCTAAATTCCACTCAGGAATTAACCTAAGGGTTCTAGGTCTATTTATCGAAAAGTTTTTCACTAACTCAGATAAAGAGACATTAGATCCAATTTGTAAGCTATCATGATGAGCAAAGGTATCCGATAGCATAGACCTATAACCCTTAATAGTTATTGGCTGCAGTTTGATCTCATCAAACAAGTAGACCAGAAAATTAGCAATGTCTGGAATGGACGGATCATAAATATCAATAGAATGATCCCTACACCACCGACAGAAAACCTTCCACTTAGCAGCATAATTTAGCGAAGAGGAGGTCCTCCTACAGTTAGAAAATGCGTCCACTGCTCGTCCTGTAAAATGCTTGCCGTGCAAGGTTGTGATGCAGTGTGCACGATTTCCCCTGCGAAAGAAGGTCCTCCGGTGGAGGAAGCTTCCGCGGAATGTCCCACAACAGACACCTGAGTACATTTATCCATGGTCTCTGGGGTGACAGAGATGCTACTAACAGAATCTTGCAGTGAGATTGCTTGATTTTTAGCAATATCTGTTGAATCAACGGAGCTGGAGGATACGCGTATCCTATCATTCCGTCCCAAGAGATCGAGAGGGCGTCTACTGCAAACGCTCGAGGATCTGGGCATGGCGACACATATGTCTGCAACTGATTGTTGAGATGCGTTGCAAATAACTCTATCATAGGACGATCCCATTGGTAGCAAATCTGATTGAATACTCGTTTCTTGAGAGCCCATTATGACGGCAACATGCGACCTTTCCGAGAAAGGGAGTCCGCTAGAATGTTCAGATGACCCGGAATATGACGGACCGATAGGAGAACTTGATGCTCTAGGACAAACAGAAGGATCCTTTCCGTTAAATTGAACAACGGAATGGAATGAGTGCCTCCCTGGTTCCGAATATACGCTACTACGGTGGAATTGTCGGACAGAATTTGAACATGCGAATTCTGAAAAATGTTCATCCACTGACGTAGCGCAAGCCAAATTGACATCATCTCTTTGATATTTATGTGCTTGTTTAGGAACTGCAGATCCCAAAGACCCTGGCAACTCAAATCTGTTGGGCTCAGAGTTGCGCTCCAACCTGTTTGACTCGCATCCGTCATTATCGTAAAACTCTGATCCGGCAGCTGCAGTGGTACTCCTTGAGTTAACCACTGAATATCTGCCCAAGACTGAATCTCTTGTTTCACTTGATTCGACAAGACGATGTTCGTTTCGAGCGAATGAGTCTTCACACTCCAATTCTGAATAAAAAAATATCTGGAGTGGACGAGTGCGTGGCTGCCCCATTGGAATAAGATCTGCAGCGGCTCCGCACAAACCTGTCAGTCTCAGGAATTCTCTCTCTGTTACTACATCTGAGTGAAGACAAAAGCGAGTGTAACAACTGACTAATTTCGCTCTGGTTAATGGCAGACAAACGAGATTGTTGTGCATCTCGAAGCTCAATCCCAGGAGGGTGAATGACTTGGACGGCACAAGATCCGACTTCTTTTCGTTTTCTATGAATCTGAGACATCGGAGCAATTGAAGCCGACTCTGAACATTGTTCTGAAGCGTTAACTTGTTGCCGTACCTCTGAAGAATGTCGTCCAAGTAGGCCGACGTTACTACAGATGAATGAGCTCGGAAATGAGTCATTACCGAGTTCATTATTCGAGTGAATGCCCAGGGCGCTAGATTTAGACCGAAGCACATTGCTCGGAACTGATAAACGACTCCTAGGACAGCGAAGCGAAGATACTTTCTGAACGCCGGATGTACCATGAAGTGAAAGTACGCATCTTTGAGATCTATGTTCGAAACTTAACAGTTCACTTGAATGCTCGCTCTGACCAATCGGATAGTCTCCATATAAAATTTCGGAGCCCTGATCAGCTTGTTTATCCACCTCAGATCTATGACTGGACGAAATGAGCCGCCTGGTTTTGGAACCAGAAACAGGGGACTGTAGAAACCTGGAGATTTCTGGTTTTCTACGACCTCTATAGCATTCTTGTCCAGAAAAGATTGAACTTCTGATAGAAGCGATTCTCTCTTCTGCACATTTGACGGAAGCTGAGTCCAACGTGGACTTCGAGTTAACAGAGGTTTTTCCTTGAAGGACAGTTTTAGACCTTCGGAAATCACTCCTTGCACCCATGAGTCATCCGTAATTGACAACCAATTGGTTAAGAATCTTGACAGCCTTCCGCTGACTGGAATGCAATAGAGGTTTAGACCATCAACTCCTGGCCCTGCGAGGCTTGCGGGAGGAGAAACCAGGTCCTCCACGACGCGCACATCGTCCAGTCGACCTAGGGGCATCTTACCGGTTATCTCGGCCAGCATAACGGCCCCTACCTGAGTCGCTACTCTGACGGTCTCTGGAGTAAGATGTAGAGGCTTTCTTAGATCCTCTATAGGAACTTACCTTGGACGTATTCGCCCCGAAGTGCCTGCCTTATTCCTCTCTGCTGAGTCCGACTTTTTTGATGCGGATTTAAAAAGCAGAGAATCTGAAGCTTTCTTAGTAATCTGATCATAGATTATAGAAAGCTTTCCGTCAAAGAGAAGCTCTCCGGAGACCGGAGCGACTCGAAGAGAGTTTTTCACCTTACTATCCACTCTAGTGGATGCAACCAGGGCAGCATCACGTCGTCTGACTAACTCCAGATTTGCCACTGAAAGGGCGGAGTTATACGTAGAATATGCTATAGCCCTCAAAAGAACTCTGAAGGAAGTTTGAACATCCTGGAATTCTTTCCCTTCGAGACGTAATAATAACGCTCTGGTAAGGTGACCTGCGTAAGATAATGCGTCTAAATTAATTCTATTAGACGAGATTGTCGTCTCCAGTATACTGGAGTTAATAGACATGGACGCCGGCAATGACAACTCCAAGTCTTCTGCCTGTTCATCCAAATGCAGAGCAACTCTCGGCACGCCCTATCATGCCATTTCAAATTTATTTCCAATATTGATGAAAGGCAGCTGTATAGCGTTAGGCAATAAAAAACCCGATTTGCCAGTCTTAGAGGCCAGCTTGAATATAGCGTCATTCAAAAGTTCAAATGTCCGTGTGACATTACTGGACTGGTTCGGAAACTCAGGGACAATGTCCCTATTCCAGCTGAAAAAAAGTCTATGTCCAATGACGCTATCAGTTTCTTATCCGGTAATGCAGCATTTTGGTCCCAAGGAACAACTTCTGGAAGGTGCTGCCGGATGAAATCTACGGCCACCTTATGGTGTTCGGAAAGGGAAAATTCCAGCTCCGCTGATTCCCTTTCGCCATCCGACTGGACCACATGAGATTCTCGGTCGTCCCTCTCTGGCTCTGCAGGGGAGCGAACCAACCTAGCTTCCTCAGACAGTTCCTGTTCCGAAAAAGTTTCTGATGACTGCTGGGATGCTGCAATGAGTTGAGCTATCTGTGATAGCAAGTGCGTCACGGAGGCCCGTGGAGCCGCGGTCTTACATGATTTAGCCGTTGGGAGCTCCTGGGACGTTAATTCCTGCATACTTCTTTTATGCAAACTTCTTTTATTGGCTACCGGATGGTGAGACCTGATCGACGTGGAATCCCTGGTCGGTGAAGCAGACTGGATATCAGAAGTCACGTAGCCAAGTTGCTGTCGTGTGTGCTGCCGTGAGGATGAGGAAGCCAACGGACTAGTTGCGCCGGACTGTCTATACGACGGAGCGTCCCGAGGAGTGGACGTATGCTCCAACTGATAAACGTTATGTACAACAACATCTGGTCCCAGATGTTGTAAAAGAGAGGGGCCTCTCTTGCTCGTGGTCCGGGCAGACCTGGACGAGCTAGGTACTGGACTGATTGGCTTCCCATGTTCCATCCTCGGATCCGTCATCAAGAAATACACTGAGCATGAGAATCAGAGGAAGACTTCCTCGAATTACAATTTGAACAAACTTCTTTCATTTTGAAAAAAGTTTAACAGCCATCGTACTCGCACTAACCTTTGAAAACAAGATACATGATAATAATATAATCCATTACAAACATTTCAAAAAATAATTCAAAAGAAAAAAATTTTCGAAAAAATTTTCTAGATGAGCCCAAGTTCCCAAAGGGAATGATGAGCCCAAATAGATCCCAAAAAAGCCTAAGTGTGGGCTTCCTGAGAAGAAAGTGCAGTAGATCGGATGGTAGATGCATGACTGAAACGCCTAACCACCCTAGGGTGAGAATGTAACCAAGTGGAAAAACAGAATAAACATTCTGTTACCAAGCCAAAACTCCCAAGAAATTTCAGTAAAAATAATTACAAAAATTATGCCAAAAGCATGGGAGAATAGCAAGGGGGGTATTAAGGAAAGGGAGAGAGGAAACACTGAACAAACAATGGAAATTTCATAGCAAGAATGAAAATATCAGGCCCATGCCCCGAAATTAGGGAACATGAAATAATTTTGCATAAAAATTATAAGTTACAGCCCTGAACACATCCTTCCACTGTTCCTTCCTCTCATCCTTTTATTTCATCCGTAGATCCACCATTTCTCTCATGATTATGTGTCTGGCATCATTTAAACTGAGATTTTAAGCACAGATATCAGTGTGATGTTACTGATTGAAAGGCCAAACAAAGAATGAGGATTTGGCTCCAATTTCGGACTTCCTTGACACTGCGCATGCGCAGTGGATAAAAGTATGGAGGACCACATAGGACGTCTACTTTTTGGATTTTGATGCAAATTTTGGGGATTGGGGGGCAAAATTTGTGTTTGGCCCTAGAATTTAAGAGTTAGCACCAGCTGAGTCTGGGTCATTGGTACAGTAATATTTAATAAGGAGAATATATAAAACACAGTCCTGTTATTATACGATCCATAATTCCAGTCACAGGTAACCATTATCAACAAGTTGAATTATCACTGTTTCTCAATGCAAAATGGACGTCCTGCCACATGGGCAGACGAAAAAAGAATGATTCATTACTTACTGCTTGCGCACTGGTTCCGGAAGTCATGGACTTGTACTAAGAGAAGAGCGTCTCCTACTTGTTGTGCGCCGATGGCGCTCAACCCAGTTTTGGCTTATTTTTTCTTGGTGCTTTTGCACCACTTTTCTTTCCCAAATCACTTGGGAAAGATCAAGAGAGAGAGTATATTTTCCGAGTTAGGGTCTTCCACTGTAGTGCAAGCCTGTAGTAAACAATTGTAAGGTAGGTTGATAAGAAATATTATTTGTGTTTAACAAAATATGTATCATGAGCAAGGAAAATGCTGGCTTTTTCTCTGGTACCCTCATTTTTCTGAAAGCTCTGATAGTGGCTTCTAGCACTCAACCAGTTAATGACAAAAAACCTAAAAGAGCAATACCTGCACTGTGAGCTCAGTTATGATTCCAGGGACTTGATTTGAACAAACTTCAAGTTGATCACCCTAAAAATGCAGTATACTATATATCAAGAGATTTTAACTGGTAGACTTGAAGAAGATTTTTAAATAAATTTCCCCATAAAGCACCAAGTCAAAATGCAGGTTCCCATAGAGACCCCAAATATGCACCCAGGGACTTGTTTTGAAAAATGAATCTGACCCCTCTAAGGATACTTTATACCAAGTATCAAAAGATTCTAACTGGTAGTTCTAGAGAAGATTTTTAAAATTTTTTGTAAAAACCTTTTGTGGGCGCTAACAGAATTATTCCCCTTGTGGTGCCTCCTGTGGGTGTGGCACCTTTATTTGAACAAACTTGAATTGAAATATGAAGAACATGCATATCAAATTTGGTTCAATTTGGCCCAGTAGTTTATGAGAAGTTTATAACATAAAATTCATGCTGGACAGATGGATGGACAGACAGATGGATGGACAGATGGATGGATGGATGGATGATAGACAGAAAGCTTGTTCAAAGCAGTAGACAGATGAAGGCTAAAGGTCATTCAAGCTACACCAAAGCATTGCAAAATGCAATAACATCACAAAAGCTTAAACTGGATAATATTTTAGACTGACATACATTTCCCATTCTCCATAAAACACTTAATAATGTCCATAATATACTCACATATAAAATGATTTCTAACTCGGCTTAGCTTAACACTGTCTTTCAAATCATCATGTCGAAAAACTTCTCGGCTGCAAGTATCCTTTCTTGCACAAACAACTTTCGCTTTCTTTTTACCTGTAATTAATTGATCTGTATTACCAGTAACCAAATAATAATAATCTTGTGTTTCTAGTAAGCCTATTCTATGAACTAAATAAGTGTAATCCCATGGGGTGCCCCATCCCTTACTATCTTAGTCTAACAAGAGCAAAAACTCTCAAAGAAATACTTGGTTGCAGGTGGTTCACAATCCCACTCATGATATTATCACTAAAAAGCTGTATATTAAATTTGGAACACATCTTTTGAACAGTTTTATTTGAAATGTGATGACAAGATATGGGGAAGGGTAGAGTGAAGGAAGGATGAAATGGAAAAATTGGAAATTTAAAATAATATATTTATCTTACCTATAACTGGCCCAGACATAGCTAATACTCAATTTGACAGAATTCATGCCAAACATTTAATTTCGACCCATCCACCCCCCACCCCCCCACCCAACAAAAAAAAACAAAAATTGAAGTGTCAATGACACTGCAGCTCAACTTGTCCAAGAAGGGACAGAACTAAATGGAAAGATTCAGTAATGCCAAGTCATTCACTCAAGTTTCTACAGAAAAGACACCACAAATTGACTACATATGATATCTGAAAAAATGTGTGATGCTGAGGGGCAGGGCCTGTTGGATGTACCAATGGAATTGTTGACAATTTATATGTCAAATCCAAGATGGCCAGTGGCAGCCATCTTTTTCAACGGAATGCAGAGAAATTTGATAGCCCCCATATAAACATTACACCAAAACTTCATATGAAATTTGAAAAAGATTGGGTGAGAGATGTGGCCTGCAGGGTGTGTTAATTGAATTATTGAATATTCATATGCCAAATCCAAGATGGCTGCTGGCGGCCATATTTTTTAATGAAATTCCGAAAAATTTGATAGCTCCCATCTAGACATCATCCAAGATGGCTGCTGGCAGCCATGTTTTTCAACAAAATTCTAAAATATTTGATAGCACCCATCTAGACATCACACCAAAGCTACATATGAAATCTGAAAAAAGATCAGATTACTAATGGAATTGTTGACATTTAGATGCAAAATGCAAGATAGCCATTGGCGGCCATGTTTTTAAACAAAATTCAGAAAAATTTGTTAGCTCCGATGTAGACATCACACCAAAGCTACATATGAAATTAAAAAAAAATTGGGTGAGATATGTAGTCTGTGCTAATGGAATTGTTAGCAATTTAGGTTCCGCTCTACAGTTTCGCACTATTGCACAGGGGTGAAATTTTAAACAAAGGGCATATGTTGAAACTAAGGCCATGTAAAATAGATATATATTTTTAGTATCAGATATATGATTGCATTAGGCTTTTTGATGGAGAATAGAATTTGAAGTTTTGGTTCCAAAGTTGGAGTTTGATACATAGGGGTAAATTACCAGACGGATTATGGGAAACAGTGGCTTCGAAAAATTGGCTATTTTTTAAAATGTAATTTTTACACGGGTTTGTTACCAGACATGTAACTAAGAAATGAAACGGAAACATATAAATTTTTTTTTGCATTTTAGAAACTGGGGATGCTATGCTCCAGGAGTAGGTAGGTGAGGGTGGTGGGAAAATTCTGCTTTTGAGGCTGCTGGGTGGCTGAAAATGACTAGTTTCGGCATTTTTTTCATGTAATTTGGCAAGTTGAAGTCTTGCCTTTGACAATAAATTATTCCACCCACATTCAGATTGTTCATTTCTACTTAGTCAGATAATGTTATATGTTTTTTGTGGATGTGGGAAGAAATGTAATACATGTTATGGGTTAGATAACCAAGTTACAGAATATTTGCATTTGAAGAGAGTGTATGGCATGTCATTTTGGGAAATGCCTGGAAAATTGCGGAGTGTGGAGTGGAACCATATATGCCAAATCCAAGATGGCTGCTGGCAGCCATGTTTTTCAACAAAATTCAGAAAAATTTGATTGCTTCCATCTAGACATCACACCAAAGCTATATGTGGAATTTGAAACTGATCAAGTAAGAGATGCGGCCTGTAGGGTGTGCCAATGGAATTGTTGACAATTTATGCGCAAAATCCAAGATCGATACTGGCAGCAATGTTTTTCAACAAAATTCAGAAAAATGTGATAGCTCCTATCTAGACATCACACCATAGCTACATTGAAACTGATCTAGTAAGAGGTGCAGCCTGTAGGGTATGCCAATGGAATAGCTGACAATTTATATACCAAATCTAAGATGGCCACTGGCAACCATATTTTTCAACGAAATTTGAAAAAAATCGATAGCTCCAATCTAGACATTGCCCCAAAGCCATGTATGGAATTTGGCACTGATCGGGTGACAGTTGCGGTGTGTAGGGTGTGCTAAAGGAATTGTGGATGGATGGATGTACGTATGAACATACAAAGGATCAAAACCCATCCCAATAGCTCATACTTGACATTGTCAAGTTGAGCTAAAAATATCTCAACCAAACATTCAGAAATAATAAACTGGCAGAAGTGAACCAGAAGTTGATATCAATTGTAAACAATTGAAAATAATATGGATAGATGATATTAATAATAACTTCTCTAAATGTCCAATAGAAGCTATTAGAGGAGAAATTCCACTGAAATATGAAACAATTTAAAGTAATTTATATATTTTTTATACTTACCAATGGACCAGACTTAGCTGGTGCTAACTCAAAATTATCTAGAGCCAAACACAAATTTTGCCCCCCAATCCCCAAAATTTGCATGCAAAACTGAAAATTAGAAGTCCTATCTGGCCCTCCATACATTTACTCTCCGCACATACGCAGAGGCCAGGAAGTCACTGAAATTGGCGCCAACATCATTCTTTGTAAAAAAGATTATTATATAATAATTCAGCGGGGAGGTATGAGTGCCCAGTACTGCCCACTCATGGGAGGGCCATTCCCGTCTGGGCCATTGGTAAGTATAAAGAATATATAAATTACTTTAAATTTTTTCATATTTTTATACATTAACCAATAGCCCAGACTTAGCTGAATCGTAAAAAGGTGGAGGGCCGGATGAAGTCAGCGTTTAACAACGCTAGCGGTTTCTCACAATTACTCGCAGCATTGTGATTCACGGGAACAAGTTCAAGATAGCGATAATGGATAGCATCCATATCATCCACAAGTTGTTCCGAAAGGGAAGGTTAATCCTCCTCCGTATCCCTTTCATCATCCATCTAAATCAGTTTTAGAATCACGGTCAACAACATCTGAACACGCAGTTGACTGGACCGAGCGAGCACCATCCGACAGCTCAAGTTTTGAGACTGACGTTGAGTGCTTCTGCATTTGTAGGAATACTGCGATGAGCTGCGCAATCTGCGACAGAAAGTCCGTTACGGAGGCCTGAGGAGCAGCAGCCATGTATTGCTTGTCTGCCGGCTGCTCCTGGGACAGTGTGTCTGAGATGGCTCTTAACTGCAGATGTCCCGATGAATGAGGCCTCATCTCCTTGGCTACTAGATGGTGCAACTTCCTTGACAAAGAGTGGACCTATTGACGATGCAGACTAGATATCTGAAGTCATGTAGCCAAGGTGCGGTCGTGAGTGCTTAGTAGACGCTGAAGAAGCCAAATTGTAGCCAACCCAGGTTAATTAAATTAGAATTAAACAGAGCGTCCCGGACAATAGGCATGTATGTAAGCTCCGAATGACGCAAGTTCCTACCAACAGCATCTGGCCCCAGATGTTGTTGTAAGAGAGAGGGGCCTCCCTCTTGCTCGTGGCCCTAGGAGACCTATTCGAGCGTACCTCAGAACTTGCCGACTTCTACCTTCCCATCGTCACAGGGTGAGCATGATTGGATTTTATAGTGTTCGCTACACCCTTTTTCTCGCCTCAACCGCTACAGACACACCCGGTGTAATGTTACTCAAATCCTGAGTAATTGCTCCACCGGTCGAGCTAGCTGGCGACAAGGTAGTAAACCCCACATTCTGTGGTCTAGTTCCTTGTCTAATAACATTGAGCACTTTTGGCCGCTAGCTCTGATTTACTATGTAAATACGACACACCCGGTGTCACAGTCCTCATATTCAAGAGTAACCGCTTCACCGGTGACAGCGAACTGAAACCACTAACTGCGGTTTATAGCCCTGTGCAATATTAAAAGCACTTTAGCCATAATGTAGAGGAAGCTGTAAGACTAGCCGACCCCGGCTGCCTATTATACGAGACGGCCCGGACAGGAGGCATGGACGTAAACTCTGACTGACGCAAGTTCCTACCAACAGATGATGCTGTAAGAGAGGGGGACCTCTCTTTTGCTCGTAGTCCTGGCAGACCTGGACGAGCGTACCTCAGAACTTGCCGGCTTCCTCCTTCCGTCGTCGCCGAATGTGAGCATGATTGTATATTATAGTGCTCGCTCCACCTTTTTTCATCTCCTAGCCTAGAACGGACACACCCGGTGTCACAGTTCTCAGAGGCTTGAGTAACCACTTCACCGGTCGAGCTAGCTGGCGACAGGGAACTAAAACCATGCGCCATGGTTTTTAGCCCTGTCTAAATGCGACAACAGACTTTTTGTGCAGTCGTGTGTGCTTTTCAGACGTAGAGGAAGCCGTAAGACTAGCCAACCCCGGTAGCCTATTAGAAAGAGCGCTCCGCACAGGAAGGCATGGACGTAAGCTCCAACTGACGCAAGTTCATACCAACAACCTCTGACCCCACATGTTGTTGTAAGAGAGAGGGGCCTCTCTCTTGCTTGCAGTCGTGGTATACCTGGACGAGCATACCTCAGAACTTGTCTGCTTCCTCATTTCCGTCGTCGCAGGGTGAGCATGTTCGGATTTTATAGTGCTCGCTACACCCTTGTTTCTCTCCTTGACCGCTATGGACATACCCAGTGTCACACTACCCATATTCTGAGTAACGATCCGCCGGTTGAGCTAGCTGGAGACAAGGTCGTAAAGCCCATATTCTGAGGTCTAGGCCCTCGTCTTATATCACTGAGCACTTTGCCGCTAGCTCTAATTGTATATTGTGATGACGGAAGCACACTCTCTGACGGCGTCACGTAACCTCACCATGTTCTTGTTCCTCTGTAAATAGAAACTAAAAAACTATAGTGACTTTTTGGCGAGAGGACCAGCAGTGTCCCCTCACTGCGAGAGGACCGGTAGTGTCCTCTCGCCTCAAACAACAAACCATGACACCCGTCTCCAACATTGTCTAAATCTGACACATGTTGTGCAAGAATTAGTGGTAGTACATCGACTACAAGCAACACAACGACCATGTAAACAGAGGAAAGCATTCCTCTTATTTGCCCTGCTATTTGAGAAATATTATTACATAAAAGCTAAAATAGGTTGATTGTACTACCACCAAATCTACATAAAAATAAGATAACATTAAAATATATAATCGATGAAATAATTACACCCAAAAGAAAAAATATTTCCCCCCCCCCCCAATTTTTTTTTTTTTTTTGAAAATTTTTTTCTTATATAAGAGCCCAAGTTCCCAAAGGGAACGATGAGCCCAAAAGAGCCTAAGTGTGGCCAAAATTATAATAATATCCCAAAAGTTAATAAATTTATAGTAATTTATATATTTTTTATACTTACCAATGACCCAGACTTAGCTGGTGCTAACTCTTAAATTCTAGGGCCAAACACAAATTTTGCCCCCCCATCCCCAAAATTTGCATCAAAATCCAAAAATTAGATGTCCTATGTGGTCCTCTATACTTTTATTCACTGCGCATGCGCAGTGTCAAGGAAGTCCGAAATTGGAGCTAAATCCTCATTCTTACAACCAATGCCTGGTAAGTGTTACATAATCAGCGGGGAGGTATGAGTTCCCAACTCATGGGAGGGCCATCCCCATCTGGGTCATTGGTAAGTATAAAAAAATTTTTAATTACTATAAATTTGTTAACATTTTTATACTGTACCAATGACCCAGACTTAGCCAAATAGAAAAAGGGAGGGCCTAGGACATAAAGGAAAATCCAATAGACTCAATTACATGTAAACAGAATTATCCCCTCCAGGAGAAGAGGAGAACAGGCGTTACATGTATCTTTCTTGTTTATACCTAAAAAGAAAGACACAATACCATTCTGTAATTGAGCACAATAACATTAATCATCTCTATTAACATCCAGTATAACCCATTATACTAATCTTTTTAAAGGAAACCCAATAAATAAAGATAGTCCAGAGAATGAGACTCTTTATACTCATTTAAAAGTGTCCAAGGATTGTATATTAGCGCTCGTATGACACGTGACATATACAAATGCTTCACACCGAGCTACACTTTAAAAATATTACATAAATGAGATAGACATTAGCTTTACACTTTAAAACCATCCCGGCCCGACTCAGAATTACTGACTCCAGAGGAGGTATTCCCTTGCTTTTCACTATAAAGGAGGTGATATAAGGGAACACCATCACCCCCCCCCCCCTGCTCTGGGTCAAATACCCCAGAATGAAGAGGGCAGCAGGACAGTCATTGCCGGAACAGAAAGCCTGCATAACTATAGTTGCAACTGTGTAGTGGACGACATTCTGAGCAACAGATAACGGACCTAAACAACGCAGGTCGCCAGAAATGGATTCAATATTTCTAAGATAAAAATTTGTGAACATGGAAGGCTGAGACCAATATGCAGCCTTCATCAAATCGGTAATAGCAACACGATTAGCATAAGCCCAAGATGTAAACAGCGCTCTTACTTCATGCGCCGAAATCTTAAGCACAGACTGCTGAGTAGAAGATAATTTTTCACAAGCAGTACGGATAGTTAATTGAATCCACCTTGCAATAGAATGGACCGTAATGTCCTTTCTATTAGGCAGCAGAGACAGAAAGAAACGCTTACGTCCCTTTCTGATAAACTCAGATCTACGTTTGTAAATACGCGTGGCTCTAACTGGACAGAGCAAAGCCCTATGACCGTCTAAAGACGGAAGAGCCTTAATAACAATAGGTTCAGGATACTTATTAGGAGCCTGATTCTTAGCCAAAAATCCAACATTAGTAGTCAAAGTAATAGTATTACCAACACTATGATAGTGAGAATCATCAACTGATAGTGCATGAAGCTCACTAACTCTTCTGGCAGAAGAGAATGCTAAGAGAAAAGCTGTCTTTTAAGATAAGAATTTGAAGTCCACTGTATCAAGAGGCTCAAATGGCACTTCTTTTAGCTTCAGAAGAACCCAAGCTAAATTCCACTTAGGAATTAACCAAAGGGGACTACGTCTATTTATCGAAAAGTTTTTCACTAACTTACCAGTAGATAAAAGAGACATTAGATCCAATTTGTAAAATAGTTACCATATGGTTATATGGCTTGCCAGTCTTTTTACTTTGTGCCAAAATAACAGAGCTTAAAAAAGCATGGCTACAAACTATCCCCCCCTCTACCAACACACGCGCATGTGCAAACACTGATAGATCTTCAAACAGACGCGACATTTGTTTGAAGTGAGACAGGCAACTGATGAAAGGGAAGTAACTGCATGATTCTTGTTAATCTTCTTCAAAGGGAATTCCCCTTAAAAACGCACGTGGTGTGCTGTGTAAACAATTTGATTGCCTTGCAAATTTCGTAAATAACTCATACAATATCCAAAATATGTTGAGATATACAACCATGGAATATTCTATTGTGAATTATTACTGGAGATGTTGAAGACATGAACAGGTACCGTAATTATTTTGAAGGAAATTAATTGCATGCAGTTTCGAATTTTCGATTGTTCACCACCCCTTCACTCACCGGGTCGCCGAGAAAAAAAAATCAACAAGAACACATTGAGTATAATCTCCTATTTTTATTTGATTTTTCTTTTATATTTATTTTTTTTTAAATTTTATTTTGTGATCAAGTTAATGCACAACACAGAAATAAGAAATAAAGAGGTGAAATAAAATAAACAAATTTTCAAAGCAGGTGAATCGCAGTGATACAAACCGTCGACATGGGCCAATCTGGTGTCCGTTCAGTCCTCATATCGCTGTTGAAAACTTGCTGAAAAATAATTACCTCTGTATAAGTCGCACCCCAATTTTGGTCCCGTTTTTCCAAGCAAAAAGATGC
Source organism: Pictodentalium vernedei (assembly GCA_031216915.1). Taxonomy (NCBI): domain Eukaryota; kingdom Metazoa; phylum Mollusca; class Scaphopoda; order Dentaliida; family Dentaliidae; genus Pictodentalium; species Pictodentalium vernedei. Next base: position 131,512,719 of record CM062290.1, on the reverse strand, counting down.
GACTTATACACGGACATATACGATAGATAAAAGAGACATTAGATCCAAATTGTAAGCTATCATGATGAGCATAGGTATCCGAAAGCATAAACCTATAACGCTTAAAAGTTACTGGCTGCAGTTTGATCTTGTCAAACAAGTAGACCAGAAAATTAGCAATGTCTGGAAGGGAGGGATCATAAATATCAATAGAATGATCCCTACACCACCGATAGAAAACTTCCACTTAGCAGCATAATTTAGCGAAGAGGAGGTCCTCCTACAGTTAGAAATTGAGTCCACTGCTCGTCCTGTAAAATGCTTGCTGTGCAAGAAGGACCGCACAACGGAAATACGTGAAGGTTGAGACCTTGCGGGTTGTGATGCACCATGCACAATTTCCCCTGCGAAAGAAGGTCCTCCTGTGGAGGAAGCTTCTGCGGAATGTCCCACAACAGACACATGAGTAGATTTATCCAAGGTCTCTGGGGTGACAGAGATGCTACCAACAGAATCTTGCAGTGAGATTGCTTGATTTTTAGCAATATCTGTTGAATCAATGGAGCTGGAGGATACGCGTATCCTATCATTCCGTCCCAAGAGATCGAGAGGGGGTCTACTGCAAACGCTTGAGGATGCGTCGCAAATAAGTATATCATAGGATGATCCCATTGGTAGCAAATCTGATTAAATACTCGTTTGCTGAGAGTCCATTCTGACGGCAACATGCGACCTTTCCGAGAAAGGGAGTCTGCTAGAACGTTCAGACGACCCGGAATATGACGGGCCGATAGGAGAACTTGATGCTCTAGGACAAACAGAAGGATCCTTTCCGTTAAATTGAACAACGGAATGGAATGAGTGCCTCCCTGATTCCGAATATACACTACTACTGTCGAATTGTCGAACAGAATTTGAACATGCAAATTCTGAAGAATGTTCATCCACTGACGTAGCGCAAGCCAAACTGACATCATCTCTATGATGTTTATGTGCTTGTTTAGGAACTGCGGATCCCAAAGACCCTAGCACCTCGAATCTGTTGGGCTCAGAGTTGCGCTCCAATCTGTTTGACTCGCATCCGTCATTATCGTAAAACTCGGATCCGGCAGCTGCAGTGGTACTCCTTGAGTTAACCACTGAATATCTGCCCAAGTCTGAATCTCTTGTTTCACTTGATTTGACAAGACGATGTTCGTTTCGAGCGAATGAGTCTTCACACTCCAATTCTGAGTAAAGAATATCTGGAGTGGATAAGAGCGTAGCCGCCCAATCGGAATACGATCCGCAGTGGCTCCGCACAAACCTGTCAGTCTCATGAATTCTCCCGCTGTTACTACATCTGAGTGAAGACAAAAGCGAGTGTTACAACTGACTAATTTCACTCTGGTTAACGGCAGATGAATGAGATTGTGGTGCGTCTCGAAGCTCATTCCCAGGTGGGTGAATGACTTGGACGGCACTAGATCCGACTTCTTTTCGTTTACTATGAAACCGAGACGTCGGAGCAATTGAAGCAGACTCTGAACATCGTTCTGAAGCGTTAACTTGTTGCCGTACCTCTGAAGAAGGTCATACAAGTAGACCGACGTTACTACAGACGAATGAGCTTGGAAATGAGTCATTACCGAGTTCATTATTCGAGTGAATGCCCAGGGCGCTAGATTCAGACCGAAGCACATTGATAAACGGCTCCTAGGACAGCGAAGCGAAGATACTTTCTGAACGCCGGATGTACCATGATGTGAAAGTATGCATCTTTGAGATCTATGCTCGCAGCATAATCGTTCACTCGAATGCTCGCTCTGACCGACCGGATGGTCTCCATATAAAATTTCGGAGCCACGATAAGCTTGTTTATCCAGCTCAGATCTATGACTGGACGAAATGAGCCGTCTGGTTTTGGAACCAGAAACAGGTGACTGTAGAAACCTGGAGATTCCTGATTTTCTACGACCTCTATAGCGTTCTTGTCCAGAAGACATTGAACTTCTGATAGAAGCGATTCTCTCTTCTGCACATTTGACGGAAACTGAGTCCAACGTGGACTTCGAGTTAACGGAGGTTTTTCCTTGAAGGACAGTTTTAGACCTTCGGAAATCACCCCTTGCACCCATGGGTCGTCCATAATTGACAACCAATTGGTTAAGAATCTCGACAGCCTTCCGCCGTCTGGAACGCAATAGAGGTTTAGACCATCACCTCCTGGTCCTGCGAGGCTTGCAGGAGGAGAAACCATGTCCTCCATGATCCGCACCTCGTCCAGTCGACCTAGGGGCGTCTGACCGGTTATCTCGGCCAGCATAACGGCCCCTACCTGAGTCGCTACTCTGATGATCTCTGGAGTAAGAAGTAGAGGCTTTCTTAGATCCTCTATAGAAACTTCCCTTGGACGTATTCACCCCCGAAGTGCCTGCCTTACTCCTCTCTGCTGAGTCCGACTTTTTTGATGCGGATTTAAAAAGCAGAGAATCCGAAGCTTTCTTCGTAATTTGATCATAGATTATAGAAAGCTTTCCGTTGAAGAGAAGCTCTCCGGAGACCGGAGCGACTCGAGGAGAGTTTTTCACCTTACTATCCACTCTAGTGGATGCAGCCAGGGCAGCATCACGTCGTCTGACTAACTCCGGATTTGCCACTGAAAGGGCGGAGTTATACGTAGAATATGCTATAGCCCTCGAAAGAACTCTTAAGGAAGTTTGAACATCCTGGAATTCTTTCCCTTCGAGACGTAATGATAACGCTCTGGTAAGGTGATCTGCGTAAGATAATGCGTCTAAATTAATTCTATTAGATGAGATTGTCGTCTCCAGTATACTGGAGTTAATAGACATGGACACCGGCAATGACAACTCCAAGTCTTCAGCCTGGTTGTCCAAACGCAGAGGAACTCTCGGCACGTCCTATCCTGCCGTTTCAAATTTATTTCTAATATTGATGAAAGGCAGCTGTATAGCGTTAGGCGATAAGAAACCCGATTTGCCAGTCTTAGAGGCTAGCTTGAATATAGGTTCATTCAAAAGTTCAAATGTCCGTGTGACATTACTGGACTGGGTCGGAAACTCAGGGGCAATGTCCCTATTCTGGCCGAAAAAGTCTGTGTCCAGTGACAATATCAGTCTCTTATCCGGTAATGCAGCATTTTGGTCCCAAGAAACAACTTCTGGAAGGTGCTGCCGGCTGAAATCTACGGCCACCTTATGTTGTTCGGAAAGGGAAAATTCCAGCTCCGCTGATTCCCTTTCACCATCCGACTGGACCACATGAGATTCTCGGTCGTCCCTTTCTGACTCTGCAGGGGAGCGAACCGACCCAGCTTCCACAGACAGTTCCTGTTCCAAAAAAGGTTCTGATGGCTGCTGGGATGCTGCAATGAGTTTAGCTATCTGTGATAGCAAGTCCATCAGGGAGGCCTGTGGAGCTGCAGTCTTACATAATTTAGCCGCTGGGAGCTCCTGGGGCGGTAATTCCTGCATACTTCTTTTATGCAAATGTCCCGACTGGTAAGGCCTTGTGTCCTTGGCTACCGGATGGCATGACCTGATCGATGTGGAATCCCTGGTCGGTGAAGCAGGCTGTATATCAGAAGTCACGTAGCCAAGTTGCGGTTGTGTGTGCTGCCGTGAGGGTGAGGAAGCCAATAGACTAGTTGCGCTGGACTGTCTATACGACGGAGCGTCCCGAGGAGTGGATGTTTGCTCCGACTGACGAACGTTACGTACAACAACATCTGGTCGTTGTAAGAGAGAGAGGCCTCTCTCGCTTGCGGTCCATCCTCGGATCCGTCGTCGCCGGGTGTGCACGATCCATGTTTATAGTGCTCGCAACACCCGATCTCCTTTCCTGGACCGCAACGGACGAACCCGGCATCACAACCAATTCATGAATGATTGCTTCACTGGGCGAGCTAGTGGGCGACAATGCCATCGATCCTACGTGGGACCTCTTAGGCAGTTGCCAAATTTCATTGAGCACTTTTGCCACTAGCTCTTCATTTGTCTGCGACGACGGAGGCACACTTCGTGAAGACATCACGGAAACATCACCCTGTTCTTGTTCCTCTGAAAAAGAGACTGAAAAACTAGAGTGACCCTGTGGCGAGAGGACCGGCATGGACCTCTCACCACTAACAATATACCGTGACACATGTCTCCAACGTTTGTCATTCCAAATGGCACACACAAAGCAAGAATTAGTGCAAGTACACTGACTACAAGAAATACACTGAGCATGAGAATCAGTGGAAGACTTCCTCGAATTACAATTTGAACAAACTTCTTTCATTTTAAAAAAAGTTTAACAGTCATCGTACTCGCACTAACCCTTGAAAACAAGATACATGATAATAATATAATCCATTACAAACATTTTGAAAAATAATTCAAAAGAAAAAATTTTCAAGATGAGCCCAAGTTCCCAATGGGAACGATGAGCCCAAATGGATCCCAAAAAAGCCTAAGTGTGGATAAAAATTTTAAAACATGTCTAAAAATTAATGTTACACTTATGGACAATATAATGTGTCTGGCTATGAGCAGAACTAAACAGAAGACAAGGAATCACTGTCAGAAGTAACCGTTGTCAATGTAAATAAAAGTGAATAAAACTGGAAACAAGACTCCAGGCACTGAAAATATGGCCCGAAATCAGTAACCAATTTTAACACTATCGGATGTAGAACAGAGGCTTCCTGAGAAGAAACTGCAGTACATCGGATGGTAGATGCATGACTGAAATGCCTAACCACCCTAGGGTGAGGACGTAACCATGGGGAAAAACAGAATAAACATTCTGTTACCAAGCCAAAACTCCCAAGAAATTTCAGTAAAAATAATTACAAAAATTATGCCAAAAGCATGAGAGAATACCAAGGGGGGTATTACGGAAAGGGAGAGAGGAAACACTGAACAAACAATGGAAATTTCATAGCAAGAATGAAAATATCAGGCGCATGCCTGAACATGAAATAATTTTGCATAAAAATTATAAGTTACAGCCCTGAAACACAGCCTTCCACTGTTCCTTCCTCTCGTCCTTTTATTTCATCCTTAGATCCACCATTTCTCTCATGATTATGTGTCTGGCATCATTTAAACTGATATTTTAAGCACAGATATCAGTGTGATGTTCCTGATTGAAGGGCCAAATAAAGAATGATGATTTGGCTCCAATTTCGGACTTCCTTGACATGGCGCATGCGCAGTGGATAAAAGTATGGAGGACCACAAAGGACATCTAATTTTTGGATTTTGATGGAAATTTTGGGGATTGGGGGGGGAGGGGAGGGGGGGGGGGGCAAAATTTGTGTTCGGCCCTAGAATTTAAGAGTTAGCACCAGCTAAGTCTGGGTCATTGGTACAGTATAAAATATTAATTACCACACTACCGGAATATTTAATGTTACTTACAACCGTCATTTCCCTAAAAATAATAGGAAACTACCTATATAAATAAAGCATTGTCAATGTAAACAACTTCAGAATAAAAACAAGAAACAAGACCCCAAGCAACAAACACCCCAAGGGTGAGGACGTAACCATGGGGATGTACAGAATAATCTTCTGTATAATATGTTAAACTCCCACGAAATTTTATAAAAAAAATTCAATAAAACAAGCCAAAAATCTCGGTAGTTTAACTGGGGGGGGGGGGGGGGGGGGGGGTTCAAGGGAGGGTAGGGAAGGAATACTAAACAAACAGTGGAAAAATCATTATCAACAATGATGACGTCAGTCCCATGTCCCGAAATTGGGGAACATATTATAAAATTACAGCCCTGAACATTACAAACCACTGTTTCTTCCTTCCTTCATCCAGTTGTGCTCTTGGATCCATCAAATTAACCATGGATTTGTGTCTGGCATCATTAAAACTGAGATTTAAAAGCACAGATGTCAGTTTGATGTTATCTGACTGAAGGGCCAAACAAAGAATGATGTTGGCTCCAGTTTCGGTGACTTCCTGGCATCTGCGCATGCGCAGAGAGTAAATGTATGGAGGGCCAGATAGGACTTCTAATTTTCGGTTTTGCATGTAAATTTTGGGGATTGGGGGTCAAAATTTGTGTTTGGCCCTAGATAATTTTGAGTTAGCACAAAGCTAAGTCTGGGCCATTGGTTATAGTATAAAAATATCTCACTCTGGTTAAAAAACTAGTGACACTTGCAATGCAATGACAATAAACTTATTTAGTCAATAATGGTCACAATATAGTAATTCAAAATGAGATACCAAAGCAAGCCTGAATATAAGCAACCTGTCATTTGCAACATGAGGTCCCCAGAGGGTGAATTTGTTGATGTTATCCCATACAGTGGGCCAATTTATCCTCTAGGTACATCTTTCTGTTTTGGCTTGAGACCTTGATTCAGACTGAGGTTCATAGAAGGTAAATTTTATGATGCTACCCTGCTGTGAAGGGTAACATCACCAAATTCACCCGCTGGGGACCTCATTTTGCAGATGACAGTCTGCTTATTTTCAGGCTTGGACCTAAGGAGATAAAGTAATTATATATTCCACTCCAAACATGCACTAATAAGTGTAAATAATCAATGTAGACAGAAACTGAAAAAAAATTATCAAGATTACGTTTTCAAAATAAAATTTTGAAAACTTGTGTGACGTCAATAATAACTAGATGATGTTAAAAAATTTATAGTAATTTATATATTTTTTATACTTACCAATGACCCAGACATAGCTGGTGCTAACTCTTAAAATATAGGGCCAAACACAAATTTTGCCCCCCAATCCCCAAAATTTGCATCTAAAACTAAAGAAAACATGTCCTGAAAGGCCCTCCACACTTCGCCCCTACTGCGCATGTGCAGTGTCAAGGACGTTCCGAAATTGGCACCATTTATCATTCTAATAACCAGTGCCTGGTAAGCGCTATGTACTCAGCGGGGAGGCAAGAGTTCCCAACTCCTGGGAGGGCCATCCCCGTCTGGGTCATTGGTAAGTATAAAAAATATATAAATTACTATAAATTTTTTAACATTTTTATACTGTACCAATGACCCAGACATAGCTGAATAGTAAAAAGGCTGGAGGGCCAAGGACATAGAGCAAAATGGAATACGCTCAATAAAATAAAATAGAGTCATCCCCTGTAGGGAAAAGAAGTAATAGGCCTTACATGTATCTTTCTTATTTATGATAAATTAGAAAGATACAACACCTTCCAAAATTGAGCTTCATACATCCATGTACTCTATTAATATCCAATATAATCCTTATACTAATAATTTTTAAAGTAAGCCAATAATAAAGTAAGTCTAGAGAATAGAGACTCTTATACTCCTAAAAGTGTCTGAGAATTGCATAATCATGTCTGTTGACATATGCAATATTCAAAAGCTATACTTTAAAAACTAAGACTTGAATGAATTTTATAAACTTAAACTTCTCTCTAAACAACCATCCCAATAACAGCTCAGAATTACTAACTCCGGAAAGGAGACACTGCCGAAACAGACAGCCTACCTAGCTATAGTAGCAACTGAATGACATTCTGAGCAGTAGATAATAGACCTAACAAAAGAGGCCTCAAGAAATTGACTCGATATTTCTAAGATAAAATTCATGAATGTGGATGGCTGAGCGCAATGAGCGGCCTTCAAAAATCTATAATAGCGACACTATTAATGTAAGCCCAAGAAGTAGAAGAACTCTTACTTCATGAGCCGAAATCTTAAGCACACCTGCTAAGTCAATGATATACTATAAGCAGTACCGATAGTTAATAGAATCCATTAACAATAAAATGGAGCGTAACGTCCTTCTACTAGACATCAAAGACAGAAGAAGCTTACGCCCTTGTAATAAACAGATATCTGTTTATAAATACATAAACTGTACCCGGAAAGAGTAAAGGCCTATGCCCATACGAAGACGGAAGGACCTTAAAATAATAGGTTCCGGATAATAGGAGCCTAACTCTTATGCAACAATCCAAACTAAATAGTAACGGAAGTATTGATTCCGAAACTATGAAAGTGAAAATCATCCATCGATAGTGCATGAAACTCACTGACTCTACAGTAAAAGAGAAACCAACAGAATTACTGTCTAAAAGGTCAGAATTTGAAAACTACTGTTTCCAGAGGCTCAAATGATTACTTAGCTAAATAAGAACCGAAGTTAAAATCCGTATAGGAATTTAATCTAAAGATTCTAAGTCTATTTATCAAAAAGTTACTAACTGACTTAGATAAGGAGACAAAAGACTCAATTGTAAACTATCGTAGAGTGCATAGGTATGAGGTAACATAAACCTATAACCTAAATAATAACAGGCTGCAGTAGATCTTGTGAAACAAGTATACTAAAAAATAGCAATGAGTAGTATGGAGGGATCAACAATACGAACATAATGATCCCTACACCACGACGGAAGAGCCTCCACTTTAGTCGCATAGAATAGCGAAGAAGAGGATCTCCTATAGTAAGAAATCGCGTCCAAAGCTCGTCCAGTACAGTGCTTACAATGCAATACGGACCACACAACGGAATACATGAAGGTTGCGACCTTGCTGGTTGTGATAAAGATGACACGATTTACCCAGTGAAAAAAGATCCTCACATAGAGGAAGATTTCACGTTAAGACCCACAGTAGACAAGAGAGTAAATTACTCATGATCTCTGTGAAGATAGAGATGCTATCAACAGAAATGTATTGTGGTTGTTTATCTTAGCAATACCTGCTAAAACAACAGCGCCGGAGGATACGCGTATCCTATCATTCCGTCCTATAGATCAATAGAGCGTTAACACTATTAGCTCAGAGATCTGGACAAGCCAACACATACGTCTGCAACTGATTAGCAAGCTGTGTCATAAATAAATCATCATTGGGCGCTCCCATAGATAGCAAATCTGATTGAATACTTGTTTGTTGAGAGTCCATTCTGACAGCAACAAGCGACAAGCGACCCGTAAGAGAACGGGAGTCCGATAAAACAATCAGACGACCCGGAATATGACGGACCAAAACTGAACTTGGTGTACTATAACCAACAGACGGATTCTTTCCATTAAATTGAATAACGGAAACGAAAGAGTGCCTCCCTGGTTCCGGAGATACGCCACTACTGTCGAATTAAAGGACAGGAATTTGGGCATGCGTTTCTGAATAATGTTCATGCAATGACATAAAGCAAGCCTAAAACACATTATTCCGCGGAAGTTAAACTGATAGCTAAAAGACTGCGGAACCCAAAGACCCTGGCACTTCGAATCCGTAGGGATCAGTATATATCCCAATCTGTTTGACTGGCAACCGTCATAACAGCCACACTCGGGTCCGGCAACTGCGGCGGCACTCTCTGAGTCAACCACCGAATGTTTGCCCCAGTCTGAATCTCTTGTAACACTAGATAGACAAGAGAACGTATAAATCGAGCAATTCATGGATTGCCGGAAAGTTGCCGTCGAAGAGAAGCTCCTCCGAGAACGAAGCGACTCTGAGAGAGTTCTTAACCTTACTATCCACGCGTGTGGATGTAGCTAGGGCTGCGTCACGTCTAACCAACTCCAATCAGCCACTGAAGGGCGGAGTTATACGTGAACAAACTACTGCCCTCAAAAGAAATTACATTGAGAATAATATCCCGTAAATCTTTTCTTGAAGACGTAATGATAACGCCTCAGAAAGGCGGATTACGTATAATAAAGCGTCTAAGTTAAGTCTACTATACATAATGTCGTTCCCAACATTGAAATTGGAAAAGACATAAACGGCGAAAAAGAATATATGCAGTCTTTAATCACACCGTCTAGACGCATATGAACTCTCGGTATGCCCTGCTCTGCCAAAATAAACTATTTGTAAAAATGATAAAATGGCAGAAATGAGCAACGCGGACAAGAAACTAAACTATCATGCTTAGTAGCAGGCTTGTATATATATATATATAGCGTCGAAAAATAAAACACATGTTGTAATGACAATATTGGACTGCGTCGGTAAGTCAGGGACAATGTCCCTGTACCGATCGAAAAATCCGAGTCCAATGACGCTATAAGTCTCTTATCCAAGATCGCAGCAATCAAGTCCGAAATAATAATCACTGGAAGAAATGCCAGAAGATATGAAAGGCATCTTCCGATACTACTAAAGGGAAAACTCGAAATCTTTCGAATCCCTTTCGCCATCCTGTCGGACCCTATAAAGCGTTGGTTGTCCGTAGCTGATGCAACTGCGGACTGCACCGACCCAGCGCCGTCGGATAATTCCTGATTCGACCGAGAAACTGTCAATTGCTGGGATGCTGTGAAACAACTGTGCTAACTCGGATAGCACGTCCGTCACTGAGGCCTGAGGAGAAGCGGTCTTACGATGCATTGCCGCTGGAAGCTCCGTGATCGTTACCCCGTGCATACTTACAATATGCGAGCGAACGGAGTGTATAGGCCTCGTGTCCCTTGGCTACCGGATGGCGCGACCTATTCGCCGTGGAATCACTGAATGCCGAAACTGATCGGATACTCGAGGTCACGTAGCCAATGTGCGGTCGTGTGCCCTGCTGTGAGGATGAGGAAGCATTAAAGACAGTCTCTCGGACTGTCAATATAACGGAGCGTCCCGAGCAACGGACATATGCTCCGAATGTAAAATATCTGAACCACAACATGCGGTCCCCTATGTTGTTGGGCGAGAGAGGAACCTCTCTCGCTCACAGCCCGGACGGACCTGGACAAGCCAGGAACCGGACTAACAGGCTTCCTCCGATCTGTCCTCAATCTGCCGTCACTGGGTGAGTACTAAAGTAATTAAAGTGCTCGCATCACCCAAATCTCCTTCCTAGACCGCAACGGACGAACCCGGCAGCCGAACCATTCGATGAATGTACGCTACACCAGGTGAGCTAGCGAATGTCACTCCGTAAGCGATAGACATATTCCATGAGCACTTATTGCCGCTAACTCTTCATTAACTATGACGACAGAGGCACACTTTTGAAAGACATCTCCATAACTCTTCGAACAAGAAACCAGAAATGCTTGGATAGCAAGCATAAAATAATAATATATATAGCGTCGTTCAATAATTCGAAAGTTTGTGTGACATTATTGGACTAAGTCGGAACTGAGGGACGATGTCCCTGAACCGAACCAAAAATTTCTAAGTCCACCGACGCTATCAGTTTCTTATCCGTCATCGCAGCATATGTTGTTCCGAAAGGGAAAGCTTGAAATCCTCCGAATCCCTTTCGGTATCCCGTCGGACCGGATGAAACTTTCGGACGTCCGTACCCGCTTCCACGGAGCGTCCCGACCCAGCATCGTCGGATAAAATATATGCGACAGATTCAGTTGATGCTGGGATGCTGCGATAAACTGTGCTATTAAGGAAAGCACGTCCGTTCCCGAGGCCTGTGCAGTAGCGGACTTACGATGCATTGCCGCCGGAAGCTCCGTGTACGTTGACTCCCGCACACTTCCTATGCGAACGTCCGGAGTCTGCAGGCCTCGAGTCCCCGGCTACCGACCCAGCGCTGTCGGATAATTCTCGATCCGACACCGTTTCTGTCGGCTGCTGGGATGCTGCGATAAGCTGTGCTATGTGCACAAGAATGTCCGGCGTCGAGACCTGCGGAGGCGCAGTCTATCGCTGCTTCGCCGAGGGCAGCTCCGCATCAGATGGCTCCCGCATACTTTTCCTATGCGAACGACCGGAGTCCATCGGTCTCGAATCCCTGGCTGCCGGATGGTGTGACCTGGTCGCCGAAGAATCCTTGATCGGCGAAGCTGGTAATATATCGGCGGTCACGCAGCCAAGGTGCGGTCGTGTGCGCTGACGAGAAGAGGAAGCCTTAGCAGTCTCAGCGGACTGCCTATACAACGGAGCGTCCCGAGCGACGGACGTATGCTCCGCTAGCGACACATTTTGTACCACAACATCTGGGGCCAGATGTTGTTGAACGAGAGAGGGGCCTCTCTCGCTTGCCGTCCGGATGGACCGGAACGAGCTATGAACCGGACTAAAAGGCTTCCTCCGTTCTCCCTCCGATCTGCCGTCACTGGGTGTGCATTACGTTAATTTTATAGTGCTCGCATCACCCCAAAATTCCTTCTAGACCGCAACGGACGAACCCGGCTGCCGAACCATTCGGTGAATGGACGCTACACCGGGCGAGCTAGCGGACGTCAAAGGCCGTCGAACCTACTAGGGTCCTCTTAGGCAATTGGCGTATTACATGAGCACTTTTCCGCTAGCCCTTCATTAATTGTGACGACGGAGGCACACTGTTGGAAGACATCACAGATACATCACCCTAATCTTGATCGTCTGAAATAGAAATTGATAAAGTAGAGTGACCCTGCGGGGAAAGGACCGGAGTGTCCAAATCCCCAACAACATACCGTGACATACGCTTCCCATATTGTCATCGAAATCATACGATACAGAACAGGAGTTAATGCGAGTACACTGACCACATATAGAATGATAATAAAGTCAGAGGAAGACTTCCTCTTAAAACAATTGATCAATATCCTTTCAATGTGAAAAGAAAACAAGTCCTGGTACTCGCACTAACCCCTGGCAATCAAAATACATAATAATAATATGATCCATTAATATAGAAAAAATAATTGAAATCAAAATATTTTGAAAAAATATTTTTTCAGAACAGCCCAAGTTTCTGAAAAGTAACGTTGAGCCCCAATGGATCCCAAGCCTAAGTGTGGACAAAAATTTTAAAAATATTTTAAACAATTTATTCAACACTTACGAACAATAATAATGTATCTAGTTATGATTAAAATAACATAAGATATTATTTTTTAGAAATCCCCCCCTCACACAGAGGGCTGTTGTAAATGTAAACAATGAGTGTAAAAACACTAAAATAAGACTCCAGGCACCCAGGCCCGAAATCAGTTACCAAAAATACACTATCTGATGCAAAACAGAGACTTCCAGGGAAGAAACTGCAGAACATCAGATGGTAGATGCAGAACACAACGCCTAACCACCCGTAGGTGAAGACGTAAACATGGGGAAAGAACAGAATTCATTCTGTTATTCAGCTAAAACTCCTAAGAAATTTTAGTAATAATAATTACAGAAACTATGCCAAAAGCATGGGAGAATAGCAAGGGGGAACTTAAAGGACAGGGAGAGAGGAAAACACTTGAAAAAACAGTGTAACTAAATAATCAGAATGACAACAAAATGGCTGCTGCCTTGAAAATAGGTAACTTAACATAATTTCATTAAAAAATTTTAAGTTACAGCCCTGATAATATTCTGTCACACATTCTTTTCCTCTCCTCCTTCTCTATCCTCCTTAGAATCACCATTTCACTAATATTTATGTGTCTGGCATCATTTAAACTGAGATTTAAAAGCACAAAGATCAGTCAGATGTTAACTGATGAAGGGCCAAACTTAGAATGATAAATGGTGCCAATTTCGGAACGTCCTTGACACTGCGCATGCGCAGTAGGGGCGAAGTGTGGAGGGCCTTTCAGGACATGTTTTCTTTAGTTTTAGATGCAAATTTTGGGGATTGGGGGGCAAAATTTGTGTTTGGCCCTATATTTTAAGAGTTAGCACCAGCTATGTCTGGGTCATTGGTACAGTATAAAAATATTGAAATCTAGAAGTCATTCAACACTGCATGGCCAATGCCTTTTTGGCAGCAAATGCCATCTGGCTGCCAACACCATTCCATTTTGGCAGCCACTGTCATTTTGGCACCCAAGTCTGATGTGTATTGGGATTATATTTAGCAGCAGGGGGTGAATGAAATGCGGCTCAACTATATACCACACCCCATAGGACATCAGGCTCACCCAAGCCCCTAGAACACTCTCCAGCCCCTGTTGAATACCCAACTATATATCAACCCACAGGCTGTCAGACCTGCCCCACCCTGTATGCTGTCAGACCCATGCCATCTCTTAGGACATCAGACTCCCAGCCCATAGGCCATCAGACCCATCCCAGCCTCACCTGTCTTCTCAGCTGGTATTCCAGAAACAAGTTCATTGTGAATTTAGAGAGATATAACCCCAACCATATATTGTCTACTAAGGATGATCTTATTGACGAGATACTTGCAGAATTACCTAACCCCATCGGGATGGGGGGGGGGGGGGGGGGGTACCATTGACCTGGATGCCCAGATCCCTGTCCCTTGGGGTTACCTGCCAATGAACAGTGGGTAGATGATGAATGACATCAAGACTGAGTTTGAAGTGCCATTGCAGTTTTTTCCACATGAAGGGATGAGGGAGCTCAAATGACGGACAATAGAGCCACACAGGTGAGTACATCACGAAGATCAAGTTCCTACTCAAGTGTGATGAAAGGAAATGGGTATGCAAAGACAGGTTTGCCCCCGGAAAAGCAGAAAGAAGAAAAATCCAAGGTGTAGTAGAGATCACCCGAGATACCAAGTCAGTTTGTCCGAACTAGAATCGGCAGACCCACCCAGCCCATACAATGCCTACCAGTCTGTACTACCAAATTTAGTTATAATGCATAAATCATGCCTATAAAAACAAAACAATGCTCATGGCTGGTGAGAGGACAAGCCATTCTGTGTTTGAACAGAGCAGTTGGTGTTTATTGTGCTCAGCACAACTGGCAGATCAAGCACCAGTGTGCTGTACTATACCATCCCTGCTAGTGATGTGGTGTTGGTGTTTGGACTTATAGACTTTGTGGGGCCTGCAGTGACAATGTCTTGTGCACTTGTCTGAGTCACATAGAGGAAACAATTTGCCTTAGTTTTGACTGAACTCGAACAGCTAGTGAAACCAACAATAGAAAAAACAACTTCTATGTCCGGAAATAGATTTATCATGAGTAAAATTAAATAACACTGAACAGCTGGCAGAAAGTTAAAAAATTTATAGTAATTTATATATTTTTTATACTTACCAATGACCCAGACTTAGCTGGTGCTAACTCCACAAAAACCAGGGCCAAACACAAATTTTGCCCCCCAATCCCCAAAATTTGCATCCAAAACAAAAAGAAATCATGTCCTAAAGGACCTCCATAGTACGACTCTACTGCGCATGCGCAGTGACGCAGTCGTCCCGAAATTGGCGCCAAATATCATTCTTACTGGCAGTGCCTGGTCAGCGCTATGTACTCAGCGGGGAGGCAAGAGTTCCCAACTCAGGGAGGGCCATCCCCGTCTGGGTCATTGGTAAGTATAAAAAATATATAAATTACTATAAATTTTTTAACATTTTTATACTGTACCAATGACCCAGACTTAGCTGAATAGTAAACAGGCTGGAGGGCCTAGGACATAGAGGAAAATCCAATAAGCTCAATTATAAAATAAAGAGGTAACCCCTTAAGGAGAAAAGGAGTATTAGGCTTTACATGTATCTTTCTTATTTAATATTTAAATTAGAAAGATACACTACCCTTAATAATTGAGCACAATAACATTCATGTTCTCTATTAATATCCAGTATAACCTTTATACTAATTATTTTTAAAACAAGCCAATAAATAAAGTAGTCCAGAGAATTGAGACTCTTTATAATCATTTAAAAGTGTCCGAGTATTGTATATTAAAGCCCGTTTGACACTTGACATATACAAATGCTTCACACCGAGCTACACTTTAAAAATAAGACATGAATGAAATTAAACATTAATATTACACTTTAAAACCATCCCGGAAGCGACTCAGAAATACTGTCTTGGAGGAGGCATTCCCTTGCTTTTCACTATAAAGCAGGTGACCTAAGGGAACACCCGCCCCCCCCCCCCCTTCCCCTTGCCCTGGGTCAAATAGCCCAGAGCGAAGAGGGCAGCCGGACGGAGTCACTGCCGGAACAGAAAGCCTGCATAACTATAGTTGCAACTGTTTAGTGGACGACATTCTGAGCAACAGATAACGGACCTAAACAATGCAGGTCTCCAGAAATGGACTCAATATTTCTGAGATAAAAATTAGTAAATGTGGATGGCTGAGACCAATAAGCAGCCTTCATTAAATCTGTAATAGCAACACTATTAGCATAAGCCCAGGAAGTAGAAAGAGCTCTTACTTCATGAGCAGAAATCTTAAGCACAGACTGCTGAGAAGAAGATAAATCTTCATACGCAGTACGGATAGTTAACTGAATCCATCTAGCAATAGAATGGACTGAAATGTCCTTTCTATTAGGCATCAAAGACAGAAAGAAACGTTTCCGTCCCTTTCTGATGAACTGAGATCTCTGTTTATAGATACGTAGTGCTCTAACAGGACAGAGTAAAGGCCTACGCCCGTCTGAAGACGGAAGAGCCTTAATAACAATAGGTTCCGGATATTTATTAGGAGCCTGATTCTTAGCTAAAAAACCGACGTTAGTAGTGAAGGTGATAGTGTTCCCAACACTACGATAATGAGAATCATCCACCGATAGTGCATGAAGCTCACTGACTCTTCTGGCAGAAGAGAAAGCTAAGAGAAAAGCTGTCTTATAAGATAAGAATTTGAAATCTACTGTCCCAAGAGGTTCAAATGGCTTTTCCTTCAATTTAAGGAGAACCCAAGCTAAATTCCACTTAGGAATTAATCTAAGAGTTCTGGGTCTATTTATCGAAAAGTTTCTAACCAATTTCGATAAAGAGACATTAGATCCAATTTGTAAACTATCATGATGTGCATAGGTATCAGATAACATAGATCTATAACCCTTTATAGTAACCGGTTGCAGTTTGATTTCGTCAAACAAGTATACTAGAAAGTTAGCAATGTCTGGTATAGAGGGATCAAATATATCAACAGAATGATCCCTACACCAACGACGGAAAACCTTCCACTTAGCCGCATAGTTTAGCGAAGAGGAGGTCCTCCTACAGTTAGAAATCGCGTCCACTGCTCGTCCTGTAAAGTGCTTGCCATGCAAGAAGGACCGCACAACGGAAAAACGTGAAGGTTGAGACCTTGCGGGTTGTGATGCAGTTGGCGCGATTTCCCCTGCCAAAGAAGATCCTCTCGTGGAGGGAGCTTCCGCGGTAGGTCCCACAACAGACACCTGAGTAGATTTATCCACGGTCTCTGTGGCGACAGAGATGCTACCAACAGAATCTTGCATTGAGATTGTTTTATCTTTAGCAATACTTGTTGAATTAACGGCGCTGGAGGATACGCATATCCTATCATTCCGTCCCAAGGGATCGATAGAGCGTCTACAGCAAATGCTCTTGGATCCGGACACGGGGACACATACGTCTGCAACTGATTGTTGAGATGTGTCGCAAATAAGTCTATCATTGGCCGTTCCCATTGGTAGCAAATCTGATTGAATACTTGTTTGTTGAGAGTCCACTCCGACGGCAACAAGCGACCCTTTCGAGAAAGGGAGTCTGCTAGCACATTCAGACGACCCGGTATGTGACGGACCGAAAGAAGAACGTGATGTTCCAACGCAAACAGAAGGATTCTTTCTGTTAGATTGAACAACGGAACTGAATGAGTGCCTCCCTGATTCCGTATATACGCCACTACTGTCGTATTGTCGGATAGGATTTGGACATGAGCATCGTGAATAATGTCCATCCAGTGACGTAACGCAAGCCAAATTGACATCATTTCCTTGATGTTTATGTGCTTGCACAGGAATTGCGGATCCCAAAGACCCTGGCATCTCGAATCCGTTGGGATTAATGATGCACCCCAACCTGTTTGACTGGCATCCGTCATAATGGTAAAACTCGGATCCGGCAACTGCAGCGGAACTCCTTGAGTTAACCACTGAATGTTTGCCCAAGTCTGAATCTCTTGTTTCACTTGATCTGACAAGAGAACGTCTACATCGAGCGAATGAATTTTCACACTCCAATTCTGAGTCAAGAAAATTTGAAGAGGCCGTGTGCGTAGCCGTCCCATCGGAATGAGATCCGCAGCGGCTCCGCACAGACCTATCAGTCTCATAAATTCTCTCGCTGTGACTTTGTCTGTATTTAGACAATAGCGAGCGTAACAACTGACTAATTTCGCTCTGGTTAACGGCAGACGAACGAGATTGTTGTGCGTCTCGAAGCTCATTCCCAGATGAGTGAATGACTTGGACGGCACCAGATCCGACTTCTCCTCGTTTACTATGAAACCGAGACGTCGGAGCAATAGAAGAAGATTCCGAACATCGTTCTGAAGCGTTAACTCGTTGCCGTACCTCTGAAGAATGTCGTCCAGGTAGGCCGACGTTACCGCAGACGAATGAGCTCGGAAGTAAATCATTACCGAGTTCATTACTCGAGTGAAAGCCCAGGGTGCTAGATTCAATCCGAAGCACATGGCCCGGAACTGATACACCACTCCTAGGACTGCGAAGCGTAGATACTTTCGGAATGTCGGATGTACCATGACGTGAAAGTACGCATCTTTGAGATCTATGCTCGTTGCATAATCGTTCACCCGAATACTCGCTCTGACCGATCGAATCGTCTCCATATAAAACTTCGGAGCGATGATCAGCTTGTTTATCCAGCTCAAATCTATGACTGGACGGAACGAGCCGTCTGGTTTCGGAACCAGAAACAGATGGCTGTAGAATCCCAGCGATTCCTGGTTTTCTACGACCTCTACCGCGTTCTTCATTAAAAGAGACTGCACCTCTGATAGCAGAGCGTCTCTTTTCTGAGGGTTTGACGGAAGATGAGTCCACTTTGGACTTCGAGTTAATGGAGGCTTTCGTTTGAAGGATATCTTTAGACCTTCCGAAGTCACTCCTCTCACCCAAGGGTCGTCCGTAATCGACGCCCACTCTTGAGAAAAACTCGACAACCTTCCGCCAACCGGAACGCGATAGAGGTTTGAGCCATCACCTCCTGGATCTGCGAGGCCTGCGGTAGGAGAAACCATGTCTTCCACGACCCGCACCTCGCCTCGTCGACCTCGGGGCGTCCGACCGATTGTCCCGGCCTGAAGGACGTCCCGAACGAGAGTCGCTATCCTGACGGTCTCTCGAATAAGAGCTAGAGGACGCACCGGAACCTCTATAGGAACCTCTCTTGGGCGGATAAGACCCAGAAGTGCCCGCCTTATTCGTGTCTGCTGAATCCGACCTTTTAGGAGCGGATCTAAACAACAGAGAATCACTAGCTTTCTTTTTAATATTATCATAAATAGCGGAAAGCTTGCCGTCAAAGAGAAGATCTCCTGAGACCGAAGCGACTCTAAGAGAGTTCTTCACCTTAGAATCCACTAGTGTGGATGTAGACAGGGCTGCGTCACGTCTAACCAACTCCAGATTAGCCACTGAAAGGGCGGAGTTACACGTGGAATAAGCTACTGCCCTTGAAAGAAGTCTTAAGGAGGATTGTATATCCTGAAACTCTTCCCCTTGAAGACGCAGTGATAACGCCTTCGTAAGGTGATCTGCGTAAGATAAGGCATCTAAATTGGCTCTGTTAGACGCAATAGCTGTTTCCAACACTGCGGTTGGAATAGAAGCTGACGACAGTAATGATAGCTCTAAGTCTTCCGCCTCGTCGTCCATACGCAGAGGAACTCTCGGTATACCCTGACCTGCCGTGTCGAATTTATTCCTTGCATTAATGAAAGGCAGGTTGAGAGTATTTGCGGACAAGAAGCCTGCTTTCCCTGTCCTGGAAGCAAGTTTAAAAATAGCGTCGTTCAATAATTCAAATGTTCTTGCAACATTATTGGACTGCGACGGAAACTCGGGAGCGATGTCCCTGAACCGCTCGAAAAAATCAGAGTCCAATGACGCTATAATTCTCCTGTCCGGAAGAGCAGCAGTCTGGCCCGACGGAACAACTTGAGGAAGAAAGTGCCGGATGAAGTCTACGGCAGCTTTGTGTTGTTCCGAAAGGGATAGCTCCAATTCATCCGTATCCCTTTCACCATCCGGTCGGACCTCCCGATGTTCCCGGTCGTCCGCCCCCGATGCTTCGGCGGAGCGTACCGACCCAGCGCCGTCGGATAATTCTCGATCCGACACCGTCTCTGTCGGCTGCTGGGATGCTGCGATAAGCTGTGCTATCTGCACTAGAATGTCCGACGTCGAGACCTGCGGAGGAGCGGTCTTTCGCTGCTTTGCCGAGGGCAGCTCCGCATCAGATGGCTCCCGCATACTTTTCCTATGCGAACGTCCGGAGTCCATCGGTCTCGAGTCCCTGGCTGCCGGATGGTGTGACCTGGTCGCCGAATAATCCTTCATCGGCGAAGCTGGCAAGATATCGGAGGTCACGCAGCCAAGGTGCGGTCGTGTGCGCCGGCGAGAAGAGGAAGCCTTAACAGTCTCTGCGGACTGCTTATACAACGGAGCGTCCCGAGCGACGGACGTATGCTCCGCTAAAGACACATTTTGTACCACAACATCTGGTCCCAGATGTTGTTGTACGAGAGAGGGGCCTCTCTCGCTCGCGGCCCGGCTGGACCTGGACGAGCTAGGAACCGGACTAAAAGGCTTCCTCCGTTCTCGTTCACTATCCGCCGTCACTGGGTGTGCATCTATTATTTTTATAGTGCTCGCATCACCCAAAATTTCCTCTTGGACCGCATCGGACGAACCCGGCTGCCGAACCATTCGGTGAATGGACGCTACACCGGGCGAGCTAGCGGACGACATTTGTCTAATCTCCATGAGCACTTTTGCCGCTAGCTCTGTATTTAATTGTGACGACGGACGCACACTTGAAGAAGATAACATGGAAACATCACCCTGTTCTGGTTCCTCTGAAATAGAAACTGAGAGAGTAGAGTGACCTTGTGGAGAAAGAGCCGGCATCGCTCTTTCTCCAGAAACAACATATCGTGACACACGTTTCCAATGTTTCTCATCCCAATGTTCACATACAGGACAGGGATTAATGCGAGAACACTGACTACAATTTATGCAATAATCATGAAAGTCAGAGGAAGATTTCTTCCTATTACAATTTGAACAAGTTCCTTTCATTGTGAAGGAACAACAATAAGTCCTAGTTACTCGCAAAAACCCCTGACACAAAGATACATAATAACATGATCCATTAATAAATGAAAAAACAATTGCAAAACAAAATAATTTTGAAAAAATATTTTTTCAGAGAAGCCCAAGTTGCTGAAAAGTAACGTTGAGCCCCGATGGATCCGATGGCAAAGTGTGGTCAAAAATTTTAAAATTATATAAAATAATTAATGAGACACTTTCGGATAATATAAATGTATCTTATAATGAGATAAACTACCTCAAAGGCAAACAGCCCCCCTCAAAAAAGGCTGTTGCCAATGAAAACAAACAGTGTAAACACAGAAGAAAACATGACTCCAGGCACTGAAAAAACTGGCCCGGAATCAGTCCTCAATTACACTCTATCTGATGCAAAACAGAGACTCCCAGGGGAGAATCTGCAGAACATCAGATGGAAGATGCAGAACACAAACGTTATACACCCATGGGTGAAAACGTAACTATGGGGAAAATAACAGAAAACATTCTGTAACCAAGCAACTCTCCCAGGGAAATTTTAGAAATGAAACTTCTCAAAAATATGCCAAAAGCATGGGAGAATTGCAAGGGGGGACTTTAGAAGGTTAGGGGAGAGGAAACACTGAATAAGCAGTGCAACAATTAGCAAGAATGACAACAAGAGGCGTTTGCCTCGAAAATAGGCAACTTAACATAATTTTAACAAAAAATTTTAAGTACAGCCCTGATTATTTTTTGCCACTTCTTTTTTCCTCTCCTCCTTCTATCCTCCTTAGAATCACATTTTCTCCAAGAATTACGTGTCTGGCATCCTTTAAACTGAGATTTACAAGCACAAAGATCAGTGAGATGTTGACTGATGAAGGGCCAAACAGAGAATGATATTTGGCGCCAATTTCGGGACGACTGCGTCACTGCGCATGCGCAGTAGAGTCGTACTATGGAGGTCCTTTAGGACATGATTTCTTTTTGTTTTGGATGCAAATTTTGGGGATTGGGGGGCAAAATTTGTGTTTGGCCCTGGTTTTTGTGGAGTTAGCACCAGCTAAGTCTGGGTCATTGGTACAGTATAAAAATATAATATTCTCTCTTAACCAACACCATGGCAGAGTAATATATAAAGAGCTCCTGTATTATTATCAAAGCAATAGATATAGCAGGTACATGACATACCTCCCCAATCCGAAGGATTGATCATCTCATGATGCATGTATTAACCCTTTACCCAACGTAACGGCCAAAACTGGCCAGCGCTATTCACAGAAATCGCCAATTAATTTTCATTATTTTTTCATTTTTTGTCTCAAAAACATGGGTTATTACCCCTCATTGGAACGAGCTCATTCCAATGAGGGGTCATAACCAATGTTTTGGGGACAAAAAATTAGTTATTCAAGAATGTTTTTGCAAGTGTTGTCTGATTTTCATGTTAGGTACAGGGTTTAAACCCTTTAGGCATGGTGTGACTCAATCCATCAGTTGCATCGGCACATAGTAGCTCTGGACTAGGGTGTCAAAACTCTGATGGATAAACCCATGATGCTAGAGTTATAGGGCATGTCAGTGTCTCTAAATGACAAAGGGTCAAACATATCTTAGTGTGCAGCAAACATAGAAATTGTAGTGGACTGATAAAAATGGTATTAATGGAGGTGCTTAAAAACATGTTACTCTGTGTTTTACATCATTCAGTGACAGTTTAACCCCATCACCATGAATAATGATGGCAAGCTCTTTATCAGCATGATGTCTCCCTCACCTTATATTCAGACCTTGAGGATGACTACCATGGATTCATTAGAAATGTTTATGTTAAAGAACTCTGGCAGTAACTTCAGTCAGAGGACTGTTTTTTGTTTCCAGTACCCAACAGCCAATGCATATCAAGCCTTATTCTCCACAAAGAAAACAGGCTTCCTACAGAACGGAAGAATATAGGAGGCTAGGGTGTTCTCACTGTTCTGTAGCTTGAGCAGCCTGTGCCTGAGCCCCAGAGTGAGGTATGGCTCAATATAATTGCAACATAGTGAGTAATATTTTCTTCAAATAAATCATTATTCAGTGTTTTTCTCTTTATTCATTATCACCCCTTTTTCACTCTCAATTTTTGGACAACCACACCCTTTTAATAGTCTGTATTGACATAAAATATGTTTTAAACAACATAAAATGCTAAATTTTGTCTTTAAATATGAATTTTATAGTAAAAGAAAAATATATACAAGAGGGTGTAAAAAAAATTGCACTGATCCCCATTCCCCCCATTCTCTACATCGCAGACCCTGGAGAGTGGCGCCACAATTTTTTTAAGGCCTTCTATAACCGGTTCCAGGGGAAACCCACCCTGTACATCATCGATAATTGCTGAGCCTTGAAGGCTCTTGCAAAGACAAAGGCAATATGTTGGCACATCCAAGAGATGCTCCCCGAATACCAAGGGTGGCTATATCCCACCCCCAATGCCAAGCATGAGTTTCTGGTCATTTGTCTTTGTTGATATTGAATTAATAATTATCTTATATCCATTAAACCATAGCATCAATACAACAGCCACGAAATGTGTCCATGGGACACTACTGTCCCCGCTTTATGAAAAATTATATTTTAGTGGTTAACAAAGTCCAAAAAGGGGCCATAACTCAGATAAAAATTATCAAACCACACTCAAAATCAAACCTGTCTGGTATATTGTCTACAGTAAGCTATATTTGAAATCGGACACCTATAGCTCAGGTTACCATCCGGAAACAAATGTCAACATGTCTTCTAAGTTGGTAAAGGACCATATCTCTGCCAAAAAATATTGGACCAAGCCCACTATCAATCCCCACCTGTATTATATGGTAGTAATCCTATGTATAAAATTTTGTTTCATATCATTTACTCAAACTAAAGTTATCGTCTGGAAACCAATATCAACATGACTTCTAAGTAGGAGAGGGGTCATAACTCTGCCAAAAAATATCAAACCAAGCCCACTATCAATTCCAACCTGTATTATGTGGTTATAAACCTATGTATAAAATTTTATTTTGTTTCATTTTGTTCAGTCAATGGATGGATGGATGGACTGAGGGACTGATGAATGGATGGACAGATGGATTGGATGGACTGATGGATGAACAGATGGATGGATGGACAGATGGACAGATGGACAGACAGATAGGGCGGTGACTATGAAAAAAATTTCAGGGAGAATAAAAAAGGACATGCTGTCAGAGCTGGTCTTTAGTGGCCGCTATGCATAGCAAAACATTTGGATGCCAAACCAATAATACAACTCAGTCCTGAAAGACCTCAGAGAGCAGACCCACTGGGTTGCTCTGTTTCACTACAAAGATAGAAACTGCTTCGAAGACAATCATCAGGAGAATGATGCGAGTCCTTCAAGTGAGAAATGTGCTGCAGTATGCCAAGCTCTGGCAGAAAAAACACAGCAAGCTGCTGTTGAAGACTATCAGCCAGTGGCTTATCAAGTGTTGTGAACAGTAGCATGCAAGAAACACTTTTGCTCATCAGCCAGGCGACGTAGGCCGTGATTTTGTTTTATGAAGTTTATGAGAATACTAGACTTAGGTGACAGGTGACTCCAGTATTTCACAATGCCAGAATGTACTGCTAGGTGGTTATCGACTATTGACGAAATGATGCAACCATGATTCAGGAGGGTGTACCATGAGGGCCTGATCAGATCTTGCTAGTTGCAAAGGGGCACAGTGAACAATACTTAGGATGAGCCCTCTCAGCTGTTCAGATCTACACCATGGATGTCAAGAGGTTCTGAGGCACTGTGATGGCGAAGACTCTGGGCACTGCAGCTCTGAAGTGCTTTATACAACAGCAGCCAGTATATTTAGGTATATCAAAATTCAGTCTTGCATAGAAAGCCCAACTATAACCCCTCTCCCCACCCCTCAATAAAGAATCTATATAATCAATATCAAAATATTCTGATTCATAGTTCTGGAGAAGAAATCAATATTTGGGTGCAAACAGATTTATGCCCCTTGTGGTGCCCCTTTTGGTTTGGCATCTTTATTTGAACAAACTTGATTTGTCACATGATGTGGAACATGCATACAAAGTTTGGTTCAATACAGTCTAGTAGTTTATGAGAAGTTGATAATGTAAAGTTCTAAAGGGATGATGGACAGATGGACAACAGCAGATGGAAGGTGATCAGAAAAGCTACTCTTGAGCTTTGCTAAAGTGAGCTAATAACTAAGTATTTCTCTTCTAGTATCATCAGCACTCATAAGGAAAATCAGGTGTGATTTGTCAATCCATGTTTACAGCACTGTTTCTCTTCTTACTTGGCATGCATGTTCTGCACAATACTTTGGGTGTTTCTGTCAACTTTCATTCTGACTGGATGTCTCAGTTAATTTTCTATGTTTTTCTGTCCTTGGGACAGATAGTCAGCTTTCTAAAAGTCATTATTAGCATGTGTGTCTGATTGTATTGGGTTGATCTTCAAAACTACTGTGCTGTGGCATTTTAAATTGACTTCTGGAGAATTAAAATGGCTGTAATTTTATTTTATCAAGATTTGCTGTTCCATGCAGCAAAAAGCTTGCGTACATATTTAGTTTATCCACAAAATCACCATACAGTTTAAAGACTCCTACAAAAGGGTATGGAAAGAAGTTTTTTTTACATCACATAAGCATCTTCTACACTACAGCAGAATAGAAAACAAGAGGTCCCATGGGGCCTGAGGCACTCACCTGACCAAAGTTGTTTAACCCTTTGATACTTTTGTACATCTTATGACGTACGAAATCAAACAATGCGTTGATACTTTTGTTCATCTTATGATGTACAAAATCAAACGGAGCCTTGATACTTTGTAGTCATTTGTTTTGTTATTATTTTTTGATTTTTTAAAGTTTTAACCTCAATTCCTATTTTCTTCCGAATAGTGCTCAGTGACAACCATTGAGCCAAATGTTTTGGCAGCTTAAAATACTAATATAATCCTGCAATCAAGACTTCTTAACTGGTTGAGTGCAAGAAGCCACTATCAGGGCTTTCAAAAAATGAGGATACCAGAGCAAATGCCTACACTTCCCTTGCTTATATTTCATATTCAGTCAAACACAAATAATATTTTGCTTATATATATTTGTTTTAATACAAATCATTGGTGAGCGCCTGCGGACAATCTCCAATAATTTGTAATAAAACAAGTTTTGAATAACAAATTCAGACCACTAAAAATAATCTAGCCCTCAACCAATTAATCACTAATGTGAAAAATATCTTGTTATTTGTACTTTCCGATTACGTCGTAATTTGAAAAACGATGAAGAAATTCAGTTCCCAGTGACGTTTGAACATCAAAATAATTAAAGTCTCAAAAGGTTAAAGAAGGATTTAATTACCATCTTAGGCTAGTTAACACAATAGAGGAATGAAGTTATTTAATCATTTATTTGCTGTCCTTGCCAGATGATTTTTTTTTCTAGTATTGGGATGCTAACATAGAAATAATACCCAGATCTTCAGTTATGGAAAACTAGGGAGTCCAAATGTTAAAAAATTTATAGTAATTTATATATTTTTTATACTTACCAATGACCCAGACTTAGCTGGTGCTAACTCCACAAAAACCAGGGCCAAACACAAATTTTGCCCCCCAATCCCCAAAATTTGCATCCAAAACAAAAAGAAATCATGTCCTAAAGGACCTCCATAGTACGACTCTACTGCGCATGCGCAGTGACGCAGTCGTCCCGAAATTGGCGCCAAATATCATTCTTACTGGCAGTGCCTGGTCAGCGCTATGTACTCAGCGGGGAGGCAAGAGTTCCCAACTCAGGGAGGGCCATCCCCGTCTGGGTCATTGGTAAGTATAAAAAATATATAAATTACTATAAATTTTTTAACATTTTTATACTGTACCAATGACCCAGACTTAGCTGAATAGTAAACAGGCTGGAGGGCCTAGGACATAGAGGAAAATCCAATAAGCTCAATTATAAAATAAAGAGGTAACCCCTTAAGGAGAAAAGGAGTATTAGGCTTTACATGTATCTTTCTTATTTAATATTTAAATTAGAAAGATACACTACCCTTAATAATTGAGCACAATAACATTCATGTTCTCTATTAACATCCAGTATAACCTTTATACTAATTATTTTTAAAACAAGCCAATAAATAAAGTAGTCCAGAGAATTGAGACTCTTTATAATCATTTAAAAGTGTCCGAGTATTGTATATTAAAGCCCGTTTGACACTTGACATATACAAATGCTTCACACCGAGCTACACTTTAAAAATAAGACATGAATGAAATTAAACATTAATATTACACTTTAAAACCATCCCGGAAGCGACTCAGAAATACTGTCTTGGAGGAGGCATTCCCTTGCTTTTCACTATAAAGCAGGTGACCTAAGGGAACACCCGCCCCCCCCCCCCTTCCCCTTGCCCTGGGTCAAATAGCCCAGAGCGAAGAGGGCAGCCGGACGGAGTCACTGCCGGAACAGAAAGCCTGCATAACTATAGTTGCAACTGTTTAGTGGACGACATTCTGAGCAACAGATAACGGACCTAAACAATGCAGGTCTCCAGAAATGGACTCAATATTTCTGAGATAAAAATTAGTAAATGTGGATGGCTGAGACCAATAAGCAGCCTTCATTAAATCTGTAATAGCAACACTATTAGCATAAGCCCAGGAAGTAGAAAGAGCTCTTACTTCATGAGCAGAAATCTTAAGCACAGACTGCTGAGAAGAAGATAATTCTTCATACGCAGTACGGATAGTTAACTGAATCCATCTAGCAATAGAATGGACTGAAATGTCCTTTCTATTAGGCATCAAAGACAGAAAGAAACGTTTCCGTCCCTTTCTGATGAACTGAGATCTCTGTTTATAGATACGTAGTGCTCTAACAGGACAGAGTAAAGGCCTACGCCCGTCTGAAGACGGAAGAGCCTTAATAACAATAGGTTCCGGATATTTATTAGGAGCCTGATTCTTAGCTAAAAAACCGACGTTAGTAGTGAAGGTGATAGTGTTCCCAACACTACGATAATGAGAATCATCCACCGATAGTGCATGAAGCTCACTGACTCTTCTGGCAGAAGAGAAAGCTAAGAGAAAAGCTGTCTTATAAGATAAGAATTTGAAATCTACTGTCCCAAGAGGTTCAAATGGCTTTTCCTTCAATTTAAGGAGAACCCAAGCTAAATTCCACTTAGGAATTAATCTAAGAGTTCTGGGTCTATTTATCGAAAAGTTTCTAACCAACTTCGATAAAGAGACATTAGATCCAATTTGTAAACTATCATGATGTGCATAGGTATCAGATAACATAGATCTATAACCCTTTATAGTAACCGGTTGCAGTTTGATTTCGTCAAACAAGTATACTAGAAAGTTAGCAATGTCTGGTATAGAGGGATCAAATATATCAACAGAATGATCCCTACACCAACGACGGAAAACCTTCCACTTAGCCGCATAGTTTAGCGAAGAGGAGGTCCTCCTACAGTTAGAAATCGCGTCCACTGCTCGTCCTGTAAAGTGCTTGCCATGCAAGAAGGACCGCACAACGGAAAAACGTGAAGGTTGAGACCTTGCGGGTTGTGATGCAGTTGGCGCGATTTCCCCTGCCAAAGAAGATCCTCTCGTGGAGGGAGCTTCCGCGGTAGGTCCCACAACAGACACCTGAGTAGATTTATCCACGGTCTCTGTGGCGACAGAGATGCTACCAACAGAATCTTGCATTGAGATTGTTTTATCTTTAGCAATACTTGTTGAATTAACGGCGCTGGAGGATACGCATATCCTATCATTCCGTCCCAAGGGATCGATAGAGCGTCTACAGCAAATGCTCTTGGATCCGGACACGGGGACACATACGTCTGCAACTGATTGTTGAGATGTGTCGCAAATAAGTCTATCATTGGCCGTTCCCATTGGTAGCAAATCTGATTGAATACTTGTTTGTTGAGAGTCCACTCCGACGGCAACAAGCGACCCTTTCGAGAAAGGGAGTCTGCTAGCACATTCAGACGACCCGGTATGTGACGGACCGAAAGAAGAACGTGATGTTCCAACGCAAACAGAAGGATTCTTTCCGTTAGATTGAACAACGGAACTGAATGAGTGCCTCCCTGATTCCGTATATACGCCACTACTGTCGTATTGTCGGATAGGATTTGGACATGAGCATCGTGAATAATGTCCATCCAGTGACGTAACGCAAGCCAAATTGACATCATTTCCTTGATGTTTATGTGCTTGCACAGGAATTGCGGATCCCAAAGACCCTGGCATCTCGAATCCGTTGGGATTAATGATGCACCCCAACCTGTTTGACTGGCATCCGTCATAATGGTAAAACTCGGATCCGGCAACTGCAGCGGAACTCCTTGAGTTAACCACTGAATGTTTGCCCAAGTCTGAATCTCTTGTTTCACTTGATCTGACAAGAGAACGTCTACATCGAGCGAATGAATTTTCACACTCCAATTCTGAGTCAAGAAAATTTGAAGAGGCCGTGTGCGTAGCCGTCCCATCGGAATGAGATCCGCAGCGGCTCCGCACAGACCTATCAGTCTCATAAATTCTCTCGCTGTGACTTTGTCTGTATTTAGACAATAGCGAGCGTAACAACTGACTAATTTCGCTCTGGTTAACGGCAGACGAACGAGATTGTTGTGCGTCTCGAAGCTCATTCCCAGATGAGTGAATGACTTGGACGGCACCAGATCCGACTTCTCCTCGTTTACTATGAAACCGAGACGTCGGAGCAATAGAAGAAGATTCTGAACATCGTTCTGAAGCGTTAACTCGTTGCCGTACCTCTGAAGAATGTCGTCCAGGTAGGCCGACGTTACCGCAGACGAATGAGCTCGGAAGTAAATCATTACCGAGTTCATTACCCGAGTGAAAGCCCAGGGTGCTAGATTCAATCCGAAGCACATGGCCCGGAACTGATACACCACTCCTAGGACTGCGAAGCGTAGATACTTTCGGAATGTCGGATGTACCATGACGTGAAAGTACGCATCTTTGAGATCTATGCTCGTTGCATAATCGTTCACCCGAATACTCGCTCTGACCGATCGAATCGTCTCCATATAAAACTTCGGAGCGATGATCAGCTTGTTTATCCAGCTCAAATCTATGACTGGACGGAACGAGCCGTCTGGTTTCGGAACCAGAAACAGATGGCTGTAGAAACCCAGCGATTCCTGGTTTTCTACGACCTCTACCGCGTTCTTCATTAAAAGAGACTGCACCTCTGATAGCAGAGCGTCTCTTTTCTGAGGGTTTGACGGAAGATGAGTCCACTTTGGACTTCGAGTTAATGGAGGCTTTCGTTTGAAGGATATCTTTAGACCTTCCGAAGTCACTCCTCTCACCCACGGATCGTCCGTAATCGACGCCCACTCTTGAGAAAAACTCGACAACCTTCCGCCAACCGGAACGCGATAGAGGTTTGAGCCATCACCTCCTGGATCTGCGAGGCCTGCGGTAGGAGAAACCACGTCTTCCACGACCCGCACCTCGCCTCGTCGACCTCGGGGCGTCCGACCGATTGTCCCGGCCTGAAGGACGTCCCGAACGAGAGTCGCTATCCTGACGGTCTCTCGAATAAGAGCTAGAGGACGCACCGGAACCTCTATAGGAACCTCTCTTGGGCGGATAAGACCCAGAAGTGCCCGCCTTATTCGTGTCTGCTGAATCCGACCTTTTAGGAGCGGATCTAAACAACAGAGAATCACTAGCTTTCTTTTTAATATTATCATAAATAGCGGAAAGCTTGCCGTCAAAGAGAAGATCTCCTGAGACCGAAGCGACTCTAAGAGAGTTCTTCACCTTAGAATCCACTAGTGTGGATGTAGACAGGGCTGCGTCACGTCTAACCAACTCCAGATTTGCCACTGAAAGGGCGGAGTTACACGTGGAATAAGCTACTGCCCTTGAAAGAAGTCTTAAGGAGGATTGTATATCCTGAAACTCTTCCCCTTGAAGACGCAGTGATAACGCCTTCGTAAGGTGATCTGCGTAAGATAAGGCATCTAAATTGGCTCTGTTAGACGCAATAGCTGTTTCCAACACTGCGGTTGGAATAGAAGCTGACGACGGTAATGATAGCTCTAAGTCTTCCGCCTCGTCGTCCATACGCAGAGGAACTCTCGGTATACCCTGACCTGCCGTGTCGAATTTATTCCTTGCATTAATGAAAGGCAGGTTGAGAGTATTTGCGGACAAGAAGCCTGCTTTCCCTGTCCTGGAAGCAAGTTTAAAAATAGCGTCGTTCAATAATTCAAATGTTCTTGCAACATTATTGGACTGCGACGGAAACTCGGGAGCGATGTCCCTGAACCGCTCGAAAAAATCAGAGTCCAATGACGCTATAATTCTCCTGTCCGGAAGCGCAGCAGTCTGGCCCGACGGAACAACTTGAGGAAGAAAGTGCCGGATGAAGTCTACGGCAGCTTTGTGTTGTTCCGAAAGGGATAGTTCCAATTCATCCGTATCCCTTTCACCATCCGGTCGGACCTCCCGATGTTCCCGGTCGTCCGCCCCCGATGCTTCGGCGGAGCGTACCGACCCAGCGCCGTCGGATAATTCTCGATCCGACACCGTCTCTGTCGGCTGCTGGGATGCTGCGATAAGCTGTGCTATCTGCACTAGAATGTCCGACGTCGAGACCTGCGGAGGAGCGGTCTTTCGCTGCTTTGCCGAGGGCAGCTCCGCATCAGATGGCTCCCGCATACTTTTCCTATGCGAACGTCCGGAGTCCATCAGTCTCGAGTCCCTGGCTGCCGGATGGTGTGACCTGGTCGCCGAATAATCCTTCATCGGCGAAGCTGGCAAGATATCGGAGGTCACGCAGCCAAGGTGCGGTCGTGTGCGCCGGCGAGAAGAGGAAGCCTTAACAGTCTCTGCGGACTGCTTATACAACGGAGCGTCCCGAGCGACGGACGTATGCTCCGCTAAAGACACATTTTGTACCACAACATCTGGTCCCAGATGTTGTTGTACGAGAGAGGGGCCTCTCTCGCTCGCGGCCCGGCTGGACCTGGACGAGCTAGGAACCGGACTAAAAGGCTTCCTCCGTTCTCGTTCACTATCCGCCGTCACTGGGTGTGCATCTATTATTTTTATAGTGCTCGCATCACCCAAAATTTCCTCTTGGACCGCATCGGACGAACCCGGCTGCCGAACCATTCGGTGAATGGACGCTACACCGGGCGAGCTAGCGGACGACATTTGTCTAATCTCCATGAGCACTTTTGCCGCTAGCTCTGTATTTAATTGTGACGACGGACGCACACTTGAAGAAGATAACATGGAAACATCACCCTGTTCTGGTTCCTCTGAAATAGAAACTGAGAGAGTAGAGTGACCTTGTGGAGAAAGAGCCGGCATCGCTCTTTCTCCAGAAACAACATATCGTGACACACGTTTCCAATGTTTCTCATCCCAATGTTCACATACAGGACAGGGATTAATGCGAGAACACTGACTACAATTTATGCAATAATCATGAAAGTCAGAGGAAGATTTCTTCCTATTACAATTTGAACAAGTTCCTTTCATTGTGAAGGAACAACAATAAGTCCTAGTTACTCGCAAAAACCCCTGACACAAAGATACATAATAACATGATCCATTAATAAATGAAAAAACAATTGCAAAACAAAATAATTTTGAAAAAATATTTTTTCAGAGAAGCCCAAGTTGCTGAAAAGTAACGTTGAGCCCCGATGGATCCGATGGCAAAGTGTGGTCAAAAATTTTAAAATTATATAAAATAATTAATGAGACACTTTCGGATAATATAAATGTATCTTATAATGAGATAAACTACCTCAAAGGCAAACAGCCCCCCTCAAAAAAGGCTGTTGCCAATGAAAACAAACAGTGTAAACACAGAAGAAAACATGACTCCAGGCACTGAAAAAACTGGCCCGGAATCAGTCCTCAATTACACTCTATCTGATGCAAAACAGAGACTCCCAGGGGAGAATCTGCAGAACATCAGATGGAAGATGCAGAACACAAACGTTATACACCCATGGGTGAAAACGTAACTATGGGGAAAATAACAGAAAACATTCTGTAACCAAGCAACTCTCCCAGGGAAATTTTAGAAATGAAACTTCTCAAAAATATGCCAAAAGCATGGGAGAATTGCAAGGGGGGACTTTAGAAGGTTAGGGGAGAGGAAACACTGAATAAGCAGTGCAACAATTAGCAAGAATGACAACAAGAGGCGTTTGCCTCGAAAATAGGCAACTTAACATAATTTTAACAAAAAATTTTAAGTACAGCCCTGATTATTTTTTGCCACTTCTTTTTTCCTCTCCTCCTTCTATCCTCCTTAGAATCACATTTTCTCCAAGAATTACGTGTCTGGCATCCTTTAAACTGAGATTTACAAGCACAAAGATCAGTGAGATGTTGACTGATGAAGGGCCAAACAGAGAATGATATTTGGCGCCAATTTCGGGACGACTGCGTCACTGCGCATGCGCAGTAGAGTCGTACTATGGAGGTCCTTTAGGACATGATTTCTTTTTGTTTTGGATGCAAATTTTGGGGATTGGGGGGCAAAATTTGTGTTTGGCCCTGGTTTTTGTGGAGTTAGCACCAGCTAAGTCTGGGTCATTGGTACAGTATAAAAATATCAACCTAGGAACTTGACTTGAACAAACTTGTATGATGTTGTATACCAAAAGATTCTGACTGGTG
This sequence comes from Pictodentalium vernedei, assembly GCA_031216915.1. Taxonomy (NCBI): domain Eukaryota; kingdom Metazoa; phylum Mollusca; class Scaphopoda; order Dentaliida; family Dentaliidae; genus Pictodentalium; species Pictodentalium vernedei. The sequence goes on along the minus strand of CM062290.1, from coordinate 131,479,102 downwards.
CTACTGGAAAAAAATATTTTGAGAATATTACCAATCTTGCTCTTGCACTAAGTTAAAATTTGCCCCCCCCCCCCCCCCCCCCACCATTGGGAACACAAATATCAACCCAGGGATTTTATTTTAACAAATGGAATCTGAACCCTCAAAGGATGCTATATACCAAATATTGAAAGATTCTGATTGTATCTCAAGAAGGCCGGGGGCATAATAAAAATGTCCATATCAACATCTTTAATATACATGGAAATAAATTTCTAAACTTCCCGATGTTTGAAAATTGCTGATTATGCCTGGAAGGCATTTAAAACTTTGAACAATTGGGTGCATCTGGTAAGCATTAGAAACAAAGATATAAAATCTGCATTGGACTTAGGAAAGAAAAGTCAACTTTCCTTTTAGCATACATATAGCAAGCAATCAATCTTACCTTTACCACCAGTAAGCTCTATCACCCCTGGAGAAAAACATTTCTGTAATCTTTCTGCCTCCTCTCCTTCAACAGGTCTTAATAGTGTGATTTCTGGAAGAAGTCTGTAAGAGGCTGTAGCTGAATGAGAAATGATGCTTTTGTTGTTTTTCATAGTTCATGTTGATATGAAGATGGTGGAGAGAGTTCACTCCTCTGATCAGGAGACACCACTGGATGTGCCGTTATTGTGGTTATTATGAAAACCTGATTTCCATACATATCAATACTTATCAAATCAGTGATTATCAAACTTTTGGATTTTATTCCAATGGAGTCAATATAAATACAAGCTGTACTGCAACCATATCAATTGTATAACAAGGGGCCATTTTTTTGCTCTCCAGTATACCTCCCTTTGCATTCATTTGCTGTGTGGAGATCTCCTGGACCTCTCTCACCTCCCCAGTTTCAGATGCTGGAAGATGCTGGAGAAGAGAAATCTCTCTACATTACGTGTACATTGCATACAAAACCGCACTTGTTAATACCCCGTTGTTTGTGTAGAAACGAGTGGGTATGAAAAGCTGTTTTAGTGCGGTCAAGTGAGAAGGATTACATAACCAATTAATGTTTCGCGAGAAAAATCTTTCAGAGACTGTCCCTGATTAGCAATTATATTGTTCAGTCAGAAAATTTCTAAAACCTACATTTAATAAAATATTCAGATACAAATGCCATATCTTTCATTTCCAGAACTCTGTACTGCAGTTTAATATAGGAATTGGAAAAATCTGTTCGTTAATTCGTGAGATTTTCGATTTGTTTTCATATTAAAATAAAATTTTCACTGATATATGATTTGGATTCCCCCCCTGAGTTTGTTTGTCGGTCTCCAATGACTTCAGAATATTTCATGCAATGCAGATCCAACTGATGGAAGAGCTACACTGTTGTTCGTGATCGGCGAAATTCTCATTTTTTGGGTCAAATTTAGCACTCAAAATAACGGGATTTACCGAACCGATTTTCACCTTTGAAGATTTTATTTGATATACAAAATTCCCAAACAAAATGTATCAGGTACAAAAAAAAGATTTAGTGAACAGAAATTAATATGTTAATTGGCAAATCTTTTCCCAATACAGTCCAATCAACACTGATTAGTGAGTGGACGTCTGACATTATGTAATTACACATAACACACTCAGTCGATTTTGGGTTAATTTTTTCGTATGGAGTGTACACGTAATGATAAATCAGGTAATCCAGGTAGGATAACACAGGAAAGCTTCAGTCTGCAAGTGTTTTGTCCCTCTACTTGGAGGGCTCCTGAAGATCTTCTATAGAGAGTGCAATAAAATGCATGTATCATAATGTAAAACCAGGATAGGGATATCAATGTATCTGTGTACATGAACACCTAGTATTTTTGTGAATTTTTTATAAAATCAAGTCATGGCTGTTGTAGCAGCCATGATTTGATTCAATCAATTATTCAATAAAGTTTGGAATCATGAAATCTTTAATAGAGGACTACTTCTATCAAAAGAAGAATATACACTATGAACACACATCTACTCGGAAACAGCAGGCAAAGAGTTACACCTAGATTCTTGGTAAATAAGAGATTTAAAAATACACCATTTTATATATACACAAAGAAAAAAGTTAAGCACCCCCTGATATTTTCACAAAGCCGAATGGCAAAAGCATGTATAATCTGCAATAGCCCTGAAATACTCGAAAGTTAAAAAATTTATAGTAATTTATATATTTTTTATACTTACCAATGACCCAGACATAGCTGGTGCTAACTCTTAAAATATAGGGCCAAACACAAATTTTGCCCCCCAATCCCCAAAATTTGCATCTAAAACTAAAGAAAACATGTCCTGAAAGGCCCTCCACACTTTGCCCCTACTGCGCATGCGCAGTGTCAAGGACGTTCCGAAATTGGCGCCATTAATCATTCTAATAACCAGTGCCTGGTAAGCGCTATGTACTCAGCGGGGAGGCAAGAGTTCCCAACTCCTGGGAGGGCCATCCCCGTCTGGGTCATTGGTAAGTATAAAAAATATATAAATTACTATAAATTTTTTAACATTTTTATACTGTACCAATGACCCAGACATAGCTGAATAGTAAAAAGGCTGGAGGGCCAAGGACATAGAGCAAAATGGAATACGCTCAATAAAATAAAATAGAGTCATCCCCTGTAGGGAAAAAGAAGTAATAGGCCTTACATGTATCTTTCTTATTTATGATAAATTAGAAAGATACAACACCTTCCAAAATTGAGCTTCATACATCCATGTACTCTATTAATAACCAATATAATCCTTATACTAATAATTTTTAAAGTAAGCCAATAAATAAAGTAAGTCTAGAGAATAGAGACTCTTATACTCCTAAAAGTGTCTGAGGATTGCATAATCATGTCCGTTGACATATGCAATATTCAAAAGCTATACTTTAAAAACTAAGACTTGAATGAATTTTAAAAACCTAAACTTCTCACTAAACAACCATCCCAATAACAGCTCAGAATTACTAACTCCGGAGGAGGTATCCCCTTGTTTTCATAGTAAAACAGGTGACCCAAGGGAACACCCTCCCCCCCCCCCCCCCCCTTTTCTTGCCCTGGGTCAAATAGCCCAGAGCGAAGAGGGCAGCCGAACGGAGACACTGCCGAAACAGACAGCCTACCTAGCTATAGTAGCAACTGTTAAGTGAATGACATTCTGAGCAGTAGATAATAGACCTAACAATAGAGGCCTCCAGAAATGGACTCGATATTTCTGAGATAAAATTCATGAATGTGGATGGCTGAGCGCAATGAGCGGCCTTCAAAAATCTATAATAGCGACACTATTAATGTAAGCCCAAGAAGTAGAAGAACTCTTACTTCATGAGCCGAAATCTTAAGCACAACTGCTAAGTCAATGATATACCATAAGCAGTACCGATAGTTAATAGAATCCATTAACAATAAAATGGAGCGTAACGTCCTTCTACTAGACATCAAAGAGAGAAGAAGCTTACGCCCATAGTAATAAACAGATATCTGTTTATAAATACATAAACTGTACCCGGAAAGAGTAAAGGCCTATGCCCATACGAAGACGGAAGGACCTTAAAATAATAGGTTCCGGATAATAGGAGCCTAACTCTTATGCAACAATCCAACCTAAATAGTAACGGAAGTATTGATTCCGAAACTACGAAAGTGAAAATCATCCATTGATAGTGCATGAAACTCACTGACTCTACAGTAAAAGAGAAACCAACAGAATTACTGTCTAAAAGGTCAGAATTTGAAAACTACTGTTTCCAGAGGCTCAAATGATTACTTAGCTAAATAAGAACCGAAGTTAAAATCCGTATAGGAATTTAATCTAAAGATTCTAAGTCTATTTATCAAAAAGTTACTAACTGACTTAGATAAAGAGACAAAAGACTCAATTGTAAACTATCGTAGAGTGCATAGGTATGAGGTAACATAAACCTATAACCTAAATAATAACAGGCTGCAGTAGATCTTGTGAAACAAGTATACTAAAAAATAGCAATGAGTAGTATGGATGGATCAACAATATGAACATAATGATCCCTACACCACGACGGAAGAGCCTCCACTTTAGCCGCATAGAATAGCGAAGAAGAGGATCTCCTATAGAAAGAAATCGCGTCCAAAGCTCGTCCAGTACAGTGCTTACAATGCAATACGGACCACACAACGGAATACATGAAGGTTGCGACCTTGCTGGTTGTGATAAAGATGACACGATTTACCCAGTGAAAAAGATCCTCACATAGAGGAAGATTTCACGTTAAGACCCACAGTAGACAAGAGAGTAAATTACTCATGATCTCTGTGAAGATAGAGATGCTATCAACAGAAATGTATTGTGGTTGTTTATCTTAGCAATACCTGCTAAAACAACAGCGCCGGAGGATACGCGTATCCTATCATTCCGTCCTATAGATCAATAGAGCGTTAACAATATTAGCTCAGAGATCTGGACAAGCCAACACATACGTCTGCAATTGATTAGCAAGCTGTGTCATAAATAAATCATCATTGGGCGCTCCCATAGATAGCAAATCTGATTGAATACTTGTTTGTTGAGAGTCCATTCTGACAGCAACAAGCGACCCGTAAGAGAACGGGAGTCCGATAAAACAATCAGACGACCCGGAATATGACGGACCAAAACTGAACTTGGTGTACTATAACCAACAGACGGATTCTTTCCATTAAATTGAATAACGGAAACGAAAGAGTGCCTCCCTGGTTCCGGAGATACGCCACTACTGTCGAATTAAAGGACAGGAATTTGGGCATGCGTTTCTGAATAATGTTCATGCAATGACATAAAGCAAGCCTAAAAAACATTATTCCGCGGAAGAAAACTGATTGCTAAAAGACTGCGGAACCCAAAGACCCTGGCACTTCGAATCCGGAGGGATCAGTATTATATCCCAATCTGTTTGACTGGCAACCGTCATAACAGCCACACTCGGGTCCGGCAACTGCGGCGGCACTCTCTGAGTCAACCACCGAATGTTTGCCCCAGTCTGAATCTCTTGTAACACTAGATAGACAAGAGAACGTGTAAATCGAGCAATTCATGGATTGCCGAAAAGTTGCCGTCGAAGAGAAGCTCCTCCGAGAACGAAGCGACTCTGAGAGAGTTCTTAACCTTACTATCCACGCGTGTGGATGTAGCTAGGGCTGCGTCACGTCTAACTAACTCCAATCAGCCACTGAAGGGCGGAGTTATACGTGAACAAACTACTGCCCTCAAAAGAAATTACATTGAGAATAATATCCCGTAAATCTTTTCTTGAAGACGTAATGATAACGCCTCAGTAAGGCGGATTACGTATAATAAAGCGTCTAAGTTAAGTCTACTATACATAATGTCGTTCCCAACATTGAAATTGGAAAAGACATAAACGGCGAAAAAGAATATATGCAGTCTTCAATCACACTGTCTAGACGCATATGAACTCTCGGTATGCCCTGCTCTGCCAAAATAAACTATTTGTATAAATGATAAAATGGCAGAAATGAGCAACGCGGACAAGAAACTAAACTATCATGCTTAGTAGCAGGCTTGTATATATATATATACAGCGTCGAAAATAAAACACATGTTGTAATGACAATATTGGACTGCGTCGGTAAGTCAGGGACAATGTCCCTGAACCGATCGAAAAATCCGAGTCCAATGACGCTATAAGTCTCTTATCCAAGATCGCAGCAATGAAGTCCGAAATAATAATCACTGGAAGATAATGCCAGAAGATATGAAAGGCATCTTCCGATACTACTAAAGGGAAAACTCGAAATCTTTCGAATCCCTTTCGCCATCCTGTCGGACCCTATAAAGTGTTCGGTCGTCCGTACCTGATGCAACCGCGGACCGCACCGACCCAGCGCCGTCGGATAATTCCTGATTCGACCGAGAAACTGTCAATTGCTGGGATGCTGCGAAACAACTGTGCTAACTCGGATAGCACGTCCGTCAGTGAGGCCTGAGGAGAAGCGGTCTTACGATGCATTGCCGCTGGAAGCTCCGTGATCGTTACCCCGTGCATACTAGCAATATGCGAGCGAACGGAGTGTATAGGCCTCGTGTCCCTTGGCTACTGGATGGCGCGACCTATTCGCCGTGGAATCACTGAATGCCGAAACTGATCGGATACTCGAGGTCACGTAGCCAATGTGCGTCGTGTGCCCTGCTGTGAGGATGAGGAAGCATTAAAGACAGTCTCTCGGACTGTCAATATAACGGAGCGTCCCGACCAACGGACATATGCTCCGAATGTAAAATATCTGAACCACAACATGCGGTCCCCTATGTTGTTGGGCGAGAGAGGGACCTCTCTCGCTCACAGCCCGGACGGACCTGGACAAGCCAGGAACCGGACTAACAGGCTTCCTCCGATCTGTCCTCAGTCTGCCGTCACTGGGTGAGTACTAAAGTAATTAAAGTGCTCGCATCACCCAAATCTCCTTCCTAGACTGCAACGGACGAACCCGGCAGCCGAACCATTCGATGAATGTACGCTACACCGGGTGAGCTAGCGAATGTCACTCCGTAGGCGATAGACATATTCCATGAGCACTTATTGCCGCTAACTCTTCATTAACTATGACGACAGAGGCACACTTTTGAAAGACATCTCCATAACTCTTCGAACAAGAAACCAGAAATGCTTGGTTAGCAAGCATAAAATAATAATATATATAGCGTCGTTCAATAATTCGAAAGTTTGTGTGACATTATTGGACTATGTCGGAACTGAGGGACGATGTCCCTGAACCGAACCAAAAAATTTCTAAGTCCACCGACGCTATCAGTTTCTTATCCGGCATCGCAGCATTCTGGTCCGACGAAAGAAGCTGTAGAAGACCAAGTCAGATGACATACACAACAGCATATGTTGTTCCGAAAGGGAAAGCTCGAAATCCTCCGAATCCCTTGCGGTATCCCGTTGGACCGGATGAAATTTTCGGACGTCCGTACCCGCTTCCGCGGAGCGTCCCGACCCAGCATTGTCGGATAAAATATAAGCGACAGATTCAGTTGATGCTGGGATGCTGCGATAAACTGTGCTATTAAGGAAAGCACGTCCGTTCCCGAGGCCTGTGCAGTAGCGGTCTTACGATGCATTGCCGCCGGAAGCTCCGTGTACGTTGACTCCCGCACACTTCCTATGCGAACGTCCGGAGTCTGCAGGCCTCGTATCCCTGGCTACCGGATGGTGTGACCTGGTCGCCGAAGAATCCTTGATCGGCGAAGCTGGTAATATATCGGCGGTCACGCAGCCAAGGTGCGGTCGTGTGCGCTGACGAGAAGAGGAAGCCTTAGCAGTCTCAGCGGACTGCCTATACAACGGAGCGTCCCGAGCGACGGACGTATGCTCCGCTAGCGACACATTTTGTACCACAACATCTGGGGCCAGATGTTGTTGAACGAGAGAGGGGCCTCTCTCGCTTGCCGTCCGGATGGACCGGAACGAGCTATGAACCGGACTAAAAGGCTTCCTGCGTTCTCCCTCCGATCCGGCATCACTGGGTGTGCATTAGGTTAATTTATAGTGCTCGCATCACCCCAAAATTCCTTCTAGACCGCAACGGACGAACCCGGCTGCCGAACCATTCGGTGAATGGACGCTACACCGGGCGAGCTAGCGGACGTCAAAGGCCATCGAACCTACTAGGGTCCTCTTAGGCAATTGGCGTATTTACATGAGCACTTTTCCGCTAGCCCTTCATTAATTGTGACGACGGAGGCACACTGTTGGAAGACATCACAGATACATCACCCTAATCTTGATCGTCTGAAATAGAAATTGATAAAGTAGAGTGACCGTGCGGGGAAAGGACCGGAGTGTCCAAATCCCCAATAACATACCGTGACATACGCTTCCCATATTGTCATCGAAATCATATGATACAGAACAGGAGTTAATGCGAGTACACTGACCACATATAGAATGATAATAAAGTCAGAGGAAGACTTCCTCTTAAAACAATTGATCAAAAAGAAAACAAGTCCTGGTACTCGCACTAACCCCTGGCAATCAAAATACATAATAATAATATGATCCATTAATATAGAAAAAATAATTGAAATCAAAATATTTTAAAAAAATATTTTTTCAGAATAGCCCAAGTTTCTGAAAAGTAACGTTGAGCCCCAATGGATCCCAAGCCTAAGTGTGGACAAAAATTTTAAAAATATTTTAAACAATTTATTCAACACTTACGAACAATAATAATGTATCTAGTTATGATTAAAATAACATCAAGATATTATTTTTTAGAAATCCCCCCCTCACACAGAGGGCTGTTGTAAATGTAAACAATGAGTGTAAAAACACTAAAATAAGACTCCAGGCACCCAGGCCCGAAATCAGTTACCAAAAATACACTATCTGATGCAAAACAGAGACTTCCAGGGAAGAAACTGCAGAACATCAGATGGCAGATGCAGAACACAATGCCTAACCACCCGTAGGTGAAGACGTAAACATGGGGAAAGAACAGAATTCATTCTGTTATTCAGCTAAAACTCCCAAGAAAATTTAGTAATAATAATTACAAAAACTATGCCAAAAGCATGGGAGAATAGCAAGGGGGAACTTAAAGGACAGGGAGAGAGGAAAACACTTAAAAAACAGTGTAACTAAATAATCAGAATGACAACAAAATGGCTGCTGCCTTGAAAATAGGTAACTTAACATAATTTCATTAAAAAATTTTAAGTTACAGCCCTGATAATATTCTGTCACACATTCTTTTCCTCTCCTCCTTCTCTATCCTCCTTAGAATCACCATTTCACTAATATTTATGTGTCTGGCATCATTTAAACTGAGATTTATAAGCACAAAGATCAGTCAGATGTTAACTGATGAAGGGCCAAACTTAGAATGATTAATGGCGCCAATTTCGGAACGTCCTTGACACTGCGCATGCGCAGTAGGGGCGAAGTGTGGAGGGCCTTTCAGGACATGTTTTCTTTAGTTTTAGATGCAAATTTTGGGGATTGGGGGGCAAAATTTGTGTTTGGCCCTATATTTTAAGAGTTAGCACCAGCTATGTCTGGGTCATTGGTACAGTATAAAAATATGCCTATGCCATCTGAAAGAACAATCATCTGGCAAGACTAAAACGCAACAATGGCTAGCTGTGATTGTAATTTAATAGAGATTACATCATGTTATCACAAGTACTGTTTTTACCATGAAACACAGCCCTCAAAAGTTTGGATGGACAAGTCTAGGAAAGAGCGTTAACATTGATATTGTCACATAAAAATGTTCTTCGAAGACACTAGAGTACGTCTTCAGTAAGAATAATCAGTACCGGGTGGACCCGCCATGTACCCGGATGACACTCTCCACCCTACGTCTCATGCCTCCAGTCAAACGTCGGATCTGTTCTCGGGTCAATAACATCCATTCAGCATGCAGAGCTGCTTCCAACTGGTCTAAAGTCTGTACTGGGGGGTTCCGTGCCTGGATTCGCCGCCCTATAATGTCCCACACATGCTCCAGAGGATTCAGATCTGGGCTTACAGCTGGCCAGGGTAGCGTTGTCACTGCATTGGCTCTCATGAAATTGTGATCGGTGAGGCCTGGCGTTGTCGTCCATGTACTGAGGTCATGTAGCAAGTGGATGGTTGTCGAAATGTGGGACGACTGGCTGTAGGACATCACGGATGTACTGAGCTCTGGTTAAGTTGCACCTGATGGTGACCAAATCCAGCTTGCAATCATGGGACTGGCATCCCCACACCATAACAGAGCCACCTCCATATGCAACAGTTGGCTGACTGTTCCTGGGGGTATAAGCTGTGTTCTTCTGTCTCCAAACGCATGTACGTCCATCAGTAACGTGCAGTAAATATCGACTTTCGTCTGACCAATGAATTTTCCTCCAGGTCCTCAGATTCCAGTCTCGTCTGGTCAAACACCATGCCAAACGTGCACGTTTATGGTGGTCTCTTAACAAGGGACGTTTAATGACTCTTCTGGCCTTTAATCCTGCCACTTTGAGATGATTTCGGACTGTTCTGGTGCTGATGGGTCAATTTGGTAGCCACAGTCTTTTCATCTGAGAACTTGTACTGAAGAGTTCTCGGCGAGCAAATCGTATCAGATTCCTGTCTTCTCGCGGTGTAGTGACAGGAGGTCTTTCTGACCTTGGACGGTCCACTGCACTTCCGGTCTGTGCATGCTTCCGGACTAAGCAGCTAACAACAGTGTAATGGTAGCCCAGATTTCGTCCTATTGCCTTAAAGGACATTCCTGCGGAATGCATACCAATAATCTGATTCCTAATCTCCATTGACAATCGTCTCCGTGCCATGTTCAATGATTATGCTTAAATGCCCGTTTCACACTAAGTTAAATACCCACAAATACAGTCGGCACATACTGCTTTTGTGATCCGCGAGGGTAGCATGTTGCACAAATTGTCACAAGCGATGCAAGCACGACTGTCGCACATCACTGGTTAAAATGTATCGTGCAAACCCTATTCTTCCCATCATTGTACCTTGTTTAACAATTTCAAATAATCAGAGGGGGGAAATCATAAAAAATATCAGGGGGTGCTTAACTTTTTTCTTTGTCTATATATACAGAACCACATATCCTGGGCCAAAGCAATTGAGTGTGATAATTCTTAACCCATTCAAACGTATGTGCAGTTCTATATTTATCACACACCTCCCATGCAACAACCAGTCTACATGAAAATGAAAAAAATTATAGTAATTTATATATTTTTTATACTTACCAATGACCCAGACTTAGCTGGTGCTAACCCAAAAATATCTAGAGCCAAACACAAATTTTGCCCCCCAATCCCCAAAATTTGCATGCAAAACCAAAAATTAGAAGTCCTAACTGGCCCTCCATACATTTCACCCTTCGCGCACATGCAGACGCCAGGAAGTCACCGAATCTGGTGCCAATAAAATCATTCTTTGTAGAAAAAAGATTATAATAATTCAGCGGGGAGGTATGAGTGCCCAGTACTGCCCACTCACGGGAGAGCCATTCCAGTCTGGGTCATTGGTAAGTATAAAAAATATATAAATTACTATAAATTTTTTGATATTTTTATATTGTAACCTATGACCCAGACTTAGCTGAATCGTAAAAAGGCAGAGGGCCTAGAACTTCTGAAATATTAGATCAACATAGATCAAATCCTTCAATCCATGATGAAGAAATTAGAATTTACATGAATGTCTCTTAATACCATAATAGAAGAGACATAACCTGATATGGATCCCAATAATGTAAATCCTAAATCTAAGCATAAAATCATCTTAATTAGGATGTAACAAATAAACAATTTTAGAGACTAGTCTGGACTAGGCCCTAAAAATTATTATGGCATACTGAGAATGAGAGAAAATTTCCCATAAACCTACGCCACACAATAATACTGCAGCTGATCACCAAACATAGTACGGACAAGACAGCTTCCTCAATAGTTACATACCCCATAAGGCAGAGAAGTGGACAAAATGACCCCCCCCCCACCCCCTTTTTTTAACATAACTTCAAAAGAAAGAGGGGAGAGCTCTGGAATCAACAAGCAGAACCTGGAAACGATATAAATAAATATCAATCAGGCACTTAACAAATTAATTCATGAATAATAAATGGTGCTTAACGCCACTTCACAAGCCAATGATTTTGGTAAATAACATTATCCACTATAAAATATGCACTGCAGACGCCGTATACATGATACGACGAAATCAGTGAGAAATTAATTATAACATATACATACAAAAGCGGGATAAGATGAACAATCTCTGCAGAGAAAACACGCTTCAAGATCATTCACAGGAGGCCTCTTTAATATTAAATCCGGTAAAAAACACTCTCCAACGTGTACTATTTGGTATCTACAACTATAAACACATGAGAATATGCGATTTGAGAACCGACAAAATAGAGACCAGGATCTAGAAATGAACCTCCAAAATCAGAAAATAAATACCAGAAACAAATATGAAGGTGCCATCCAACACGACCCAGACGCAAAGTATGTATGTATTAAAAAATATATATACGCGACAGCGTGAGTGTGTGTGTGTGGGGGGGGGGGGGGGGGGGGGAGGGGTGGGCGAGGGGGGGATTCAAATATATGTCGAAACCTCCTCACCCACATTACTAATCATTGCTGGTGCAGACAGCAATAATATAGTGATCATAAAGCTCTCTCACGCCTGAATACTCCGTAATGCCACTAAGAACTGAGAATGACATGAAGAATAAAACTTCCCTTAAAGAAGAAAACTGTCTAATGGGGAAGCTTCTGGCGAATGCTCAATAGCAGACCTCATAACCTCAATGAAATCAATAGAAACAAATGAATAGAAGGATACACATATCCTATCATTCATTTCCAAGAAAAACAGCTGAGTGTCAATGTATGCGCTCAAAGCCTATACTAGCGACACAAATAATGGAAACTATTATTCCCATGCGCCGAAAACTTAACTATCCTGAAGAGATTCCACCTAAGATCATATAATAACCAAACAGTTAGAATAAGCGCAAGATATAGCCAGCGCTTACTTATGTGCTGAAATCTTAAGCATTGACTGCTAATAGGAAAATAAATAACCCAAGCAGTACGAATAGCTAACTGACTTATTTAGCAATAGAATGAACATAACGCCCCTTCTATTGAAAAACAATGACAACAAAAGCGTAAATTCTCTTCTGATAAACTCTGATGTGTACAGAGAGACCGTCGGACTCAGGATAGTAACGCAATATAAGAACTCAAGTCCGAAATAATTGAGAAAACCGTAATATATGCCCAAACTTGACCTTATGTTAAAAGATTCTCTAAAACAAAACATGTCAAGAGGGAAAAACGTCTACCACTCCAGTTAATAACTGGAGTAGACATATATGTAAGCGACCCATCGAAATAACCTTCCAAGCCACTCCACACAACTCCATCCAGCGCACATAACTATCACTGTTAATGCGTCAGATGACCGATAAAAGCGAGCAAAACAGCTGGTCAATTTGCTCTGTGAAACAGATGAACCAGCAAAATGAATAGTGAGATACATGAATCCTATCATTAATCACATGAGACATTATCTAGTTCACAAAAAAAGTGATCTAAAGAACTATACTCGCTACAATTGACGAACGTTCACTTATCGACTGAAAGATAATAATAAATAACCTAATTATCCACTTCCAGTCAAAATCGGTCGGACCGAGTTCTGTAAGAGCCTAGAACCACCGGCTCAAGGGAGTCTGATCAGTAACTCAGTCTGACGAGAAACCCCTATCCAAGTGGCTGTATAGACACACCTAAAGAATTATATATAGGAGAGAAACCTATACCTTCGCTATGAGCCTTATAAGCGAAATGAGTCTAGGACAAACTCTCCTACTCTTCTGTTGGCTGTGGTCGATTAGACCCCAACTTAAAGAGTTGAGAATATATGCTTTCTTGTAGTTAATCCTACAATAATGAAAGCTTACCATCAAACACTTAGGTATACCTATACCTTGCTATGAGTCCTTATAGACAATTTGAGTCTAGGACAACCTCTAGTACTCTTTCTGCTGGTGATGGTACATTAGACCCCAGCTTAAAGAGACGGAAGTTTATTCTTATCATAAAAACTAGAGTTGGAAGACTAAAGCAACCTATGGCAAGTTTTCCACCTAGTCAAATGCAAAGATGAAGACACAAGGCTTCGTTGCATCAGAATAACTCTCACTTAACATTAGTTAAGACCAAGAAATAAATACTAGGTCTGGAAAGAATTTTAAAAGGTACAAATGACCACAAAATTCCTTCCATATAGACGATGTGTCACAGTACTTAAAATTAAGTACATAAGACCATGAGACTAAATTCGCTCTAAGAAATTATCTTCTCAATTGCGTCCGAGCGAACAGCTAAATGATGAAGGTAAGGCTAAAACTAGGATCTTAGCCTGCTCAATCAATGCTGAGGAACTCTCCACATCTTCCCCTGTTGTTTTTAAAAGTATGTGAACCATCACAAATGATTAAAAATACAGAGGAAGAAGATAAGAAACCTAATTACTTTTTCCGCCGGAAGATAAATATGGTGTCGTCTACAGAATCGAAGATCTGTGACACCCGTGTAGACTTAACCTGAAAGAGATCTTATTACCCTGCTCTTTACCCGGATGAAGTCAGCGCCGAACTACGCTAGCGGTTTCTCATAACTGCTCGCAGCATTTTGAATCACGGGAACAAGATCAAGGAAATGATAATGTATGATATCTATATCATCCAAGAGTTGTTCTGGAAGGAAAAGTTATCCTATCCATCATATGTTCAAATCAGTTAGAATCACAGTCACCAGCATCTAAACAGGCAGGTGACTGGACCAAATAAGGACTATGCAACAGCTCAAGATTTGAGATCGACGTTGAGTGCTTCTGCCTTAGCAGAAATACTGCAATTAGTTGTGCAACTGCGACAGCAAGTCCATTACAGAGGCCTGAGGAGCAGCAGTCACGAATAGCCTCTTCGCAGGCTGCTCTAGGACAGGGAGTCCAATATAGTTATTACTGCGGAAGACCCGATGAATGAAGCCTCATCTCCTTGGCTACTAGATGGTGCAACTTCTTACTAAAGATGGACCTTTGACGATGAAGCCTGGAAAACCTGAGTCACTTAGCCAAGGTGTGGTCGGGAGTGCTTGTTCCTCTTCTTTTCTCTTTACCGGACAATAGCTATGTACATAAGCACAGACTGACGCAAGTTCCTACCAACAACACTTGGCTCCAAATGTTGTTGAAAGAGAGAGAGGGGCTCCCTCTTGATCATGCATACCTCAGAACTTGCCGTCTTCTTCCTTCCATCAACACTAGGTGAGTATGGATTCGATCGACAGTGATCGCTACAGCCTACTCTCTCTCGACCGCCATGGACATACCCGGCATCACATCACTCACATACGAGTGAGATCTGCTGGTTGAGCTAGCTGTTTTTAGACAAGGGACGCAAGCCTCCATGAAAACTAGCCCTTGTCTTTTTAAAATCATTGAGCACTCGCCCACTAGCTCTAAATACAATGCATATGCGACACATCCGGAGTCACGGTCCAAGTATCCAATCTTAACTGTTTCACCGGCGACACAGAACTGACACCACTCATCGGATTTTATAGCCCTGTGCAATATAAAGATCACTTTATCCATTATGTAGAGGAAACCATGAGACTAGCCGGCCTTGGACCTTATCGGTTTCCTCCTTCCGTTGTCACTGGGTGAGCATAATTGCATATTAATTTTTACGGCTTTCAATTGATCAAAACCAACTGACAGTGATCAGTGTCATGATAACGATGATCAAACTTCAAATATTGACTAAACTGTGGGGAATAACACAATAAAAAAGTTTTTAAATAGCTAATAAGTTTAGCACACTCCATCATTATATGACCAGTTGTGGAAAGTATTTTTCAAGGAACAAGCAGTCAGAATGTTATTTTTGTTTTGAATTTTTTTTACTTGAATCTAACTCATTAAATATCCTGGGTAAACTATTCTAAATGATGAACCTGGAATTTCCAAGCAATCTCTTCTCTGGTGCATTCAACCAATGATGATGTGATTTATTTAGACAGGCTCCTTCTCTGTTTACATTGGAAATGAAATTGAATGTGTTTTTATCACTGCATGTGCGATACAACTATATTCTTATCGTACAGGCAGAATAGAGGAAACTCCATGTTTTACATTAACCCTTTACCTAAGGAAATGGCCAAAATCGGCCAGCGCTATTCTTAAAAATCGCCAATTAATTTTCATTATTTTTTCATTTTTTGTCTCAAAAACATAGGTTATGACCCCTCATAACCTATGTTTTTGAAACAAAAAATGAAAAAAATTAGTTATTCAAGAATTTTTTTTGCAAGTGTCATCTGCTTTTCTTGTTAAGTGAAGGGTTAAAAGGTGAGTGATAAAGACCAATGTTAACACCATCAAAAATATGAGCAATAGAAAGATAAACAGAACAGAATTAGATAGTTATGACTAACTGAGGGCGACAACATTTTGTGTATATCCAACCAGGAAACAAAAGAACGAAATCTATCAGGACTGATTTTGACTGTTCCAAAAAAACTGATAGAAATTTAAAATGGCTTCTTTCAATATACACTGTCCCCATTAATTCAGTTGTACACACAGAGCCTAAACCTGTGAAGCAGCCAGGGTTCTAACTCTCCGAGCCAATATATAACTGGAAATCAGACTCACAATTGCCAATTTCCAAAAAGGTATACCTTAACCCATTTTCTGACAGCCCAAATATTTTCTTCTATTAAGATAAAATCTCACTGAACCCCAAACTAGCCTGTGACTGTTGCTGAGAAAAACTGAAGGTAGTGCACTGTTGCAGACAGTGTTGACCACTCTGTTAAATGCTTTTTTGATGAGAGGAGTAATGCTCTTCATTAAATTATGGATTGTCATATCCTCATCCACATCTTGAGTTAGTTTGAAGAGTCCCCATCTACAGACACTCTACAATAAATTCTGACAACATGAATCTACAGTACAAGAGCTTCAAGAATTGAACAAGTTAACTGGTTGAGTGATAGAAGCCACTATCATGGCTCTATTGAAAAGTGACGGAAGCCACTTTAGTGGCTTTATGCTGTATGGATTTGCTTGATGTTTGCTTAGTAATAGAAGAAAAACTTCTTATATAAAACTGATTGGTTGCAATTTATTGAAGAGCATCAAATCACCTTTTAAAAATAATTTAGCACTCAACCAGTTAAGAAATAAAATAAAATGAGTACATGTTAAGATGATAAGTTGCAGGAATTGAAGACATAACTGGTACTGAATCTAAATCACTGTCTTCTCAGTGTGCACTAGTTACTTCTGCAACTGGTCAAAATGATTTTGTATCATTGTATCTTAATATGGTTAATTCTTACCTACAGGTGAAAACTTTGCATGATCTTTTCCTATTCCTTTCACACAATGTAACTTCAAATCAAGCTCCTGAGAAAAGAAACATTTAAAATATTAGTCTCCACAGTGATTTAGGATTATTTTATTACTTTCCAAAGTGTGATTTACTGGGATTTCCCGGTTTGATTATAAACGATAACTTCACAAGTGAATTATGCAATCAACAGTTGTGTCATGTATCCATGTGTGCAAACGAAGATGCTTTGACGTGGATGTAATGGGGACTTCATTGTTTTGTTTTTGTAACCCTTTACCTAATATGAAAAGCAGACGACACTTGCAAAAAAAATTCTTGAATAACTATTATTTTCATTTTTTGTCTCAAAAACATAGGTTATGACTCCTCATTGGAATGAGCATAATGAACTTGTTCCAATGAGGGGGTCATAACCTATGTTTAGAGACAAAAAATGAAAAAATAATGAAAATTAATTGGTGATTTTTGAGAATAGCATTGACCTTTACGTTAGGTAAAGGGTTAAATAATATAATTATCGTTAATAATGAAAAGTAATAAACAGAGTAATCGCTTGATTGGACTGGTTACGTGAAATAATTCATTTGAGGTGAAGGACTACATTGTAAAACACTTGTGCGCTTTCACTCACTTGTGTTTGTACAACGTCCCTCAACTTTCGTGAATTATTTCACGTAACCAGTCCAGTCAAGCGATTACTCTCTATAAAATATTAGTTTCCACAGTGAGTTACGATTCATGTAATTCATTGAAGTGTTTGTTTGGTCTTTGGTGGATATGGTCAGCATCTAATACTATATCACAGCCACTATACAAGTATAAAGTAAAATTTAGCAATAAACTATACATATGATGCCCACTTAAAACCTCGCACTCAAGGCATTGATTTATTTATTTATTGGTGTTTAAGATCACATACTTGTGCACAATGGCTAATCATGACCATGACAGTTTTACGGGTGGAGGAAGCCAGAGTACCCGGAGAAAACCACCGAGCAGCTGCCAGCTCCCCAACATCGTAATTCCGTACTGCAGGACAGGCAGGGTTAGATTGGTTGAAGACATGCTCACCATCGATGTGCAGTATGCCTTAGTACACGGCGACATTATGCCCCAATGTGGACAATCAGGGTTATGTGCCTTACCCAAGGACACAACGTGGGAGTCTGAATCGATCACTCAGACAGTCACCCATCCAAGGACAACAAGGCATTGATCACCAGGTCTTATTACATAGTGGAATGCTGTTAACTGAATAGCCACTTAGCCAGTAAGAATTATTATTCGATTAATGGGAGTATTCAATTAAAAGAGATCTGGTCACTTTCCTATATCCTACAGATATTTATTTTTTATTTATTTATTGTGGTTTAACAACACTTTTGATTGTCAGGGTCACCTCGTGTTGGACAGTTTTATAAGTGGAGGAAGCCCAAGTACCCAGAGATAACCACCATGCAACCGTTGGACTCCCCAATGTACTAACTCCACTAAAGATTGGTTGAAGGCACGTGCACCATCGATGTACAGTATGCCTTAGTGTATTGCACTGTCATGTGGGCAATCAGGATTAACCCTTTACCTAACATGAAAAGCAGACACTTGCAAACAAAATTCTTGAATAACTCTTTTTTTTCATTTTGTGTCTCAAAAATATAGGTTATGACCCCTCATTGGAATGAGCTCCACAAGCTCGTTCCAAAGAGGGGTCACAACATATGTTTTTGAGATGAAATTTTTTTAAAATAATGAAAATTAATTGCCAATTTTTGTGAATAGTGCTGGCCGGTTTTGTCCGTTACGTTGGGTAAAGGGTTAAGTACCTTACCCAAAGACACAATGCAGTTACTGCTGGTGAAGACTGAACTGTGAACAGTTTTGGTTTGCAATTCAATGCTCTAACTACTGAGCCACTGCGCACGCTGTATTCTAGGGATAAACTGAGCATTTATCCTATTATATTTTTACGAGATCAACGTCTCTTGTTCAGTAAGACATTTGAGAATTTTACTATGGAAAGTTAAAAAATTTATAGTAATTTATATATTTTTTATACTTACCAATGACCCAGACTTAGCTGGTGCTAACTCTAACAAAACCAGGGCCAAACACAAATTTTGCCCCCCAATCCCCAAAATTTGCATCCAAAACAAAAAGAAATCATGTCCTAAAGGACCTCCATACTACGCATGCGCAGTGACGCAGTCGTCCCGAAATTGGCGCCAATTATCATTCTTACTGGCAGTGCCTGGTCAGCGCTATGTACTCAGCGGGGAGGCAAGAGTTCCCAACTCCAGGGAGGGCCATCCCCGTCTGGGTCATTGGTAAGAATAAAAAATATATAAATTACTATAAATTTTTTAACATTTTTATACTGTACCAACGACCCAGACTTAGCTGAATAGTAAACAGGCTGGAGGGCCTAGGACATAGAGGAAAATCCAATAAGCTCAACTATATAGTAAAGAGGTAACCCCTTAAGGAGAAAAGGAGTATTAGGCTTTACATGTATCTTTCTTATTTAATATTAAATTAGAAAGATACACTACCCTTAATAATTGAGCACAATAACATTCATGTTCTCTATTAACATCCAGTATAACCCTTATACTAATTATTTTTAAAGCAAGCCAATAAATAAAGTAGTCCAGAGAATTGAGACTCTTTATAGTCATTTAAAAGTGTCCGAGTATTGTATATTAAAGCCCGTTTGACACTTGACATATACAAATGCTTCACACCGAGCTACACTTTAAAAATAAGACATGAATGAATTTAAACATTAATATTACACTTTAAAACCATCCCGGAAGCGACTCAGAAATACTGACTTGGAGGAGGCATTCCCTTGCTTTTCACTATAAAGCAGGTGACCTAAGGGAACACCCCCCCCCCCCCCCCCCCCCCCCTTCCCCTTGGTCAAATAGCCCAGAGCGAAGAGGGCAGCCGGACGGAGTCACTGCCGGAACAGAAAGCCTGCATAACTATAGTTGCAACTGTTTAGTGGACGACATTCTGAGCAACAGATAACGGACCTAAACAATGCAGGTCTCCAGAAATGGACTCAATATTTCTGAGATAGAAATTCGTAAATGTGGATGGCTGAGACCAATAAGCAGCCTTCATTAAATCTGTAATAGCAACACTATTAGCATAAGCCCAGGAAGTAGAAAGAGCTCTTACTTCATGAGCAGAAATCTTAAGCACAGACTGCTGAGAAGAAGATAAATCTTCATAAGCAGTACGGATAGTTAACTGAATCCATCTAGCAATAGAATGGACTGAAATGTCCTTTCTATTAGGCAGCAAAGACAGAAAGAAACGTTTCCGTCCCTTTCTGATAAACTGAGATCTCTGTTTATAGATACGTAGTGCTCTAACAGGACAGAGTAAAGGTCTACGCCCGTCTGAAGACGGAAGAGCCTTAATAACAATAGGTTCCGGATATTTATTAGGAGCCTGATTCTTAGCTAAAAAACCCACATTAGTAGTGAAGGTGATAGTGTTCCCAACACTACGATAATGAGAATCATCCACCGATAGTGCATGAAGCTCACTGACTCTTCTGGCAGAAGAGAAAGCTAAGAGAAAAGCTGTCTTATAAGATAAGAATTTGAAATCTACTGTCCCAAGAGGTTCAAATGGCTTTTCCTTCAATTTAAGGAGAACCCAAGCTAAATTCCACTTAGGAATTAATCTAAGAGTTCTGGGTCTATTTATCGAAAAGTTTCTAACCAACTTCGATAAAGAGACATTAGATCCAATTTGTAAACTATCATGATGTGCATAGGTATCATATAACATAGATCTATAACCCTTTATAGTAACAGGCTGCAGTTTGATTTCGTCAAACAAGTATACTAGAAAGTTTGCAATGTCTGGTATAGAGGGATCAAATATATCTACAGAATGATCCCTACACCAACGACGAAAAACCTTCCACTTAGCCGCATAGTTTAGCGAAGAGGAGGTCCTCCTACAGTTAGAAATCGCGTCCACTGCTCGTCCTGTAAAGTGCTTGCCATGCAAGAAGGACCGCACAATGGAAAAACGTGAAGGTTGAGACCTTGCGGGTTGTGATGGAGTTGGCGCGATTTCCCCTGTGAAAGAAGATCCTCTCGTGGAGGAAGCTTCCGCGGTAGGTCCCACAACAGACACCTGAGTAGATTTATCCACGGTCTCTGTGGCGACAGAGATGCTACCAACAGAATCTTGCATTGAGATTGTTTTATCTTTAGCAATACTTGTTGAATTAACGGCGCTGGAGGATACGCATATCCTATCATTCCGTCCCAAGGGATCGACAGAGCGTCTACTGCAAATGCTCTTGGATCCGGACACGGAGACACATACGTCTGCAACTGATTGTTGAGATGTGTCGCAAATAAGTCTATCATTGGCCGTTCCCATTGGTAGCAAATCTGATTGAATACTTGTCTGTTGAGAGTCCACTCCGACGGCAACAAACGACCCTTTCGTGAAAGGGAGTCTGCTAGCACATTCAGACGACCCGGTATGTGACGGACCGAAAGAAGAACGTGATGTTCTAACGCAAACAGAAGGATTCTTTCCGTTAGATTGAACAACGGAACTGAATGAGTGCCTCCCTGATTCCGTATATACGCCACTACTGTCGTATTGTCGGATAGGATTTGGACATGAGCATCGTGAATAATGTCCATCCAGTGACGTAACGCAAGCCAAATTGACATCATTTCCTTGATGTTTATGTGCTTGCACAGGAATTGCGGATCCCAAAGACCCTGGCATCTCGAATCCGTTGGGATTAATGATGCACCCCAACCTGTTTGACTGGCATCCGTCATAACGGTAAAACTCGGATCCGGCAACTGCAGCGGAACTCCTTGAGTTAACCACTGAGTGTTTGCCCAAGTCTGAATCTCTTGTTTCACTTGATCTGACAAGAGAACGTCTACATCGAGCGAATGAATTTTCACACTCCAATTCTGAGTCAGGAAAATTTGAAGAGGACATGTGCGTAGCCGCCCCATCGGAATGAGATCCGCGGCGGCTCCGCACAGACCTATCAGTCTCATAAATTCTCTCGCCGTGACTTTGTCTGCGTGCAGACAATAGCGAGCGTAACAACTGACTAATTTCGCTCTGGTTAACGGCAGACGAACGAGATTGTTGTGCGTCTCGAAGCTCATTCCCAGATGAGTGAATGACTTGGACGGCACCAGATCCGACTTCTCCTCTTTTACTATAAAACCGAGACGTCGGAGCAATAGAAGAAGATTCTGAACATCGTTCTGAAGCGTTAACTCGTTGCCGTACCTCTGAAGAATGTCGTCCAGGTAGGCCGACGTTACCGCAGACGAATGAGCTCGGAAGTAGATCATTACCGAGTTCATTACCCGAGTGAAAGCCCAGGGTGCTAGATTCAATCCGAAGCACATCGACCGGAATTGATACACCACTCCAAGGACTGCGAAGCGTAGATACTTTCGGAATGTCGGATGTACCATGACGTGAAAGTACGCATCTTTGAAATCTATCCTCGTTGCATAATCGTTCACCCGAATACTCGCTCTGACCGATCGAATCGTCTCCATATAAAACTTCGGAGCAACGATCAGCTTGTTTATCCAGCTCAAATCTATGACTGGACGGAACGAGCCGTCTGGTTTCGGAACCAGAAACAGATGGCTGTAGAATCCCAGAGATTCCTGGTTTTCTACGACCTCTACCGCGTTCTTCATTAAAAGAGACTGCACCTCTGATAACAGAGCGTCTCTTTTCTGTGGATTTGACGGAAGATGAGTCCACTTTGGACTTCGAGTTAATGGAGGCTTTCGTTTGAAGGATATCTTCAGACCTTCCGAAGTCACTCCTCTCACCCAAGGGTCGTCCGTAATCGACGCCCACTCTTGTGAAAAACTCGACAACCTTCCGCCAACCGGAACGCGATAGAGGTTTAAGCCATCACCTCCTGGACCTGCGAGGCCTGCGGTAGGAGAAACCACGTCTTCCACGACCCGCACCTCGCCTCGTCGACCTCGGGGCATCCGACCGATTGTCCCGGCCTGAAGGACGTCCCGAACGAGAGTCGCTATCCTGACGGTCTCTCGAATAAGACCAAGAGGACGCACCGGAACCTCTATAGGAACCTCTCTTGGGCGCATTAGACCCAGAAGTGCCTGTCTTATTCGTGTCTGCTGTATCCGACTTTTTAGGAGCCGATCTGAACAACAGAGAATCATTAGCTTTCTTTATAATTTTATCATAAATAGCGGAAAGCTTGCCGTCAAAGAGAAGTTCTCCTGAGACCGAAGCGACTCTAAGAGAGTTCTTCACCTTAGAATCCACTAGTGTGGATGTAGCTAGGGCTGCGTCACGTCTAACCAACTCCAGATTTGCCACTGAAAGGGCGGAGTTACACGTGGAATAAGCTACTGCCCTTGAAAGAAGTATTAAAGAGGATTGTATATCCTGAAACTCTTCCCCTTGAAGGCGCAGTGATAACGCCTTAGTAAGGTGATCTGCGTAAGATAAGGCATCTAAATTGGCTCTGTTAGACGCAATAGCTGTTTCCAACACCACGGTTGGAATAGAAGCTAACGACGGTAATGATAGCTCTAAGTCTTCCGCCTCGTCGTCCATACGCAGAGGAACTCTCGGTATACCCTGTCCTGCCGTATCGAATTTATTCCTTGCATTAATGAAAGGCAGGTTGAGAGTATTAGCGGACAAGAAACCTGCTTTCCCCGTCCTGGAAGCAAGTTTAAATATAGCGTCGTTCAATAATTCAAATGTTCTAGCAACATTATTGGACTGCGACGGAAACTCGGGAGCGATGTCCCTGAACCGCTCAAAAAATTCAGAGTCCAATGACGCTATAATTCTCTTGTCCGGAAGCGCAGCAGTCTGGCCCTACGGAACAACTTGAGGGAGAAAGTGCCGGATGAAGTCCACGGCAGCTTTATGTTGTTCCGAAAGGGATAGCTCCAAGTCATCCGTATCCCTTTCACCATCCGGTCGGACCTCATGATGTTCCCGGTCGTCCGCCCCCGATGCTTCGGAGGAGCATACCGACCCAGCGCCGTCGGATAACTCTCGATCCGACACCATTTCTGTCGGCTGCTGGGATGCTGCGATAAGCTGTGCTATCTGCACAAGAATGTCCGGCGTCGAGACCTGCGGAGGCGCAGTCTTTCGCTGCTTCGCCGAGGGCAGCTCCGCATCAGATGGCTCCCGCATACTTTTCCTATGCGAACGTCCAGAGTCCATTGGTCTCGAATCCCTGGCTGCCGGATGGTGTGACCTGGTCGCCGAAGAATCCTTCATCGGCGAAGCTGGTAATATATCGGCGGTCACGCAGCCAAGGTGCGGTCATGTGCGCTGACGAGAAGAGGAAGCCGTAACAGTCTCTGCGGACTGCTTATACAACGGAGCGTCCCGAGCGACGGACGTATGCTCCGCTAAAGACACATTTTGTACCACAACATCTGGTCCCAGATGTTGTTGTACGAGAGAGGGACCTCTCTCGCTCGTGGCCCGGCTGGACCTGGACGAGCTAGGAACCGGACTAAAAGGCTTCCTCCGTTCTCGCTTACTATCCGCCGTCACTGGGTGTGCATCTATTATGTTTATAGTGCTCGCATCACCCAAAATTTCCTCTTGGACCGCATCGGATGAACCCGGCTGCCGAACCATTCGGTGAATGGACGCTACACCGGGCAAGCTAGCGGACGACATTTGTCTAATCTCCATGAGCACTTTTGCCGCTAGCTCTGAATTCATTTGTGATGACGGACGCACACTTGAAGAAGATAACATGGAAACATCACCCTGTTCTGGTTCCTCTGAAATAGAAACTGAGAGAGTAGAGTGACCTTGCGGAGAAAGAGCCGGCATCACTCTTTCTCCAGAAACAACATATCGTGACACACGTTTCCAATGTTTCTCATCCCAATGTTCACATATAGGCCAGGGATTAATGCGAGAACACTGACTACAATTAATACAATGATCATGAAAGTCAGAGGAAGATTTCTTCCTATTACAATTTGAACAACGTCCCTTCATTGTGAAAGAACAACAATAAGTCCTAGTTACTCGCAAAAACCCCTGACACAAAGATACATAATAACATGATCCATTAATAAATGAAAAAACAATTGCAAAACAAAATAATTTTGAAAAAATATTTTTTCAGCGAAGCCCAAGTTGCTGAAAAGTAACGTTGAGCCCCGATGGATCCGATGGCAAAGTGTGGTCAAAAATTTTAAATTTATATAAAATAATTAATGAGACACTTTCGGATAATATAAATGTATCTTATAATGAGATAAACTACAACAAAGGCAAACAGCCCCCCTCAAAAAAGGCTGTTGCCAATGAAAACAAACAGTGTAAAAACACCAGAAAACATGACTCCAGGCACTGAAAAAACTGGCCCGGGATCAGTCATCAATTACACTCTATCTGATGCAAAACAGAGACTCCCAGGGGAGAATCTGTAGAACATCAGATGGAAGATGCAGAACACAAACGTTATACACCCATGGGTGAAAACGTAACTATGGGGAAAATAACAGAAAACATTCTGTAACCAAGCAACTCTCCCAGGAAATTTTAGAAATGAAATTTCTCAAAAATATGCCAAAAGCATGGGAGAATTGCAAGGGGGGACTTTAGAAGGCTAGGGGAGAGGAAACACTGAATAAGCAGTGCAACAATTAGCAAGAATGACAACAAGGGGCCCATGCCTCGAAAATAGGCAACTTAACATAATTTCATCAAAAAGTTAAAAAATTTATAGTAATTTATATATTTTTTATACTTACCAATGACCCAGACATAGCTGGTGCTAACTCTTAAAATATAGGGCCAAACACAAATTTTGCCCCCCAATCCCCAAAATTTGCATCTAAAACTAAAGAAAACATGTCCTGAAAGGCCCTCCACACTTCGCCCCTACTGCGCATGCGCAGTGTCAAGGACGTTCCGAAATTGGCGCCATTAATCATTCTAATAACCAGTGCCTGGTAAGCGCTATGTACTCAGCGGGGTGGCAAGAGTTCACAACTCCTGGGAGGGCCATCCCCGTCTGGGTCATTGGTAAGTATAAAAAATATATAAATTACTATAAATTTTTTAACATTTTTATACTGTACCAATGACCCAGACATAGCTGAATAGTAAAAAGGCTGGAGGGCCAAGGACATAGAGCAAAATGGAATACGCTCAATAAAATAAAATAGAGTCATCCCCTGTAGGGAAAAAGAAGTAATAGGCCTTACATGTATCTTTCTTATTTATGATAAATTAGAAAGATACAACACCTTCCAAAATTGAGCTTCATACATCCATGTACTCTATTAATATCCAATATAATCCTTATACTAATAATTTTTAAAGTAAGCCAATAAATAAAGTAAGTCTAGAGAATAGAGACTCTTATACTCCTAAAAGTGTCTAAGGATTGCATAATCATGTCCGTTGACATATGCAATATTCAAAAGCTATACTTTAAAAACTAAGACTTGAATGAATTTTAAAAACCTAAACTTCTCACTAAACAACCATCCCAATAACAGCTCAGAATTACTAACTCCGGAGGAGGTATCCCCTTGTTTTCATAGTAAAACAGGTGACTCAAGGGAACACCCTCCCCCCCCCCCCCCCCCCCCCCCCCTTTTTCTTGCCCTGGGTCAAATAGCCCAGAGCGAAGAGGGCAGCCGAACGGAGACACTGCCGAAACAGACAGCCTACCTAGCTATAGTAGCAACTGTTAAGTGAATGACATTCTGAGCAGTAGATAATAGACCTAACAATAGAGGCCTCCAGAAATGGACTCGATATTTCTGAGATAAAATTCATGAATGTGGATGGCTGAGCGCAATGAGCGGCCTTCAAAAATCTATAATAGCGACACTATTAATGTAAGCCCAAGAAGTAGAAGAACTCTTACTTCATGAGCCGAAATCTTAAGCACAACTGCTAAGTCAATGATATACCATAAGCAGTACCGATAGTTAATAGAATCCATTAACAATAAAATGGAGCGTAACGTCCTTCTACTAGACATCAAAGACAGAAGAAGCTTACGCCCTTTGTAATAAACAGATATCTGTTTATAAATACATAAACTGTACCCGGAAAGAGTAAAGGCCTATGCCCATACGAAGACGGAAGGACCTTAAAATAATAGGTTCCGGATAATAGGAGCCTAACTCTTATGCAACAATCCAACCTAAATAGTAACGGAAGTATTGATTCCGAAACTATGAAAGTGAAAATCATCCTTCGATAGTGCATGAAACTCACTGACTCTACAGTAAAAGAGAAACCAACAGAATTACTGTCTAAAAGGTCAGAATTTGAAAACTACTGTTTCCAGAGGCTCAAATGATTACTTAGCTAAATAAGAACCGAAGTTAAAATCCGTATAGGAATTTAATCTAAAGATTCTAAGTCTATTTATCAAAAAGTTACTAACTGACTTAGATAAAGAGACAAAAGACTCAATTGTAAACTGTCGTAGAGTGCATAGGTATGAGGTAACATAAACCTATAACCTAAATAATAACAGGCTGCAGTAGATCTTGTGAAACAAGTATACTAAAAAATAGCAATGAGTAGTATGGAGGGATCAACAATATTAACATAATGATCCCTACACCACGACGGAAGAGCCTCCACTTTAGCCGCATAGAATAGCGAAGAAGAGGATCTCCTATAGTAAGAAATCGCGTCCAAAGCTCGTCCAGTACAGTGCTTACAATGCAATACGGACCACACAACGGAATACATGAAGGTTGCGACCTTGCTGGTTGTGATAAAGATGACACGATTTACCCAGTGAAAAAGATCCTCACATAGAGGAAGATTTCACGTTAAGACCCACAGTAGACAAGAGAGTAAATTACTCATGATCTCTGTGAAGATAGAGATGCTATCAACAGAAATGTATTGTGGTTGTTTATCTTAGCAATACCTGGTAAAACAACAGCGCTGGAGGATACGCGTATCCTATCATTCCGTCCTATAGATCAATAGAGCGTTAACAATATTAGCTCAGAGATCTGGACAAGCCAACACATACGTCTGCAATTGATTAGCAAGCTGTGTCATAAATAAATCATCATTGGGCGCTCCCATAGATAGCAAATCTGATTGAATACTTGTTTGTTGAGAGTCCATTCTGACAGCAACAAGCGACCCGTAAGAGAACGGGAGTCCGATAAAACAATCAGACGACCCGGAATATGACGGACCAAAACTGAACTTGGTGTACTATAATCAACAGACGGATTCTTCCCATTAAATTGAATAACGGAAACGAAAGAGTGCCTCCCTGGTTCCGGAGATACGCCACTACTGTCGAATTAAAGGACAGGAATTTGGGCATGCGTTTTTGAATAAAGTTCATGCAATGACATAAAGCAAGCCTAAAAAACATTATTCCGCGGAAGAAAACTGATTGCTAAAAGACTGCGGAACCCAAAGACCCTGGCACTTCGAATCCGTAGGGATCAGTATTATATCCCAATCTGTTTGACTGGCAACCGTCATAACAGCCACACTCGGGTCCGGCAACTGCGGCGGCACTCTCTGAGTCAACCACCGAATGCTTGCCCCAGTCTGAATCTCTTGTAACACTAGATAGACAAGAGAACTTGTAAATCGAGCAATTCATGGATTGCCGAAAAGTTGCCGTCGAAGAGAAGCTCCTCCGAGAACGAAGCGACTCTCTGAGAGAGTTCTTAACCTTACTATCCACGCGTGTGGATGTAGCTAGGGCTGCGTCACGTCTAACTAACTCCAATCAGCCACTGAAGGGCGGAGTTATACGTGAACAAACTACTGCCCTCAAAAGAAATTACATTGAGAATAATATCCCGTAAATCTTTTCTTGAAGACGTAATGATAACACCTCAGTAAGGTGGATTACGTATAATAAAGCGTCTAAATTAAGTCTACTATACATAATGTCGTTCCCAACATTGAAATTGGAAAAGACATAAACGGCGAAAAAGAATATATGCAGTCTTTAATCACACCATCTAGAGGCATATGAACTCTCGGTATGCCCTGCTCTGCCAAAATAAACTATTTGTATAAATGATAAAATGGCAGAAATGAGCAACGCGGACAAGAAACTAAACTATCATGCTTAGTAGCAGGCTTGTATATATATATATATAGCGTCGAAAAATAAAACACATGTTGTAATGACAATATTGGACTGCGTCGGTAAGTCAGGGACAATGTCCCTGAACCGATCGAAAAATCCGAGTCCAATGACGCTATAAGTCTCTTATCCAAGATCGCAGCAATGAAGTCCGAAATAATAATCACTGGAAGATAATGCCAGAAGATATGAAAGGCATCTTCCGATACTACTAAAGGGAAAACTCGAAATCTTTTGAATCCCTTTCGCCATCCTGTCGGACCCTATAAAGCGTTCGGTCGTCCGTACCTGATGCAACCGCACCGACCCAGCGCCGTCGGATAATTCCTGATTCGACCGAGAAACTGTCAATTGCTGGGATGCTGCGAAACAACTGTGCTAACTCGGATAGCACGTCCGTCACTGAGGCCTGAGGAGAAGCGGTCTTACGATGCATTGCCGCTGGAAGCTCCGTGATCGTTACCCCGTGCATACTACCAATATGCGAGCGAACGGAGTGTATAGGCCTCGTGTCCCTTGGCTACCCGATGGCGCGACCTATTCGCCGTGGAATCACTGAATGCCGAAACTGATCGGATACTCGAGGTCACGTAGCCAATGTGCGGTCGTGTGCCCTGCTGTGAGGATGAGGAAGCATTAAAGACAGTCTCTCGGACTGTCAATATAACGGAGCGTCCCGACCAACGGACATATGCTCCGAATGTAAAATATCTGAACCACAACATGCGGTCCCCTATGTTGTTGGGCGAGAGAGGGACCTCTCTCGCTCACAGCCCGGACGGACCTGGACAAGCCAGGAACCGGACTAACAGGCTTCCTCCGATCTGTCCTCAATCTGCCGTCACTGGGTGAGTACTAAAGTAATTAAAGTGCTCGCATCACCCAAATCTCCTTCCTAGACCGCAACGGACGAACCCGGCAGCCGAACCATTCGATGAATGTACGCTACACCGGGTGAGCTAGCGAATGTCACTCCGTAGGCGATAGACATATTCCATGAGCACTTATTGCCGCTAACTCTTCAATAACTATGACGACAGAGGCACACTTTTGAAAGACATCTCCATAACTCTTCGAACAAGAAATCAGAAATGCTTGGTTAGCAAGCATAAAATAATAATATATATAGCGTCGTTCAATAATTCGAAAGTTTGTGTGACATTATTGGACTATGTCGGAACTGAGGGACGATGTCCCTGAACCGAACCAAAAATTTCTAAGTCCACCGACGCTATCAGTTTCTTATCCGGCATCGCAGCATTCTGGTCCGACGAAAGAAGCTGTAGAAGACCAAGTCAGATGACATACACAACAGCATATGTTGTTCCGAAAGGGAAAGCTCGAAATCCTCCGAATCCCTTTCGGTATCCCGTCGGACCGGATGAAACTTTCGGACGTCCGTACCCGCTTCCGCGGAGCGTCCCGACCCAGCATCGTCGGATAAAATATATGCGACAGATTCAGTTGATGCTGGGATGCTGCGATAAACTGTGCTATTAAGGAAAGCACGTCCGTTCCCGAGGCCTGTGCAGTAGCGGTCTTACGATGCATTGCCGCCGGAAGCTCCGTGTACGTTGACTCCCGCACACTTCCTATGCGAACGTCCGGAGTCTGCAGGCCTCGTGTCCCTGGCTACCGGATGGTGTGACCTGGTCGCCGAAGAATCCTTGATCGGCGAAGCTGGTAATATATCGGCGGTCACGCAGCCAAGGTGCGGTCGTGTGCGCTGACGAGAAGAGGAAGCCTTAGCAGTCTCAGCGGACTGCCTATACAACGGAGTGTCCCGAGCGACGGACGTATGCTCCGCTTGCGACACATTTGTACCACAACATCTGGGGCCAGATGTTGTTGAACGAGAGAGGGGCCTCTCTCGCTTGCCGTCCGGATGGACCGGAACGAGCTATGAACCGGACTAAAAGGCTTCCTGCGTTCTCCCTCCGATCCGCCGTCACTGGGTGTGCATTAGGTTAATTTATAGTGCTCGCATCACCCCAAAATTCCTTCTAGACCGCAACGGACGAACCCGGCTGCCGAACCATTCGGTGAATGGACGCTACACCGGGCGAGCTAGCGGACGTCAAAGGCCGTCGAACCTACTAGGGTCCTCTTAGGCAATTGGCGTATTTACATGAGCACTTTTCCGCTAGCCCTTCATTAATTGTGACGACGGAGGCACACTGTTGGAAGACATCACAGATACATCACCCTAATCTTGATCGTCTGAAATAGAAATTGATAAAGTAGAGTGACCCTGCGGGGAAAGGACCGGAGTGTCCAAATCCCCAACAACATACCGTGACATACGCTTCCCATATTGTCATCGAAATCATACGATACAGAACAGGAGTTAATGCGAGTACACTGACCACAAATAGAATGATAATAAAGTCAGAGGAAGACTTCCTCTTAACTGGTAGAGTGCTGGAAGCCCTATTTTGGGCTTTACTAAAAGTGACAGGCAATAACTGTCTGTAGCTACATTCTACCTGAGGAAGCTTTTATTGTCCCTGATATGCATCAGATTGTTTATACAATACCCTGCTCTCTGACATTTAATTGGATAGTACCTATAAGGCACTATCCAATTAAATGTAATAGAGCAGTATATGATGAGCTTTGATTTGTTGTCCGAAAAAACTCAGCACTTTACCAGTTAAAACAATTGATCAATATCCTTTCAATGTGAAAAGAAAACAAGTCCTGGTACTCGCACTAACCCCTGGCAATCAAAATACATAATAATAATATGATCCATTAATATAGAAAAAATAATTGAAATCAAAATATTTTGAAAAAATATTTTTTCAGAACAGCCCAAGTTTCTGAAAAGTAACGTTGAGCCCCAATGGATCCCAAGCCTAAGTGTGGACAAAAATTTTAAAAATATTTTAAACAATTTATTCAACACTTACGAACAATAATAATGTATCTAGTTATGATTAAAATAACATCAAGATATTATTTTTTAGAAATCCCCCCCTCACACAGAGGGCTGTTGTAAATGTAAACAATGAGTGTAAAAACACTAAAATAAGACTCCAGGCACCCAGGCCCGAAATCAGTTACCAAAAATACACTATCTGATGCAAAACAGAGACTTCCAGGGAAGAAACTGCAGAACATCAGATGGTAGATGCAGAACACAACGCCTAACCACCCGTAGGTGAAGACGTAAACATGGGGAAAGAACAGAATTCATTCTGTTATTCAGCTAAAACTCCCAAGAAAATTTAGTAATAATAATTACAAAAACTATGCCAAAAGCATGGGAGAATAGCAAGGGGGAACTTAAAGGACAGGGAGAGAGGAAAACACTTAAAAAAACAGTGTAACTAAATAATCAGAATGACAACAAAATGGCTGCTGCCTTGAAAATAGGTAACTTAACATAATTTCATTAAAAAATTTTAAGTTACAGCCCTGATAATATTCTGTCACACATTCTTTTCCTCTCCTCCTTCTCTATCCTCCTTAGAATCACCATTTCACTAATATTTATGTGTCTGGCATCATTTAAACTGAGATTTATAAGCACAAAGATCAGTCAGATGTTAACTGATGAAGGGCCAAACTTAGAATGATTAATGGCGCCAATTTCGGAACGTCCTTGACACTGCGCATGCGCAGTAGGGGCGAAGTGTGGAGGGCCTTTCAGGACATGTTTTCTTTAGTTTTAGATGCAAATTTTGGGGATTGGGGGGCAAAATTTGTGTTTGGCCCTATATTTTAAGAGTTAGCACCAGCAATGTCTGGGTCATTGGTACAGTATAAAAATATTTTAAGTACAGCCCTGATTATTTTTTGCCACTTCTTTTTCCTCTCCTCCTTCTATCCTCCTTAGAATCACATTTTCTCCAAAAATTACGTGTCTGGCATCCTTTAAACTGAGATTTACAAGCACAAAGATCAGTGAGATGTTGACTGATGAAGGGCCAAACAGAGAATGATAATTGGCGCCAATTTCGGGACGACTGCGTCACTGCGCATGCGCAGTAGAGGCGTAGTATGGAGGTCCTTTAGGACATGATTTCTTTTTGTTTTGGATGCAAATTTGGGGGATTGGGGGGCAAAATTTGTGTTTGGCCCTGGTTTTGTTAGAGTTAGCACCAGCTAAGTCTGGGTCATTGGTACAGTATAAAAATACCATTTGTTAACGAGCCCCGAAAGAATAGATGACAAATTTTGGTTACGTCAAAAATATGAACAATTTTAAAATTTCATACATCACTTCCTTGAGAAATTGCTGCTCTAATACATCACTGGAGGCTGCTACAATATGTTTTAAATGAAAATCATCCCTCCTTTGCTGAATTTCCTTTGGATTTGCCCTTATTGTTGATGGAGATTACAGGGATTCTCTTTTGGAGAATATTAGAAATTGCCCATTTCCAAATAGGAATAAATTATGGGGATGGGCACTTGAGTTAGTCTGATTAAGTTTCCAAGAAATGTCTTGAACAGTTCTAAAGTTATCACCCATTATTGATAGCCATCAGAATTAGTAACATCCATGTATTGCCTCTGCTAAAGCAGGTGAGACAATTAAAGCAGCTATGTATTATGTAATGTTGATCTTGTATGAATACACATCTTACTTAACTACTTCAATTAGGATCAATGACAAGAGAGATGGCTAGAGACATCAAGTTTCATTTACCAATGTAGCCATCAAGGTATACACAGAATGACACACATGTGTGAATGGGTTATTCAATATGGCACAAGTGCCAGCATGGAAGAATAAAACAAGAGGCCACAGGCCTAGAGTCTCATCCTTCTGCAATGGCACAAGTGTATATCAACAATCTACACAGGACGACACATGCTTGCAAATGGGTTAATCAATATGGCATGAGTGCCAGTGTGGAAGGATAAAACGAGAGGCCACAGGCCTCGAGTTTCATCCTTCCGCGATGATGCAAGTGCCACATTGATTAACTCATTCACACGCATGTTGTTGTGTTTATTACATGCCTTTACGTCTATAAAAACAATTATTAGAAGGACATTCAGCAATTCATTTGACAACTATTAACAAAAAGAACACATTTTATTGCCAACCAAATTTGCGAGGGGAACCTGTGTTACTATTTCGTCTCCTGAGTTCCAATGTGTTCTAAGTACCTAATTGCACATAGAACACACTGAAAATCAGAGGACAATTTTCAGATATCGCTAGTGATTCAAATTATAATTGCATTGCACGATTTGTAGAAAATTCCAATGAAATTTTGCTCCTATTTAAAAATAGTCTGTCAACGATTTCTGTGAACAGATTTTCATTTTCCGCATGGTTTAGTGTTGCTGTAGAGGGTGATTTAATAGAACAGGAATGTAATAAACCACATTTCCAGTTTGTTTACCCAATTCCCATCTACCAGAAGTCTATACATTTTCCAATCTTTATTTTAAGATTGTTGGTTCACAACCTTCAAATACTATCAGTGACAGCCTTGAAAAGGGTTCCTGCCCATAACACATTTGTCATTTTGTGATTTGACAAATTTTATGTTTTGCAAATTGCTCTTTCAAAGTGGTTTCTATTTCACCTACAAAGACAATTATAATTCTGGCATAGACTTTTTTTGACGGCTTTCTTCTCTCAAAACTTTGAATTTCTCTGGACTCCATGAAAGCAATTTTCAACTTGTATATTTAGTGACAAACAATAAGGTCATGCATCCTTTGAAACAGGAAGACAAATTATAGTTTATAACAGCTAAGGTAAGCTAATATATTATTACCTGTCCTGGTCTCAGTTTAGCAACAAGAATATCATCATGTACTGGCCTAATTTCTCTATCTTTAAACTGAAAATAGATGTTTAAGATTTAATGCATTATATCATCAAGAAGCATCTCCTTCATTCTATAAATAATCAGAGACAACTCAAACTGGTTAGCAGATTCAGAACATCTGCTCAATTTGTACATGAGAACTTAATGTGCTGCTCGTCATTGCTCAGTGGTTCTCTCTGGGTACTCCGGCTTCCTCCATCCATAAAACTGTCACTGACACGATTTGACCTTGGTTGTTAAAGTGTTGTTAAACCTTAATAAATAAATAAATAAATAAATAAATAAATAAATAAATAAATAAATAAATAAATAAATAAATAAATAAATAGAACTTAATGTGCGAGAATAAAGTTACACTTAAAACAGGCATGTGGTGCCAGATTCCTATCATACAGCATACAGTTGCAGAAACGCCCAACATATCATCAGAAAGATGCCTAAAGTGAATTTCCCAACTTTACAGGAGAGACTAAAAACTGATTATTTTATAATGTATTCACTTCCCAAATTATGTGATACGTTGATCGAGAGTAGCACTGATCATTATCATCTAATATTTTCTGAGAAAATAAGGTTTTCATGCTTATACAACATTTCTGAACCAATACAGAACAGCATGAGGGAATGATGGCACTGTATACTAAGGCATACTGCACATAATAAAAACTTCTTGTGCTGAGTTAGTATGTTTTGGAGTCTGACAGAGGCTGGTCACTACCTGGCGGTTCTCTCCTGGTAGTCTGGTTTTCCCCATCACTTAAAACTGTCTGGCTCGACGGTGACCCTGGCTGTCGACAGTGTCAATAAACCCCAATAGTAAAAATTAAAACTATAGGGCAGCAGGAAATTTTTACGACCTCCTGGAATAAGTATGACATTTTTGAAACAGTATTTTTCAATGTTTCCATGTTTTTTATGACATTTCTTGTGATGAACGATTAATAGCAAATCGATCTTTGCTTGGTTACTGAAGTCATTTGAATGTCCATGTTGGGACTTATTCATTAAACACAATCTCTGAAACATGAAAAAATTTATAGTAATTTATATATTTTTTATACTTACCAATGACCCAGACTTAGCTGATGCTAACACTAAATTATTCAGGGCCAAACACAAATTTTGCCACCCCCCCCCCCCCCCCATCCCCCAAATTTGCATCCAAATCAAAAAATCCAATGTCCTATATGGTCTCCATACTTTTGTCCACTGCGCATGCGCAGTGTCAAGGAAGTACCAAAATTGATGCCAAATCCTCATTCTTACAACCAGTGCCTGGTAAATGTTATATGATCAGCGGGGAGGTATGAGTTCTCAACTCATGGGAGTGCCATCCCCATCTGGGTCATTTGTAAGTATAAAAAATATATAAATTACTATAATTTTTTTCATATTTATATATTGTACCAATGACCCACACTTAGCTGAATAGAAAAAAGGCTGGAGGGCCTAGGACATAAAGGAAAATCCAATAGGCTCAATTACATATACAGAATTATCCCCTCAAGGAGAAAAGGAGAAACGGGATTTACATATATCTTTCTTGTTTATACAAAATAAGAAGGACATATTACCAATCCGTAATTGAGCACAATAACATCAATGATCTCTATTAACATCCAGTATAACCCATTATACTAATTTCTTAAAGGAAAGCCAGTAAATAAAGATAGTCCAGAGAATGAGACTCTTTATACTCATTAAAAAGCATCCGAGGATTGTATATTAATGCTTGTATGACACGTGGCATATACAAATGCTTCACACCGAGCTACATTTTAAATAAAAATATTACATAAATGAGATAGACATTAGCTTTACACTTTAAAACCATCCCAGCACCGACTCGGAATTACTGACTCAAGAGGAGGTATTCCCTTGCTTTTCACTATAAAGCATGTGATATAAGGGAACACCATCTCCCCCCTTCCCCTTGCTCTGGGTCAATCACCCCAAAACAAAGAGGGCAGCAGGACAGAGTCACTGCTGGAACAGAAAGCCTGCATAACTATAGTTGCAACTGTTTAGTGGACGACATTCTGAGCAACAGATAACAGACCCAAATATCTAAGGTCGCCAGAAATAGACTCAATATTTCTACGGTAAAAATTTGTGAACGTAGAAGGCTGAGCCTAGTATGCAGCCTTCATCAGATCCATAATAGCAATACTATTAGCATAAGCCCAAGATGTAGACAGCGCTCAAACTTCGTGCGCTGAAATCTTAAGCACAGACTGCTGAGTAGAAGATAATCTTTCATAAGCAGTACGAACAGTCAACTGAATCCACCTAGAAAAAGAATGGACCGTGATGTCCCTTCTATTTGAAGTAGAGACAGAAAGAAACGTTTTTGTCTCTTTCTGATAAACTCAGATCTACGTTTGTAAATACGCATAGCTCTAACTGGACACAGCAAAGGACTTCCACTTTGCTGCATAATTTAGCGAAGAGGAGGTCCTCCTACAGTTAGAAATTGCGTCCACTGCTCGTTCTGTAAATTGCTTGCCGTGCAAGAAGGACCACACAACAGAAATTTGTGAAGGTTGAGACCTTGCAGGTTGTGATGCAGTGTGCGCAATTTCCCCTGCAAAAGAAGGTCCTCCCATGGAGGAAGCTTCCGAGGAATGTCCCATAACAGAGACCTGAGTAGATTTATCCATGGTCTCTGGGGTGACAGAGATGCTACCAACAGAATCTTGCAGTGAGATTGCTTGATTTTTAGCAATATCTGTTGAATCAACGGAGCTGGAGGATACGCGTATCCTATCATTCCGTCCCATGAGATTGAGAAAGCATCTACTGCAAACGCTCAATGACCTGGGCATGGCGACACATACGTCTGCAACTGATTGTTGAGATGCGTCGCAAAGAAGTCTATCATTGGACAATCCCATTAGTAGCAGATCTGATTGAATACTCCCTTGTTGAGAGTCCATTCTGATGGCAATATACGGCCTTTCCGAGAAAGGGAGTCCGCTAGAACGTTCAGATGACCCGGAATATGATGGACCGACAGAAGAACATGATGCTCTAGGACAAACAGAAGGATTCTTTCCGTTAAGTTGAATAACGGAATGGAAAGAGTGCCTCCCTGGTTCAAAATGTACGCTACTACTGTCGAATTGTCGGACAGTATTTGAACATGTGAACTGTGAATTATGTCCATCCAATGACGTAGCGCAAGCCAAATAGACATCATCTCTTTGATGTTTATGTGCTTGTTCAGAAAGAGTGGATCCCAAAGACCCTGGCACCTCAAATCTGTTGGGCTCAATGTTGCGCCCCGACCTGTTTGACTCGCATCCGTCATAATCATAAAAAACGGATCCGGCAGTTGCAGTTGAACTCCCTGTGTTAACCACTGAATATCTGCCCAAGTCTGAATCTCTTGTTTTACTTGGTTCGATAAGACGATGTTCGTTTCGAGTGAATGAATCTTCACACTCCAATTCTGAGCAAAAAATATCTGGAGTGGACAAGTGCGTAAGCGCCCCATCGGAATAAGGTCTGTGGCGGCTCCGCACAAACCTATCAGTCGCATAAATTCTCTCACTGTTACTACATCTGAGTGTAGACAAAAGCGAGCATAACAACTGACTAATTTCGCTCTGGGTAACGGAAGACGAACCAGATTGTTGTACGTCTCGAAGCTTATTCCCAAGTGAATGAATGACTTGGACGGAACTACCGTATATGTCCGTGTATAAGTTGCCCCCGTGCATAAGTCGCACAACAAACTCACACTTGGAATTCCTCCCTTTTGCCTAAAGCCCATGTATAAGTCGCACCCCCATTTTTAAATATATGCAGTCAAAAAGAATTAGTTGCAAGTTACGTTTTGCCAATTTGGGGCAGTTTGGGATGAAACGGAAATAGGTAAGTTTTCAAGAGTTACCACGTGGTGAATAAGATAAAAGAATAAAGGAAAATTATTATTAAAGATTTAAAAAATACTCGCATTTATTTGTTTTTCGTTGTTTGTTTATCACCCCAATGTCTTCATCCCTGTCAAGAAAATCCAACGCTCGTTTGTGACTGAAACTTCAAAGTTTCAGAATCGGAATGCCATTTGCGCTGTAACCTGCACAGTTGTTGTGATTAAGTTGTTTTTTCCAGAACGTTCTGGAAAAACCAATAAAAATACAACAAATGCGCAGGTCACAGCGCAAATTGTTTTCAAATTATTGTCCCACTTAAGCATTGTTGGTGCTATTGAAACTAACTTTACCTGGTGCACGTGTGCGTAATTTATAACCGGACATTACACATCAGTGAATTGGGTTCATGGAATAAATAAATACTTCTCTTCAGGTATTGCTGGCATACATTTAATGTGTTATTATTTATTTTTTCATTATTTTGATGATTTTGTATTTTTTTTTTTGGTTTCATCCATATTGGCCCCACAAACCCGTTGATTTCCGGTACACGCACTGATGTAAACACATGGGCCGATTGAACAACGACGATTAAATATATTTCTTTATTATTATTTATGGATAAAAGTAACAGAAAACATACATAATATTTTATTTTCTGAGGAATTTAAACTGAAATAAAATGAAAATAATTTTGGTGAATCTGCACTCAGTCAAAACCACACGTTTGTACTGTTGGTTATACAATTGACAAACGGTAGGAACAACGTTTGTCCGAAGAAGTCAGTCCTGAAAATTCTCTGAAACAAGTCGTACCAATGTATAAGATGCACCCCCGATTTTGACATAACATTTCAGGTAAAAAAGTGTGACTTATACATGGACATATACGGTAGATCCGACTTCTTTTCATTTACTATGAAACTGAGACGTCGGAGCAATTGAAGCAGACTCTGAACATCGTTCTGAAGAGTTAATCTGTCGCCCTACCTCTGAAGAATGTCGTCCAAGTAGGCCAACATTACCGCAGACGAATGAGCTCGGAAATGAGGTGATATGTGGTTGGCCAAGCAGGACTAACAGGGCATGCCATCCAATGTCACACAGCACATCTTTTGAATAAGACCTTGCCCACCACAACTTGAGAATGCAAAAGAAGCATTGGCATGGTGACACTTCAATCAACCACAACAAATGCCATGTTGGAAGGATCCACAATGGGCCTGCTGCTGACTGGTAAGCTAGATGCTGCTTAGGCTAAATTAGTAGGGATAATCAAAGCAACAAAAACAGAGCATTGGCATTCTTCTGAATAAGACTTTTTGTGTTTTCTCCATTCACCAGAGTTAAAATCTGAGAGTCCCATGCCACTCCTGAATATGGTCACAGTGGCTTGATTTGAACATACTTTGTAACTTATCGTTTCACATATGTGTCAAGCATGGAAGCATTTGGACTGGTGGTTTCTGAGAAGAAATTTTTAAAATGGTTTTCCCTTTACCTGCAGAGTTAAAATGACCCCCCCACCCCCTCCCCCCTTATATGAGGACCCATAATTAAAGCAAACAAGATTTTTTTGACCAGTTTGTTTACACTCCCCATCAGGATTCTCAGTACCAAATATTAATTACTTGTGCTGCGCAGGTCAGAAAAAAATGCCCTTTGGATTATTGTTCTATTTTTAACTGTGTGGGTTCCCTTAGGGTTACAGACCAGTTTTCATGCATTGCACAAATTAAAATTTTGTTCAACTTCACCCAAGACTTCCAAAAGCAATTGGCACAGCAGTTTGGAAAGAGAGGACTCACACATCAACTTTACGATGGATGGACAGTTTTGATGGATTATGAGAGCTCACTAGAGCTCACCTTGACATTCAATCAGTGAGATAACAACCAATTGGTTACAGAAGTACGAAAGGCAGCATTAAATTTAATAATGGGCTAAGACATTCATTTAAAATTTTGACTTACCAAATCAGCTTGAGTTTCAATTGGAATCCATTTCAGGTATTTTGTTGTCACTGCAATAAAAGGTAAGAATAGCTCAAAAATAAAAAATGAGTTTGTTAAATGCTAGTTTCAAAATAAATATTTTTTTTATCTTTTCGGCACGATTAATTTTGTAGAACAAAGTGCTATATTTTTTAAATTTTGCTTTTGAAAGGCCAACGTAATTAATATTCTAACCTTGGTGAACTTAAGGGTTTGTATACTTTTGAGAAGCAAAGCCTTAGACTTTCCAGGAATTGGAAGGTGGGGGAAGGGGGAGGAATTTTCAAACACTTTCTAGGATCAATCAATTCTTATTTTTGTATACTTACTAATTACGCATTCTTATAAGATATTTCAAATCAGTAATAGGTGCCCCAGACACTGGTTCATGAGAAGCTCCCCACAAGAGTTTTCTGAGGATAAGTGTCTCATGCAACTATTAATTAAGAGGATAAAAAATGAAAAAGTTAAAAAATTTATAGTAATTTATATATTTTTTATACTTACCAATGACCCAGACTTAGCTGCTGGTGCTAACTCTTAAATATTTAGAGCCAAACACAAATTTTACCCCCCAATCCCCAAAATTTGCATCAAAAACCGAAAATTACATGTCCTATATGGTCCTCCATACTTTTACTCCACTGCACATGAGCAGTGTCAAGGAGGTCTTGAAATTGGCGCAATTATCATTCTTACAACCAGTGCCTGGTAAGCGTTATGTACTCAGCGGGGAGGTAAGAGTTCCCAACTCCTGGGAGGGCCATCCCCGTCTGGGTCATTGGTAAGTATAAAAAATATATAAATTACTATAAATTTTTTAACATTTTTATACTGTACCAATGACCCAGACATAGCTGAATAGTAAAAAGGCTGGAGGGCCAAGGACATAGAGCAAGATGGAATACGTTCAATTATATAAAATAGAGTCATCCCCTCTAGGGAAAAAGAAGTATTAGGCCTTACATGTATCTTTCTTATTTATGATAAATTAGAAAGACACAACACCTTCCAAGATTGAGCATCATACATCCATGTACTCTATTAATATCTAGTATAATCCTTATACTAATAATTTTTAAAGTAAGCCAATAAATAAAGTAAGTCTAGAGAATAGAGACTCTTTATACTCCTTAAAAGTGTCTGAGGATTGTATAATAATGTCCGTTGACACGTGCTATATTCAAAAGCTATACTTTAAAAACTAAGACCTGAATGAATTTTTAAAACATAAACTTCTCACTAAACAACCATCCCAATAACAGCTCAGAATTACTAACTCCGGAGGAGGTATCCCCTTGTTTTCATAGTAAAACAGGTAACCCAAGGGAACACCCTCCCCCCCCCCCCCCTTTTTCTTGCCCTGGGTCAAATAGCCCAGAGCGAAGAGGGCAGCAGAACGGAGTCACTGCCGAAACAGACAGCCTACCTAGCTTTAGTAGCAACTGTTAAGTGAATGACATTCTGAGCAGTAGATAATAGACCTAACAATAGAGGCCTCCAGAAATGGACTCAATATTTCTGAGATAAAAATTCATGAATGTGGATGGCTGAGCGCAATGAGCAGCCTTCAAAAATCTATAATAGCGACACTATTAATGTAAGCCCAAGATGTAGAAGAACTCTTACTTCATGAGCCGAAATCTCAAACACAACTGCTGAGTCAATGATATACCATAAGCAGTATCGATAGTTAATTGAATCCATTAGCAATAGAATGGAGCGTAACGTCCTTCTATTAGGCATCAAAGACAGAAGAAGCTTACGCCCGTAGTAATAAACAGATATCTGTTTATAAATACATAAACTCTAACCGGACAGAGTAAAGGTCTATGCCCGTACGAAGACGGAAGGACCTTAATAACAATAGGTTCCGGATATTAATTAGGAGCCTGACTCTTATGCAAAAATCCAACCTAAATAGTAAAGGAAGTAGTGATTCCGAAACTATGAAAGTGAAAATCATCCACCGATAGTGCATGAAACTCACTGACTCTTCAGGAAAAGAGAAGCCAACAGAATTACTGTCTAAAAGGTCAGAATTTGAAAACTACTGTTTCCAGAGGCTCAAATGATTACTTAGTTAAATAAGAACCGAAGTTAAATTCCATATAGGAATTTAATCTAATGATTCTAAGTCTATTTATCGAAAAGTTACAAACTGACTTAGATAAAGAGACATAAGACTCAATTGTAAACTATCATAGAGTGCATAGGTATGAGGTAACATAAACCTATAACCTTAATAATAACAGGCTGCAGTAGATCTTGTCAAACAAGTATACTAAAAGGTTGCAATGACTAGTATGGAGGGATCAACAATATCAACATAGTGATCCCTACACCAACGACGGAAGAGCCTCCACTTTAGCCGCATAGTATAGCGAAGAAGAGGTTCTCCTATAGTAAGAAATCGCGTCCAAAGCTCGTCCAGTACAATGCTTACAATGCAATAAGGACCACACAACGGAATACGTGAAGGTTGAGACCTTGCGGGTTGAGATAAAGATGACACGATTTTACCCAGCGAAAAAAGATCCTCTCATGGAGGAAGATTTCGCGTTAAGTCCCACAGCAGACATCAGAGTAAATTTACCCACGGTCTCTGTGAAGACAGAGATGCTATCAACAGAAATGTATTGTGGTTGTTTATCTTAGCAATACTTGCTGAAACAACAGCGCAGGAGGATACGCATATCCTATCATTCCGTCCTATTAGATCAATAGAGCGTTAACAACATAAGCTCAGAGATCCGGACAAGCAAACACATACGTCTGCAACTGACAAGCAAGTTGTGTCGTAAATAAATTATCATTGGGCGCTCCCATTGATAGCAAATCTGATTGAATACTTGTTTGTTGAGAGTCCATTCTGACGGCAACAAGCGACCCATAAGTGAACGGGAGTCCGGTAATACAATCAGACGACCCGGAATATGACGGACCGAAGCAGAACTTGGTGTACTATAACAAACAGAAGGATTCTTTCCATTAAATTGAATAACGGAAAGGAATGAGTGCCTCCCTGGTTCCGGAAATACGGCACTACTGTCGAATTAACGGACAGGATTTGGACATGCGTTTCTGAATAATGTTCATCCAATGACATAAAGCAAGCCTAAAAAAACATTATTCCGTGGAAGATAAGTGCTTG
This sequence comes from Pictodentalium vernedei, assembly GCA_031216915.1. Taxonomy (NCBI): domain Eukaryota; kingdom Metazoa; phylum Mollusca; class Scaphopoda; order Dentaliida; family Dentaliidae; genus Pictodentalium; species Pictodentalium vernedei. Next base: position 131,435,190 of record CM062290.1, on the reverse strand, counting down.
CTTAGAGACTGCGGAACCCAAAGACCCTGGCACTTTGAATCCGTTGGGATCAATATTATATCCCAACCTGTTTGACTGGCAACCGTCATAATTATAAAACTCGGATCCGGCAACTGCAGTGGCACTCTCTGAGTCAACCACCGAATGTTTGCCCCAGTCTGAATCTCTTGCTACACTAGATAGACAAGAGAACGTGTAAATCGAGCAATTCATGGATTGCTGAAAAGTTGCCGTCGAAGAGAAGCTTCTCCGAGAACGAAGCGACTCTGAGAGAGTTCTTCACCTTACTATCCACACGCGTGGATGTAGCTAGGGCTGCGTCACGTCTAACCAACTCCAAGCAGCCACTGAAGGGCGGAGTTATACGTGAACAAACTACTGCCCTCAAAAGAAATCACATTGAGGATTATATCCCGGAATTCTTTCTCTTGAAGACGTAATGATAACGCCTCAGTAAGGTGGATTACGTATGATAAAGCGTCTAAGTTAAGTCTATTAAACATCATTGTCGTTTCCAACACTGTGGTTAGAAAAGACATAGACGGTGAAAAAGATTATTTCCAGTCTTTAACCACGCCGTCTAGACGCATATGAACTCTCGGTATGCCCTGTTCTGCCAAAATAAATTATTCGTATAAATGATAAAAGGCAGAAATGAGCATTGCGGACAAGAAACTAAACTATCATGCTTGGTAGCAGGCTTATATATATATATAGCGTCGATAAATAATACACATGTTCTAATGACATTATTGGACTGTGTCGGTAAGTCAGGGACAATGTCCCTGAACCGATCCAAAATTCCGTGTCCAATGACGCTATAAGTCTCTTATCCAACATCGCAGCAATGTAGTCCGAAATAACAATCACTGGAAGATAATGCCAGAAGATATGTATGGCAGCTTCCGATGCTATGGAAGGGAAAACTCGAAATCTTTCGAATACCCTTCGCCATCCTGTCGGACCCTATAAAGCGTTTGGTCGTCCGTACGTGATGCAACCACGGACCGCACCTACCCAGCGCCGTCAGATAATTCCTGATTCGACCAAGAAACTGTCGATTGCTGGGATACTGCGAAAAAACTGTGCTAACTCGGATAGCACGTCCGTCACTGAGGCCTGTGGAGAAGCGGTCCTATGATGCATTGCCACTGGAAACTCCGTGATCGTTACCCTGTGCATACTACTAATATGCGAGCGAAAGGAGTGTATAGGCCTCGTGTCCCTTGGCTACCGGATGGCGTGACCTGTTCGCCGTGGAATCACCGAATGACGAAACTGATCGGATACTCGAGGTCACGTAGCCAATGTGCGGTCGTGTGCACTGCTGTGAGGATGAGGAAGCATTATCGACAGTCTCTCGGACTGTCAATATAACGGAGCGTCCCGATCGACGGAAATATGCTCCGAATGTAAAATATCTGAACCACAACATGCGGTCCCCTATGTTGTTGGACGAGAGAGGGACCTCTCTCGCTCACAGCCCGGACGGACCTGGACAAGCCAGGAACCGGACTAACAGGCTTCCTCCGATCTATCCTCAATCCGCCGTCACTGGGTGAGTACTAAAGTAATTATAGTGCTCGCATCACCCAAATCTCCTTCCTAGACCGCAACGGACGAACCCGGCAGCCAAACCATTCGATGAATGTACGCTACACCGGGTGAGCTAGCGAATGTCACCCCGTCGATCCTACAAGGGACCTCTTAGGCGATAGACATATTCCATGAGTACTTATTGCCGCTAGCTCTTCATTAACTATGACGACAGAGGCACACTTTTGAAAGACATCTCCGTAACTTTGTGAACAAGAAACCAGAAATGCTTGGTAATAACAAGCATATAATAATAAATATATAGCGTCGTTCAATAATTCGAAAGTTTGTGTGACATTATTGGACTATGTCGGAACTGAGGGACGAAGTCCCTGAACCGAACCAAATATTTCTAAGTCCACCGACGCTATCAGTTTCTTATCCGGCATCGCAGCATTCTGGTCCGACGAAAGAACCTGTAGAAGATCAAGTCAGATGACATACACAACAGCATATGTTGTTCCGAAAGGGAAAGCTCGAAATCCTCCGAATCCCTTTCGGTATCCCGTCGGACCGGATGAAATTTTCGGACGTCCGTACCCACTTCCGCGGAGCGTCCCGACCCAGCATCGTCGGATAAAACATTATGCGACAGATTCAGTTGTTGCTGGGATGCTGCGATAAGCTGCGCTATTTAGGATAGCACGTCCATCCCCGAGGCCTGTGCAGTAGCGGTCTTACGATGCATTGCCGCCGGAAGCTCCATGTACGTTGACTCCCGCACACTTTCCTATGCGAACGTCCGGAATCTGCAGGCCTCGTGTCCCTGGCTACCGGATGGTGTGACCTGGTCGCCGATGATTCTCTGACTGGCGAAGCTGACTGGATATCCGAGGTCACGTAGCCAAGAGCGGTCGTGTGCGCTGCCATGAGAATGAGGAAGCCTTATTGACAGTCTCTCCGGACTGACTATATGTCGGAGCATCCCGAGCGGCGGACGTATGCTCTGAATGCGAAACATTTTGTACCACAACATCTGGGGCCAGATGTTGTTGTACGAGAGAGGGGCCTCTCTCGCTCGCCGTCCGGATGGACCAGAACGAGCTATGAACTGGACTAAAAGGCTTCCTCCGTTCTCCCTCTAATCCGCCGTCACTGGGTGTGCATTTGGTTGATTATAGTGCTCGCATCACCCCAAAACTCCTTCTAGACCGCAACGGATGAACCCGGCTGCCGAACCATTCGATGAATGGACGCTACACCGGGCGAGCTAGCGGATGTCAAAGGCCGTCGAACCTACTAGGGTCCTCTTAGGCAATTGGCGTATTTACATGAGCACTTTTCCGCTAGCCCTTCATTAATTGTGACGACGGAGGTACACTGTTGGAAGACATCACAGATACATCACCCTAATCTTGATCGTCTGAAATAGAAATTGATAAAGTAGAGTGACCCTGCGGGGAAAGGACCGGAATGTCCAATTCCCCACTAACATACCGTGACATACGCTTCCCATGTTGTCATCGAAATCATCAGATACAGAACAGGAGTTAATGCGAGTACACTGACCACATATAGAATGATTATAAAAGTCAGAGGAAGACTTCCTCTTATTACAATTGATCAAAATCCTTTCAATGTGAAAAGAAAACAAAGTCCTGGTACTCGCACCAACCCCTGACAATCAAAATACATAATAATAATATGATCCATTAACATAGAAAAAATAATTGAAATCAAAATATTTTGAAAAAATATTTTTTCAGAACAGCCCAAGTTTCTGAAAAGTAACGTTGAGCCCCAATGGATCCCAAGCCTAAGTGTGGACAAAAAATTTAAAAATATTTTAAACAATTTATGCAACACTTACGAACAATAATAATGTATCTAGTTATGATTAAATTAACATCAAGATATTATTTTCAAGAAATCCCCCCCCTCACACAGAGGGCTGTTGTAAATGTAAACAATGAGGGTAAAAACACTAAAATAAGACTCCAGGCACCCAGGCCCGAAATCAGTTACCAAAAATACACTATCTGATGCAAAACAGAGACTTCCAGGGAAGAAACTGCAGAACATCAGATGGTAGATGCAGAACACAACGCCTAACCACCCATAGGTGAAGACGTAAACATGGGGAAAAGAACAGAATTCATTCTGTTATTCAGCTAAAACTCCCAAGAAATTTTAGTAATAATAATTACAGAAAATATGCCAAAAGCATGGGAGAATAGCAAGAGGGGACTTAAAGGAAAGAGAGAGAGGAAAACACTGAAAAATCAGTGTAACTAAATAACAAGAATGACAACAAAATGGCTGCTGCCTCGAAAATAGGTAACTTAACATAATTTAATTAAAAAATTTTAAGTTACAGCCCTGATAATATTCTGTCACACATTTTTCCTCTCCTCCTTCTGTATCCTCCTTAGAATCACCATTTCACTAATATTTATGTGTCTGGCATCATTTAAACTGAGATTTAAAAGCACAAAGATCAGTCAGATGTTAACTGATGAAGGGCCAAACTTAGAAAGATTAATGGCGCCAATTTCGGAACGTCCTTGACACTGCGCATGCGCAGTAGAGGTGAAGTGTGGAGGGCCATTCAGGACATGTTTTCTTTGGTTTTAGATGCAAATTTTGGGGATTGGGGGGCAAAATTTGTGTTTGGCCCTATATTTAAGAGTTAGCACCAGCTATGTCTGGGTCATTGGTACAGTATAAAAATATAGAAATTTTGGGCGGGGCCAAAAATTTTGCCTCTCCCATAACGACGCCAAGTATAGCCCCACAAACTTCTCTTGAACAAATCTGAGTCTACACCTCAAAAGGAAGCTGCACACCAAATATCAAGTCTCTGCTACTGCTGGTTCATGAGAAGAAGATTTTTTAAGATTTCAGCACACTTTTTGGGTGTGGCCCTACCCACGGGCGAGGCAACTTGATTTGAACAAAATCAAATTGCGATGTCATAAGAGACTATTATCTCAAATATCAATTAAATTGGTTCAGCGGTTTGGGAGAAGAAGACGCAAACACCATGTTCACGGACGACGGACGACGGACGGTGAGTGATCACTATAGCTCTCCTGACTGAAAGTCAGGAGAGCTGACAAAAGTGTACAAAAACTGGAAACATGACTCCAGGCACTGTAACCATGGCCCAAAATCCGTCACCAATTTAAACACTATCCGATGTAAAACAGGGGCTTTCAGAGAAGAAACTGCAGTACATCGGATGGTAGATACGGATAACAATGCCTAATCACCCAAGGGTGAGGACGTAAACATGGGGAAAAAACAGAATAATCATTCTGTTACCAAGCCAAAACTCCCAAGAAATTTTAGTAAAAAAAAATTCCAAAATTATGCCAAAAGCATGGGCGAATAGCAAGGGGGGTATTAAGGAAAGGGAGAGAGGAAACACTGAACAAACAATGGTAAGTTCATAGCCAGAATGACAACATAAGGCTCATGCCCCGAAATTAGGGAACATGAAATAATTTCGTAAAAAAGTTAAAAAATTTATAGTAATTTATATATTTTTTATACTTACCAATGACCCAGACTTAGCTGGTGCTAACTCCACAAAAACCAGGGCCAAACACAAATTTTGCCCCCCAATCCCCAAAATTTGCATCCAAAACAAAAAGAAATAATGTCCTAAAGGACCTCCATAATACGACTCTACTGCGCATGCGCAGTGACGCAGTCGTCCCGAAATTGGCGCCAAATATCATTCTTACTGGCAGTGCCTGGTCAGCGCTATGTACTCAGCGGGGAGGCAAGAGTTCCCAACTCAGGGAGGGCCATCCCCGTCTGGGTCATTGGTAAGTATAAAAAATATATAAATTACTATAAATTTTTTAACATTTTTATACTGTACCAATGACCCAGACTTAGCTGAATAGTAAACAGGCTGGAGGGCCTAGGACATAGAGGAAAATCCAATAAGCTCAATTATAAAATAAAGAGATAACCCCTTAAGGAGAAAAGGAGTATTAGGCTTTACATGTATCTTTCTTATTTAATATTTAAATTAGAAAGATACACTACCCTTAATAATTGAGCACAATAACATTCATGTTCTCTATTAATATCCAGTATAACCTTTATACTAATTATTATTAAAACAAGCCAATAAATAAAGTAGTCCAGAGAATTGAGACTCTTTATAATCATTTAAAAGTGTCCGAGTATTGTATATTAAAGCCCGTTTGACACTTGACATATACAAATGCTTCACACCGAGCTACACTTTAAAAATAAGACATGAATGAAATTAAACATTAATATTACACTTTAAAACCATCCCGGAAGCGACTCAGAAATACTGTCTTGGAGGAGGCATTCCCTTGCTTTTCACTATAAAGCAGGTGACCTAAGGGAACACCCGCCCCCCCCCTTCCCCTTGCCCTGGGTCAAATAGCCCAGAGCGAAGAGGGCAGCCGGACGGAGTCACTGCCGGAACAGAAAGCCTGCATAACTATAGTTGCAACTGTTTAGTGGACGACATTCTGAGCAACAGATAACGGACCTAAACAATGCAGGTCTCCAGAAATGGACTCAATATTTCTGAGATAAAAATTAGTAAATGTGGATGGCTGAGACCAATAAGCAGCCTTCATTAAATCTGTAATAGCAACACTATTAGCATAAGCCCAGGAAGTAGAAAGAGCTCTTACTTCATGAGCAGAAATCTTAAGCACAGACTGCTGAGAAGAAGATAAATCTTCATACGCAGTACGGATAGTTAACTGAATCCATCTAGCAATAGAATGGACTGAAATGTCCTTTCTATTAGGCATCAAAGACAGAAAGAAACGTTTCCGTCCCTTTCTGATGAACTGAGATCTCTGTTTATAGATACGTAGTGCTCTAACAGGACAGAGTAAAGGCCTACGCCCGTCTGAAGACGGAAGAGCCTTAATAACAATAGGTTCCGGATATTTATTAGGAGCCTGATTCTTAGCTAAAAAACCGACGTTAGTAGTGAAGGTGATAGTGTTCCCAACACTACGATAATGAGAATCATCCACCGATAGTGCATGAAGCTCACTGACTCTTCTGGCAGAAGAGAAAGCTAAGAGAAAAGCTGTCTTATAAGATAAGAATTTGAAATCTACTGTCCCAAGAGGTTCAAATGGCTTTTCCTTCAATTTAAGGAGAACCCAAGCTAAATTCCACTTAGGAATTAATCTAAGAGTTCTGGGTCTATTTATCGAAAAGTTTCTAACCAATTTCGATAAAGAGACATTAGATCCAATTTGTAAACTATCATGATGTGCATAGGTATCAGATAACATAGATCTATAACCCTTTATAGTAACCGGTTGCAGTTTGATTTCGTCAAACAAGTATACTAGAAAGTTAGCAATGTCTGGTATAGAGGGATCAAATATATCAACAGAATGATCCCTACACCAACGACGGAAAACCTTCCACTTAGCCGCATAGTTTAGCGAAGAGGAGGTCCTCCTACAGTTAGAAATCGCGTCCACTGCTCGTCCTGTAAAGTGCTTGCCATGCAAGAAGGACCGCACAACGGAAAAACGTGAAGGTTGAGACCTTGCGGGTTGTGATGCAGTTGGCGCGACTTCCCCTGCCAAAGAAGATCCTCTCGTGGAGGGAGCTTCCGCGGTAGGTCCCACAACAGACACCTGAGTAGATTTATCCACGGTCTCTGTGGCGACAGAGATGCTACCAACAGAATCTTGCATTGAGATTGTTTTATCTTTAGCAATACTTGTTGAATTAACGGCGCTGGAGGATATGCATATCCTATCATTCCGTCCCAAGGGATCGATAGAGCGTCTACAGCAAAAGCTCTTGGATCCGGACACGGGGACACATACGTTTGCAACTGATTGTTGAGATGTGTCGCAAATAAGTCTATCATTGGCCGTTCCCATTGGTAGCAAATCTGATTGAATACTTGTTTGTTGAGAGTCCACTCCGACGGCAACAAGCGACCCTTTCGAGAAAGGGAGTCTGCTAGCACATTCAGACGACCCGGTATGTGACGGACCGAAAGAAGAACGTGATGTTCCAACGCAAACAGAAGGATTCTTTCCGTTAGATTGAACAACGGAACTGAATGAGTGCCTCCCTGATTCCGTATATACGCCACTACTGTCGTATTGTCGGATAGGATTTGGACATGAGCATCGTGAATAATGTCCATCCAGTGACGTAACGCAAGCCAAATTGACATCATTTCCTTGATGTTTATGTGCTTGCCCAGGAATTGCGGATCCCAAAGACCCTGGCATCTCGAATCCGTTGGGATTAATGATGCACCCCAACCTGTTTGACTGGCATCCGTCATAATGGTAAAACTCGGATCCGGCAACTGCAGCGGAACTCCTTGAGTTAACCACTGAATGTTTGCCCAAGTCTGAATCTCTTGTTTCACTTGATCTGACAAGAGAACGTCTACATCGAGCGAATGAATTTTCACACTCCAATTCTGAGTCAAGAAAATTTGAAGAGGCCGTGTGCGTAGCCGTCCCATCGGAATGAGATCCGCAGCGGCTCCGCACAGACCTATCAGTCTCATAAATTCTCTCGCTGTGACTTTGTCTGTATTTAGACAATAGCGAGCGTAACAACTGACTAATTTCGCTCTGGTTAACGGCAGACGAACGAGATTGTTGTGCGTCTCGAAGCTCATTCCCAGATGAGTGAATGACTTGGACGGCACCAGATCCGACTTCTCCTCGTTTACTATGAAACCGAGACGTCGGAGCAATAGAAGAAGATTCTGAACATCGTTCTGAAGCGTTAACTCGTTGCCGTACCTCTGAAGAATGTCGTCCAGGTAGGCCGACGTTACCGCAGACGAATGAGCTCGGAAGTAAATCATTACCGAGTTCATTACTCGAGTGAAAGCCCAGGGTGCTAGATTCAATCCGAAGCACATGGCCCGGAACTGATACACCACTCCTAGGACTGCGAAGCGTAGATACTTTCGGAATGTCGGATGTACCATGACGTGAAAGTACGCATCTTTGAGATCTATGCTCGTTGCATAATCGTTCACCCGAATACTCGCTCTGACCGATCGAATCGTCTCCATATAAAACTTCGGAGCGATGATCAGCTTGTTTATCCAGCTCAAATCTATTACTGGACGGAACGAGCCGTCTGGTTTCGGAACCAGAAACAGATGGCTGTAGAATCCCAGCGATTCCTGGTTTTCTACGACCTCTACCGCGTTCTTCATTAAAAGAGACTGCACCTCTGATAGCAGAGCGTCTCTTTTCTGAGGGTTTGACGGAAGATGAGTCCACTTTGGACTTCGAGTTAATGGAGGCTTTCGTTTGAAGGATATCTTTAGACCTTCCGAAGTCACTCCTCTCACCCAAGGGTCGTCCGTAATCGACGCCCACTCTTGAGAAAAACTCGACAACCTTCCGCCAACCGGAACGCGATAGAGGTTTGAGCCATCACCTCCTGGATCTGCGAGGCCTGCGGTAGGAGAAACCACGTCTTCCACGACCCGCACCTCGCCTCGTCGACCTCGGGGCGTCCGACCGATTGTCCCGGCCTGAAGGACGTCCCGAACGAGAGTCGCTATCCTGACGGTCTCTCGAATAAGAGCTAGAGGACGCACCGGAACCTCTATAGGAACCTCTCTTGGGCGGATAAGACCCAGAAGTGCCCGCCTTATTCGTGTCTGCTGAATCCGACCTTTTAGGAGCGGATCTAAACAACAGAGAATCACTAGCTTTCTTTTTAATATTATCATAAATAGCGGAAAGCTTGCCGTCAAAGAGAAGATCTCCTGAGACCGAAGCGACTCTAAGAGAGTTCTTCACCTTAGAATCCACTAGTGTGGATGTAGACAGGGCTGCGTCACGTCTAACCAACTCCAGATTAGCCACTGAAAGGGCGGAGTTACACGTGGAATAAGCTACTGCCCTTGAAAGAAGTCTTAAGGAGGATTGTATATCCTGAAACTCTTCCCCTTGAAGACGCAGTGATAACGCCTTCGTAAGGTGATCTGCGTAAGATAAGGCATCTAAATTGGCTCTGTTAGACGCAATAGCTGTTTCCAACACTGCGGTTGGAATAGAAGCTGACGACGGTAATGATAGCTCTAAGTCTTCCGCCTCGTCGTCCATACGCAGAGGAACTCTCGGTATACCCTGACCTGCCGTGTCGAATTTATTCCTTGCATTAATGAAAGGCAGGTTGAGAGTATTTGCGGACAAGAAGCCTGCTTTCCCTGTCCTGGAAGCAAGTTTAAAAATAGCGTCGTTCAATAATTCAAATGTTCTTGCAACATTATTGGACTGCGACGGAAACTCGGGAGCGATGTCCCTGAACCGCTCGAAAAAATCAGAGTCCAATGACGCTATAATTCTCCTGTCCGGAAGCGCAGCAGTCTGGCCCGACGGAACAACTTGAGGAAGAAAGTGCCGGATGAAATCTACGGCAGCTTTGTGTTGTTCCGAAAGGGATAGCTCCAATTCATCCGTATCCCTTTCACCATCCGGTCGGACCTCCCGATGTTCCCGGTCGTCCGCCCCCGATGCTTCGGCGGAGCGTACCGACCCAGCGCCGTCGGATAATTCTCGATCCGACACCGTTTCTGTCGGCTGCTGGGATGCTGCGATAAGCTGTGCTATCTGCACTAGAATGTCCGACGTCGAGACCTGCGGAGGAGCGGTCTTTCGCTGCTTTGCCGAGGGCAGCTCCGCATCGGATGGCTCCCGCATACTTTTCCTATGCGAACGTCCGGAGTCCATCGGTCTCGAGTCCCTGGCTGCCGGATGGTGTGACCTGGTCGCCGAATAATCCTTCCTCGGCGAAGCTGGCAAGATATCGGAGGTCACGCAGCCAAGGTGCGGTCGTGTGCGCCGGCGAGAAGAGGAAGCCTTAACAGTCTCTGCGGACTGCTTATACAACGGAGCGTCCCGAGCGACGGACGTATGCTCCGCTAAAGACACATTTTGTACCACAACATCTGGTCCCAGATGTTGTTGTACGAGAGAGGGGCCTCTCTCGCTCGCGGCCCGGCTGGACCTGGACGAGCTAGGAACCGGACTAAAAGGCTTCCTCCGTTCTCGTTCACTATCCGCCGTCACTGGGTGTGCATCTATTATTTTTATAGTGCTCGCATCACCCAAAATTTCCTCTTGGACCGCATCGGACGAACCCGGCTGCCGAACCATTCGGTGAATGGACGCTACACCGGGCGAGCTAGCGGACGACATTTGTCTAATCTCCATGAGCACTTTTGCCGCTAGCTCTGTATTTAATTGTGACGACGGACGCACACTTGAAGAGGATAACATGGAAACATCACCCTGTTCTGGTTCCTCTGAAATAGAAACTGAGAGAGTAGAGTGACCTTGTGGAGAAAGAGCCGGCATCGCTCTTTCTCCAGAAACAACATATCGTGACACACGTTTCCAATGTTTCTCATCCCAATGTTCACATACAGGACAGGGATTAATGCGAGAACACTGACTACAATTTATGCAATAATCATGAAAGTCAGAGGAAGATTTCTTCCTATTACAATTTGAACAAGTTCCTTTCATTGTGAAGGAACAACAATAAGTCCTAGTTACTCGCAAAAACCCCTGACACAAAGATACATAATAACATGATCCATTAATAAATGAAAAAACAATTGCAAAACAAAATAATTTTGAAAAAATATTTTTTCAGAGAAGCCCAAGTTGCTGAAAAGTAACGTTGAGCCCCGATGGATCCGATGGCAAAGTGTGGTCAAAAATTTTAAAATTATATAAAATAATTAATGAGACACTTTCGGATAATATAAATGTATCTTATAATGAGATAAACTACCTCAAAGACAAACAGCCCCCCTCAAAAAAGGCTGTTGCCAATGAAAACAAACAGTGTAAACACAGAAGAAAACATGACTCCAGGCACTGAAAAAACTGGCCCGGAATCAGTCCTCAATTACACTCTATCTGATGCAAAACAGAGACTCCCAGGGGAGAATCTGCAGAACATCAGATGGAAGATGCAGAACACAAACGTTATACACCCATGGGTGAAAACGTAACTATGGGGAAAATAACAGAAAACATTCTGTAACCAAGCAACTCTCCCAGGGAAATTTTAGAAATGAAACTTCTCAAAAATATGCCAAAGCATGGGAGAATTGCAAGGGGGGACTTTAGAAGGTTAGGGGAGAGGAAACACTGAATAAGCAGTGCAACAATTAGCAAGAATGACAACAAGAGGCGTTTGCCTCGAAAATAGGCAACTTAACATAATTTTAACAAAAAATTTTAAGTACAGCCCTGATTATTTTTTGCCACTTCTTTTTTCCTCTCCTCCTTCTATCCTCCTTAGAATCACATTTTCTCCAAGAATTACGTGTCTGGCATCCTTTAAACTGAGATTTACAAGCACAAAGATCAGTGAGATGTTGACTGATGAAGGGCCAAACAGAGAATGATATTTGGCGCCAATTTCGGGACGACTGCGTCACTGCGCATGCGCAGTAGAGTCGTATTATGGAGGTCCTTTAGGACATTATTTCTTTTTGTTTTGGATGCAAATTTTGGGGATTGGGGGGCAAAATTTGTGTTTGGCCCTGGTTTTTGTGGAGTTAGCACCAGCTAAGTCTGGGTCATTGGTACAGTATAAAAATATTATAAGTTACAGCCCTGAACACATTCTGCCACTGTTTCTTCCTCTCATCCTTTATTTCATCCTTAGATCCACCACTTCTTTCAAAATTATGTATCTGGCATCATTTAAACTGAGATTTACAAGCACAAATATCAGTGACATGTTATTGATTTTAGGGCCCAACAAAGAATGACATTTGCGCCAATTTCGAGAGCTCTTTGACACTGCGCATGCACAGTGGATAGAAAGTATGGAGGACCATATAGGACATTAAATTTTGGGGATTGGGGGGCAAAATTTGTGTTTAGCCCTATAATTTAAGGAGTTAGCACCAGCTAAGTCTGGGTCATTGGTACAGTATAAAAATATAGCAGCCCTTATCATCCTGTTTTGTTGATCTGCTCCTAGGGGACAAGGGGTCGGTGATGTCTAAAATGGCTGTAACGGAGAAAGTGAGAAGACTGTCTACTGTGATTTCTGAATGCGGCCCTTTTGGAAGTGTGTAAGGCTCCCTTCTCCAGCTGGAGGAAACATTTTCCTTCTTTTGAAAAGACAACCCTTGAGGAAGAGCTATTCTGTCTGTGATGTTTAGACATAATAGGTTCCTCTAAAAGTTTTTTTCAGGAGTTGACATCATCATCATCACAATGTGTGCTAGAAATATTGATGAACAATTCTGCTGAATATGAGGAATGCATCCCTGATCATGGGTGAGCATAAAAGGCTCTCAGAGAATGATGTTTACGCTTGACTGAGGAGCTCAATATGGTGGCAAACTTGGAAATCAATAGTAGGCATTGTAGGGGGTGTTCCCAGAGCAGGAGCTGCCCCTGGAAGGATAGAAATGTTATCATGTCTGACATTATCATTACAATGAGATAAAATAGGTGACAAGTGAGGAGATGAGAACGGAGCCTTTGAGTTCTTCTCATCCCTACTTTAGCCTTTTCAAGTATCTTCTTTTGGTGATATGACTCTAATGATAGCGACTTGGAACAGGATTCTGCGGTACAGTCTGGCTCAAATTAAGCTGACACTACTATGAGTGCTGGACGTTCAGATGATGTTGCCAGTAATAATCCAGATGAAGGAGTGAGTCCTTCAATGTCTGGAATAGGAGTGGCCAGTGGGGGGGACGTGGCAGAAAAAGAAGTGCTGGTCAAGGACGTGACAGGATACGAGGGAGTGGGAGTGGTCGTGGAATTGGTCCAATTTTTTAATGGGAAAAATGCATAGATTTTGTTCCACTATATATCACATGTTCTGAAGCTGGGAAGATAAATCTTGACTTACCTGACAATCCAAATAAATGGGACTTTTTACCCCTTTAACTTTAAGTACCAACTGACATATTCATGATCATAAAAATATAAGAAAAATGACCAGAAAACAGTACCTTTATGGTGTTTGTAAAGTTCATCAGGATCTGTAGCATCTTTTGCATTGGCATTTTTTGTACATTTTACTTTTAGTTGGAATTCAATGGTATCACCAGATGTCCCTTCATTATCATCTGCAAAATAAATGTAAAATAAATACAAAATAACGTCATAACAAAATTTAGTACATTTGTACCATAAGCAACTTCCAGAAAACTTTGGTTCTCGTTGGTTATATATGTCCAGAGAAATAGACAACAACTTCAAGAGACCAAGAAAAATCAGTGACACTAAATTTTTTTTGCTGCTTGATAACTTTACGTACTGGATACAATACACACTCAGCTGGGAATCTGTATTTGGGGACATGGGCATATTTTAGGAAGTGCAAGCTTAATAAGCTACTGACATGTAAGGGAGGGCAAACACATGAGTGGGGGAGGTTTGCAAGGGTGGGCTCCCCCTCCCAAATGGTGGACATTTTAAAAAACATATGCCCAAATGTAACACTATCAGGGGACATTTTGTGGAAATGATAGAATGTAAATGTACACCAAATATGGTATGTTAGCTGTTATTGCACCACTTGCTGCTCCTCCATTTGGAGGTGGGGGAAAGGGGGAAAGCACAACTCCCATGGCTATGCCACTGGTCACAATATACTGCAGTTGGTATTCTGAACACAAAAAGTGAAGACAATAATTCACCACTTATCCTACCCCAACTGGTCACAACAGTACATTGAAAACCCACCCACCCTCCCCATTCCCCTTCCCAACTTATTTTCGGAATAAATTCATGTTGCACACACCCCAAAATATATTCTTTAATACAACTGCATAATAATTCAGATAATAATGATTTATCAAGAACCAGTAGGTGTAAACTGCAAAGAATGCTGTACTAGCTGAAATATGTTGTAGGAAATCTGCATGAAAGTTAAAAAATTTATAGTAATTTATATATTTTTTATACTTACCAATGACCCAGACATAGCTGGTGCTAACTCTTAAAATATAGGGCCAAACACAAATTTTGCACCCCAATCCCCAAAATTTGCATCTAAAACCAAAGAAAACATGTCCTGAAAGGCCCTCCACACTTCGCCCCTACTGCGCATGCGCAGTGTCAAGGACGTTCCGAAATTGGCGCCATTAATCATTCTAATAACCAGTGCCTGGTAAGCGCTATGTACTCAGCGGGGAGGCAAGAGTTCCCAACTCCTGGGAGGGCCATCCCCGTCTGGGTCATTGGTAAGTATAAAAAATATATAAATTACTATAAATTTTTTAACATTTTTATACTGTACCAATGACCCAGACATAGCTGAATAGTAAAAAGGCTGGAGGGCCAAGGACATAGAGCAAAATGGAATACGCTCAATAAAATAAAATAGAGTCATCCCCTGTAGGGAAAAAGAAGTAATAGGCCTTACATGTATCTTTCTTATTTATGATAAATTAGAAAGATACAACACCTTCCAAAATTGAGCTTCATACATCCATGTACTCTATTAATATCCAATATAATCCTTATACTAATAATTTTTAAAGTAAGCCAATAAATAAAGTAAGTCTAGAGAATAGAGACTCTTATACTCCTAAAAGTGTCTGAGGATTGCATAATCATGTCCGTTGACATATGCAATATTCAAAAGCTATACTTTAAAAACTAAGACTTGAATGAATTTTAAAAATCTAAACTTCTCACTAAACAACCATCCCAATAACAGCTCAGAATTACTAACTCCGGAGGAGGTATCCCCTTGTTTTCATAGTAAAACAGGTGACCCAAGGGAACACCCTCCCCCCCCCCCCCTTTTTCTTGCCCTGGGTCAAATAGCCCAGAGCGAAGAGGGCAGCAGAACGGAGACACTGCCGAAACAGACAGCCTACCTAGCTATAGTAGCAACTGTTAAGTGAATGACATTCTGAGCAGTAGATAATAGACCTAACAATAGAGGCCTCCAGAAATGGACTCGATATTTCTGAGATAAAATTCATGAATGTGGATGGCTGAGCGCAATGAGCGGCCTTCAAAAATCTATAATAGCGACACTATTAATGTAAGCCCAAGAAGTAGAAGAACTCTTACTTCATGAGCCGAAATCTTAAGCACAACTGCTAAGTCAATGATATACCATAAGCAGTACCGATAGTTAATAGAATCCATTAACAATAAAATGGAGCATAACGTCTTTCTACTAGACATCAAAGACAGAAGAAGCTTACGCCCATAGTAATAAACAGATATCTGTTTATAAATACATAAACTGTACCCGGAAAGAGTAAAGGCCTATGCCCATACGAAGACGGAAGGACCTTAAAATAATAGGTTCCGGATAATAGGAGCCTAACTCTTATGCAACAATCCAACCTAAATAGTAACGGAAGTAGTGATTCCGAAACTACGAAAGTGAAAATCATCCATCGATAGTGCATGAAACTCACTGACTCTACAGTAAAAGAGAAACCAACAGAATTACTGTCTAAAAGGTCAGAATTTGAAAACTACTGTTTCCAGAGGCTCAAATGATTACTTAGCTAAATAAGAACCGAAGTTAAAATCCATATAGGAATTTAATCTAAAGATTCTAAGTCTATTTATCAAAAAGTTACTAACTGACTTAGATAAAGAGACAAAAAACTCAATTGTAAACTATTGTAGAGTGCATAGGTATGAGGTAACATAAACCTATAACCTAAATAATAACAGGCTGCAGTAGATCTTGTGAAACAAGTATACCAAAAAAATTGCAATGAGTAGTATGGAGGGATCAACAATATGAACATAATGATCCCTACACCACGACGGAAGAGCCTCCACTTTAGCCGCATAGAATAGCGAAGAAGAGGATCTCCTATAGTAAGAAATCGCGTCCAAAGCTCGTCCAGTACAGTGCTTACAATGCAATACAGACCACACAATGGAATACATGAAGGTTGCGACCTTACGGGTTGTGATAAAGATGACACGATTTACCCAGTGAAAAAAGATCCTCACATAGAGGAAGATTTCACGTTAAGACCCACAGTAGACAAGAGAGTAAATTACCCATGATCTCTGTGAAGATAGAGATGCTATCAACAGAAATGTATTGTGGTTGTTTATCTTAGCAATACCTGCTGAAACAACAGCACCGGAGGATACGCGTATCCTATCATTCCATCCTATAGATCAATAGAGCATTAACAACATTAGCTCAGAGATCTGGACAAGCCAACACATACGTCTGCAATTGATTAGCAAGCTGTGTCATAAATAAATCATCATTGGGCGCTCCCATAGATAGCAAATCTGATTGAATACTTGTTTGTTGAGAGTCCATTCTGACAGCAACAAGCGACCCGTAAGAGAACGGGAGTCCGATAAAACAATCAGACGACCCGGAATATGACGGACCAAAACTGAACTTGGTGTACTATAACCAACAGACGGATTCTTTCCATCAAATTGAATAACGGAAACGAAAGAGTGCCTCCCTGGTTTCGGAGATACGCCACTACTGTCGAATTAAAGGACAGGAATTTGGGCATGCGTTTCTGAATAATGTTCATGCAATGACATAAAGCAAGCCTAAAAAACATTATTCCACGGAAGAAAACTGATTGCTAAGAGACTGCGGAACCCAAAGACCCTGGCACTTCGAATCCGTAGGGATCAGTATTATATCCCAATCTGTTTGACTGGCAACCGTCATAACAGCCACACTCGGGTCCGGCAACTGCAGTGGCACTCTCTGAGTCAACCACCGAATGTTTGCCCCAGTCTGAATCTCTTGTAACACTAGATAGACAAGAGAATGTGTAAATCGAGCAATTCATGGATTGCCGAAAAGTTGCCGTCGAAGAGAAGCTCCTCCGAGAACGAAGCGACTCTGAGAGAGTTCTTAACCTTACTATCCACGCGTGTGGATGTAGCTAGGGCTGCATCACGTCTAACCAACTCCAATCAGCCACTGAAGGGCGGAGTTATACGTGAACAAACTACTGCCCTCAAAAGAAATTACATTGAGAATAATATCCCGTAAATCTTTTCTTGAAGACGTAATGATAACGCCTCAGTAAGGTGGATTACGTATGATAAAGCGTCTAAGTTAAGTCTACTATACATCATGTCGTTTCCAACATTGAAATTGGAAAAGACATAAACGGCGAAAAAGAATATATGCAGTCTTTAATCACACCGTCTAGACGCATATGAACTCTCGGTATGCCCTGCTCTGCCAAAATAAACTATTCGTATAAATGATAAAATGGCAGAAATGAGCAACGCGGACAAGAAACTAAACTATCATGCTTGGTAGCAGGCTTGTATATATATATATATAGCGTCGAAAAATAAAACACATGTTGTAATGACAATATTGGACTGCGTCGGTAAGTCAGGGACAATGTCCCTGAACCGATCGAAAAATCCGAGTCCAATGACGCTATAAGTCTCTTATCCAAGATCGCAGCAATGAAGTCCGAAATAACAATCACTGGAAGATAATGCCAGAAGATATGAAAGGCATCTTCCAATACTACTAAAGGGAAAACTCGAAATCTTTCGAATCCCTTTCGCCATCCTGTCGGACCCTATAAAGCGTTCGGTCGTCCGTACCTGATGCAACCGCGGACCGCACCGACCCAGCGCCGTCGGATAATTCCTGATTCGACCGAGAAACTGTCAATAGCTGGGATGCTGCGAAACAACTGTGCTAACTCGGATAGCACAGCCGTCACTGAGGCCTGAGGAGAAGCGGTCTTACGATGCATTGCCGCTGGAAGCTCCGTGATCGTTACCCCGTGCATACTACCAATATGCGAGCGAACAGAGAGTATAGGCCTCGTGTCCCTTGGCTACCGGATGGCGCGACCTATTCGCCGTGGAATCACTGAATGACGAAACTGATCGGATACTCGAGGTCACGTAGCCAATGTGCGGTCGTGTGCCCTGCTGTGAGGATGAGGAAGCATTAAGGACAGTCTCTCGGACTGTCAATATAACGGAGTGTCCCGACCGACGGACATATGCTCCGAATGTAAAATATCTGAACCACAACATGCGGTCCCCTATGTTGTTGGACGAGAGAGGGACCTCTCTCGCTCACAGCCCGGACGGACCTGGACAAGCCAGGAACCGGACTAACAGGCTTCCTCCGATCTGTCCTCAATCTGCCGTCACTGGGTGAGTACTAAAGTAATTAAAGTGCTCGCATCACCCAAATCTCCTTCCTAGACCGCAACGGACGAACCCGGCAGCCGAACCATTCGATGAATGTACGCTACACCGGGTGAGCTAGCGAATGTCACTCCGTAGGCGATAGACATATTCCATGAGCACTTATTGCCGCTAGCTCTTCATTAACTATGACGACAGAGGCACACTTTTGAAAGACATCTCCATAACTCTGCGAACAAGAAACCAGAAATGCTTGGTTAGCAAGCATAAAATAATAATATATATAGCGTCGTTCAATAATTCGAAAGTTTGTGTGACATTATTGGACTATGTCGGAACTGAGGGACGATGTCCCTGAACCGAACCAAAAATTTCTAAGTCCACCGACGCTATCAGTTTCTTATCTGGCATCGCAGCATTCTGGTCCGACGAAAGAAGCTGTAGAAGACCAAGTCAGATGACATACACAACAGCATATGTTGTTCCGAAAGGGAAAGCTCGAAATCCTCCAAATCCCTTTCGGTATCACGTCGGACCGGATGAAACTTTCGGACGTCCGTACCCGCTTCCGCGGAGCGTCCCGACCCAGCATCGTCGGATAAAATATATGCGACAGATTCAGTTGATGCTGGGATGCTGCGATAAACTGTGCTATTAAGGAAAGCACGTCCGTTCCCGAGGCCTGTGCAGTAGCGGTCTTACGATGCATTGCCGCCGGAAGCTCCGTGTACGTTGACTCCCGCACACTTCCTATGCGAACGTCCGGAGTCTGCAGGCCTCGTGTCCCTGGCTACCGGATGGTGTGACCTGGTCGCCGAAGAATCCTTGATCGGCGAAGCTGGTAATATATCGGCGGTCACGCAGCCAAGGTGCGGTCGTGTGCGCTGACGAGAAGAGGAAGCCTTAGCAGTCTCCGCGGACTGCCTATACAACGGAGCGTCCCGAGCGACGGACGTATGCTCCGCTTGCGACACATTTTGTACCACAACATCTGGGGCCAGATGTTGTTGAACGAGAGAGGGGCCTCTCTCGCTTGCCGTCCGGATGGACCGGAACGAGCTATGAACCGGACTAAAAGGCTTCCTCCGTTCTCCCTCCGATCCGCCGTCACTGGGTGTGCATTAGGTTAATTTATAGTGCTCGCATCACCCCAAAATTCCTTCTAGACCGCAACGGACGAACCCGGCTGCCGAACCATTCGGTGAATGGACAGTACACCGGGCGAGCTAGCGGACGCCAAAGGCCGTCGAACCTACTAGGGTCCTCTTAGGCAATTGGCGTATTTACATGAGCACTTTTCCGCTAGCCCTTCATTAATTGTGACGACGGAGGCACACTGTTGGAAGACATCACAGATACATCACCCTAATCTTGATCGTCTGAAATAGAAATTGATAAAGTAGAGTGACCCTGCGGGGAAAGGACCGGAGTGTCCAAATCCCCAATAACATACCGTGACATACGCTTCCCATATTGTCATCGAAATCATACGATACAGAACAGGAGTTAATGCGAGTACACTGACCACATATAGAATGATAATAAAGTCAGAGGAAGACTTCCTCTTAAAACAATTGATCAATATCCTTTCAATGTGAAAAGAAAACAAGTCCTGGTACTCGCACTAACCCCTGGCAATCAAAATACATAATAATAATATGATCCATTAATATAGAAAAAATAATTGAAATCAAAATATTTTGAAAAAATATTTTTTCAGAACAGCCCAAGTTTCTGAAAAGTAACGTTGAGCCCCAATGGATCCCAAGCCTAAGTGTGGACAAAAATTTTAAAAATATTTTAAACAATTTATTCAACACTTACGAACAATAATAATGTATCTAGTTATGATTAAAATAACATCAAGATATTATTTTTTAGAAATCCCCCCCTCACACAGAGGGCTGTTGTAAATGTAAACAATGAGTGTAAAAACACTAAAATAAGACTCCAGGCACCCAGGCCCGAAATCAGTTACCAAAAATACACTATCTGATGCAAAACAGAGACTTCCAGGGAAGAAAACTGCAGAACATCAGATGGTAGATGCAGAACACAACGCCTAACCACCCGTAGGTGAAGACGTAAACATGGGGAAAAGAACAGAATTCATTCTGTTATTCAGCTAAAACTCCCAAGAAAATTTAGTAATAATAATTACAAAAACTATGCCAAAAGCATGGGAGAATAGCAAGAGGGGACTTAAAGGACAGGGAGAGAGGAAAACACTTAAAAAACAGTGTAACTAAATAATCAGAATGACAACAAAATGGCTGCTGCCTCGAAAATAGGTAACTTAACATAATTTCATTAAAAAATTTTAAGTTACAGCCCTGATAATATTCTGTCACACATTTTTTTCCTCTCCTCCTTCTCTATCCTCCTTAGAATCACCATTTCACTAATATTTATGTGTCTGGCATCATTTAAACTGAGATTTATAAGCACAAAGATCAGTCAGATGTTAACTGATGAAGGGCCAAACTTAGAATGATTAATGGCGCCAATTTCGGAACGTCCTTGACACTGCGCATGCGCAGTAGGGGCGAAGTGTGGAGGGCCTTTCAGGACATGTTTTCTTTGGTTTTAGATGCAAATTTTGGGGATTGGGGGGCAAAATTTGTGTTTGGCCCTATATTTTAAGAGTTAGCACCAGCTATGTCTGGGTCATTGGTACAGTATAAAAATACATGGATCTCTATTCTCTTCTGTTGATAATTCCAATGCAGTGAAATCATGTTAATTGAATAGTCACTTTGCCAATGGAAATTATTCAATTAACATGAGTATTCAATTAACAAGGATTGTGTCACTTTTCTATATACTAGAGATAAATTTAGCATTTATTCTATTATATCTTGTTTGACAGAGATCCATGAGCTCTGTCAAACAAGATATGATAGACTAAATGACTGTATTGGATGTTCTGAGGCCAAATTGGTCAATAAACAAAGGAAAACTGGGGAGAGTCAGGGTAATTTCTCGACAGGTTTGAAGATTTTTTATTCAATTAACAGGAGTTCACTCTATAACCTATATTCAATTAACAGGTCAAAATTATACTGGAGGCATGGTAAATGGTATTGTGTTGGGAAATTATATTCAATTAACAGGGTTATTCAGTTAAGAGATATCCAATTAAGTGGGCTCCACTGTATTGGACATCATTTCTTGGGAAGCTTTGCCTCAGCCTTTCCAAGAAATGATGTGTTGGATTTATCAGCAAATGAAAAATATAAACAAATTGTATCTACCCTCATTTACATCTTATTTTTTCACTTACTTCTTATAAATTCCTTGGTCGAAAGAGATTCTTAGCAAAAAAACCCAAAAATCTTACAAATACTTACCATCTTGTCTATATTCAAATAATCTTGGATCTGCCTTGATTGGAATTAATCCTAATCTATGAGCTAATACTTCATCCTGGATTATAGAAGTATTATTGTATACAAAAACTTTCTCAATTGCAACAGTTGGTACCTGGAAGAAATGAAACATGAAGCTTAAAATTACCTTTAGCCATTTTAGCTTTATTCTAGACAATCAGTCAAAATCATGCTTGGCAAAATGTCATTTCTTTCTGAAACAATAAGATCTATGAACATTATATTGGAAGAGTGATACAATAAAGGGACCAACTATAGAGGATATCACAAACCAATCTGCATCAAAAAGCTAAGAAAAAGGAGTAATGTGCATTTAAATTCCAAAATAATTGAGATCTGATGACATTCTACAACAAAGAGAATATAGTATATATAGTGTTGTGAGAGTGAATTACAAGTAAAGCACTTATGAATTTCCATGTATCTACAATTTTTTTAGAAAAGCTCTGGGAGCACTCGAACACTTTCAGGGCTTTCACACAAAGATTCCCGCAACAAAACCAGTGAGAATCCATGTAGATTCTTGGTGCACCTCTCATAGGATTCACAAGAAAAGAATTTAGTCAATTTTACCTAACATAGTGGCAGCAAATTAACCATTACAAGGCTAACATTACTGGAAATATCCTGACACTTTGTCAATAAAATTGTACAAATGTGACTGTCAATGGAAACAGCCCAATGATCTGGTTCCAATGACATCTGTATTTGTAGGGTTTTATTGGTAAATATTGTTCATTTTTTGAAAAATAATCAAATTTCAGTTTGAATTTTAAAAATTAAAAAGCTGTGTTGGGTAAAGGGTTAACGTGTGTTATCATTATACAACAGGGGTTCAACCACGGTGGCTCATGGGATCTTGGGACACTCATAGCAGGTTTGGATTCTCGTAACCATTTCCTTGAGAAACCAGATGTTTTTCCAAATTTAGATGAAATATAAGCCCTGGCTTTCACCTAATGAACCACAGCGATCAGAGCTGTGAGTACCACTAGGAAAATAAAATGGAAGTTGAAAAATTTATAGTAATTTATATATTTTTTATACTTACCAATGACCCAGACTTAGCTGCTGGTGCTAACTCTTAAATATTTAGGGCCAAACACAAATGTTACCCCCCAATCCCCAAAATTTGCATCAAAAACCAAAAATTACATGTCCTATATGGTCCTCCATACTTTTACTCCACAGCGTATGCGCATTGTCAAGGAGGTCTCGAAATTGGCACAATTATCATTCTTACAATCAGTGCCTGGTAAGCGTTATGTACTCAGCGGGGAGGTATGAGTTCCCAACTCATGGGAGGGCCATCCCCGTCTGGGTCATGGGTAAGTATAAAAAATATATAAATTACTATAAATTTTTTAACATTTTTATACTGAACCAATGACCCAGCCTTAGCTGAATAATAAAAAGGTTGGGGGGCCTAGGACATAAAGGAAAATCCAATAGGCTCAACTACATATAACAGAATTATCCCCTTGAGGAGAAAGGAGAAATAGACTTTACATGTATCTTTCTTATATGCATCAAAAAAAAGAAAGACACAACACCATTCTGTAATTGAGCACAATAACATCAATGATCTCTATTAACCTCCAGTATAACCCGTTATGCTAATTATTTTTAAAGGAAAGCCAATAAATAAAGGAAGTCCAGAGAAATGAGACTCTTTATACTCTTTAAAAGTGTCCGAGGATTGTATATTGACGCCCATATGACACGTGACATATACAAATGCTTCACACCGAGCTACACTTTAAAAATATTACATGGATGAGTTAATATTAGCTTTACACTTTAAAACCATCCCGACACCGACTCAGAATTACTGACTCCAGAGGAGGTATTCCCTTGCTTTTCACTATAAAGCAGGTGACCTAAAGAAACACCTCCCCCCCCCTCACAGCTCCTTGCCCTGGATCAAATACCCCAGAGCGAAGAGGGCAGCAGGACAGAGTCACTGCCGGAACAGAAAGCCTGCATAACTATAGTTGCAACTGTTTAGTGGACGACATTCTGAGCAACAGATAACGGACCTAAACAATGCAGATCTCTAAAATTGGACTCAATATTTCTAAGATAAAAATTCGTGAAAGTGGAAGGCTGAGACCAATATGCAGCCTTCATTAGATCTGTAATAGCAACACTATTAGCGTAAGCCCAAGATGTAGATAGAACTCTTACTTCATGAGCTGAAATCTTAAGCACAGACTGCTGAGTTGAAGATAATTTATCATAAGCAGTACGGATAGTTAATTGAATCCATCTAGCAATAGAATGGACCGAAATGTGGAGGAAGCTCCACGGCATGTCCCACAACAGACACCTGAGTAGATTAATCCACGGTCTCTGTGGAGACAGAGATGCTACCAACAGAATTTTGCGTTGAGATTGTTTAAACTTGAGCAATATCTGCTGAATCAACGGCGCTAGAGGATACGCATATCCTATCATTCCGTCTCACGAGATCGATGGAGTGTGTACTGCAAACCCTCGAGGATCCAGACATGGTGACACATACGTCTGCAAAGATTTTTGAGATGTGTTGCAAAGAAGTCTATCATTGGCCGCTCTTATTGGTAGCAAATCTGATTGAATACTTGTTTGTTGAGAGTCCATTCTGACGGCAACATGCGACCCCTCCGTGAAAGGGAGTCTGCTAATACGTTCAAATGAACCGGAATATGACGGACCGATAGGAGAACTTGATGTTCTAGTACAAATAGAAGGATTCATTCCATTAACTTGAATAACAGAATGGAATGAGTGCCTCCCTGGTTCCGAATATATGCTATTACCATCATATTGTCGGACAGAATTTGCATGTGAGCATTCTGAATAACATTCATCTAATGACGTAGTGCAAGCCAAATGACATCATTTCTTTGATGTTTATGTGCTTGATTAGGAACTGCGGATCCCAAAGACCCTGGCACTTCAAATCCGTTGGGCTCAATGTTGCGTCCCAACCTGTTTGACTGGCATCCGTCATAATTGTAAAACTCGGATCCAGCAATTGCAGTGGAACTCCCTGAGTTAACCACTGAATATCTGCCCAAGTCTGAATCTCTTGTTTCACTTGATTGACAAGAGGATGTCCGTATCAAGTGAATGAATCTTCACCCTCCAATTCTGGGTCAGAAATATTTGGAGAGGACGAGTGCGTAGCTGCCCCATCGGAATAAAATTCGTGGCAGCTCCACACAAACCTATCAGTCTCATGAATTCTCTCGCTGTAACTTTGTCTGAGTGAAGACAATAGTGAGCGTAACAACTGATTAATTTCGCTCTGGTTAACGGCAGACGAACGAGATTGTTGTCCGTCTCGAAGCTCATCCCCAGGTGGGTGAATGACTTGGACGGCACCAGATCAGACATCTCCTCGTTTAATTATGAAAGCGAGACGTCGGAGCAATAGAAGCAGATTCTGCACATCGTTCTGAAGCGTTAACACGTTGCCGTACCTCTGAAGAATGTCGTCCAGGTAGGCCGACGTTACCGCAGATGAATGAGCTCGGAAATGAGTCATTATCAAGTTCATTATTCGAGTGAAAGTCCAGGGCGCTAGATTCAGACCGAAGCACATTGCTCGCAACTGAAACACGACTCCTAGGACGGTGAAGTGAAGATACTTTCTGAACGCCGGATGTACCATGACGTGAAAGTACGCATCCTTGAGATCTATGCTCATAGCATAGTCGTTCACCCGAATGCTCGCTCTGACCGATCGGATGGTCTCCATATAGAATTTTTGAGCCACGATCAGCTTGTTTATCCAGCTCAGATCTATGACTGGACGAAACGAGCCGTCTGGTTTCGGAACCAGAAAAAGATGGCTATAGAAACCTGGAGATTCCTGGTTTTCTACGACCTCTATCGCGTTATTCTCCAGAAGAGACTGGACCTCTGATAGAAGCGAGCCTCTTTCTGTGGAATTGAGGGAAGCTGAGTCCATCTTGGACTCCGAGTAAACTGAGGTTTTCCTTTGAAGGACAGTTTTAGTTCTTCCGAAATCACTCCTCGACCCCAAGAGTCGTCCGTAATCGACTCCCAATTGGTTGAGAAACTCAACAGTCTTCCGCGCACTGGAACACGATAGAGGTTCATACCATCACCTCCTGGATCCACGAGGCTTGCGGAAGGAGAAACCACGTCCTCCACAGCCCGCACCTCGCCCCGTCAACCTAGGGGCGTCTGACCGGTTGTCTCGGCCAGTATTACGGCCCCCTACCTGAGTCGCTACCCTGACAGTCTCTATAGTTAGACCTAGAGGACGCATAGGAACCTCTATAGCAACTTCCCTTGGACGTATTCGCCCCAGAAGTGCCTGTCGTACTCTTCTCCGCTGAATCCGACTTTATAGAAGCAGATTTGCATAGCAGAGAGTCTGAAGCTTTCTTAGTTATCTGATCATAGATTGCGGAAAGCTTGCCATTGAAGAGAAGCTCTCCGGAGACCAGAGCAACTCTGAGAGAGTTTTTCACCTTACTATCCACGCGCGTGGATGTAGCCAGGGCTGCGTCACGTGCATCCAACTCCAGATTTGCCACTGAAAGGGCGGAGTTATACGTGGAGAATGCTATGGCCCTCGAAAGAACTTTTAAGGAGGTTGTACATCCTTGAAAACTTTTCCTTTGAGACGTAATGATAATGCTCTGGTAAGGTGAACTGCATGCGATAATGCGTCTAAACTAGCTCTGTTAGACGATATTGTCGTTTCCAACGTCGTGGTTGGAATTGACATAGACGACGGTATAGACAATTCTAGGTCTTTGGCCTGGTCGTCTAGACGCAGAGGAACTCTCGGAATGCCCTGTCCTACTGTTTCGAATTATTCCTTGAATTGATGAAAGGCAGATGTAGAGCATTTGCTGATAAGAAACTGGACCTGCCCATTTTGGTAGCAAGTTTATATATAGCGTCATTCAATAGTTCAAATGTCCATAAGACATTTCTGGACTGTGTCGGAAAGTCAGGGACAATGTCCCTAAACCGATTAAAGAATTCTGTGTCCAGTGGCGCTATCAGTCTCTTATTCGGCAACGCAGCATTTTGGTCCAGAGAAACAACGTCAGAAAGATAAAGCCGGATGAACTCTACGGCAATTTATGTTGTTCCGAAAGGGAAAGTTCCAACTCTTCTGTATCCCTTTTGCTATCCATCCTGTCGGACCACTTGTAATTCTTGGTCATCCGTGCTTGCACCTGCAACAGAACGTACCGACCCAGCTTCCTCAGATAATACCTGATCCGATAGAGTTTCTGTCGGTTGCTGGGATGCTGCGATAATTTGTGCTATCTGCGATAGCACGTCCGTAACAGAGGCCTGTGGAGCTGCGGTCTTACAAAATTTAGTCGCTGGAAGCTCCTAGGATGTTGACTCCTGCATACTTCTTTATGCGAACGTCCGGAGTATGAAGGCCTCGTATCCTTGGCTACCGGAAGGAGATTTGGGTGATGCGAGCACTATAAAAATACTATGTACACACCCAGTGACGACGGATACGAGGATGGTACGGAGGAAGCCTATTAGTCCGGTTCCTAGCTAGTCCAAGTCCATCCGGGCTGCGAGCGAGAGAGGTCCCTCTCTCGTACAACAACATCTGGCCCCAGATGTTGTGGTACAGAACGTTCCTCAGTCGGAGCATACGTCCACCGCTCGGGACGCTCCGTTATATAGAGAGTCTGGAGAGACTGCTCTATTGGCTTCCTCATCCTCACGGCAGCACACATGACCGCACCTTGGCTACGTGACCAGTGATATCCAGCCAACCTCGCTGACCAGGAATTCCACGGTCAGCGAGGTTGGCTGGATATCACTGGTCACGTTCTTCTGAAAAAGAGACTGATAAAATAGAGTGACCTTGCAGGGAGAGGACCGAAATGGACCCCTCACCGCTAACAATATACCGTGACACACATCTCCAACGTTGTCATTCCAATTAGCACAAACTGAGCAAGAATTAGTGCGAGTACATTGACTACAAGAAACACAATGAACATGAGAATAAGAGGAGGATTTCCTCGCATTACAATTGAACAATATTTTTTCATCTTGAAAAAATATAAACAGTCATAATACTCGCACCAACCCTTGAAACAAAGATACATAATATAATATAATCCATTATAACATTTTGAAAAAATAATTTAAAAAAAAAAAAAATTTTGAAAAATTTTCAGAAGAGCCCAAGTTCCCAATGGGAACAATGAGCCCAAATGGATCCCCAAAAAGCCTAAGTGTGGACAAAATTTTTAAAACATTTTTAAAAATTAATGCAACACTTCTGGACAATATTAATGTATCTGGCTATGAGCAGAACTAATAGAAGACAAGTAATCACCATCAGAAGTAACCGTTGACAACATAAGCAAAAGTGAACAGAAACCGGAAACATGACTCCAGGCACTGAAACCATGGCCCAAAATCAGTAACCAATGTAAACACTATCCGATGTAAAACAGAGGCTTCCAGAGAAGAAACTGCAGTACATCAGATGGTAGATGCAGAAAACAATGCCTAAACACCCAAGGGTGAGGACGTAAACATGGGGAAAAACAGAATAATCATTCTGTTACCAAGCCAAAACTCCCAAGAAAAAATTCCAAAATTATGCAAAAAGCATGGGAGAATAGCAAGGGGGTTATTAAGGAAAGGGAGAGAGGAAACACTGAACAAACAATGGTAAGTTCATAGCCAGAATGACAAAATAAGGCTCATGCCTCGAAATTAGAGAACATGAAATAATTTCGTAAAAAATTATAAGTTACATCCCTGAACACATTCTGCCACTGTTTCTTCCTCTCATCCTCTTATTGCATCCTTAGATCCACCATTTCTTTCATAATTATGTGTCTGGCATCATTTAAACTGAGATTTACAAGCACAAATATCAGTGACATGTTCTTGATTTTAGGGCCAAACAAAGAATGATAATCGCGCCAATTTCGAGACCTCCTTGACACTGCGCATGCGCAGTGGAGTAAAAGTATGGAGGACCATATAGGACATGTAATTTTGGGTTTTTTGATGCAAATTTTGGGGATTGGGGGGTAAAATTTGTGTTTGGCCCTAAATATTTAAGAGTTAGCACCAGCAGCTAAGTCTGGGACATTGGTACAGTACAAAAATATGATATAATACCTAAAAATACTTACAGGAATATTGAATATCATGATGCTCATTTCAATAGATAATGCAAATATCACTCTCTGGGACAGGATTAGAAAATTCATAAAGCCTGATGCCCATAGCCAACTGATTTTGTACTCTGAACTTGAACTTAAAGAACTTTAATAATCTGCACACTGATGTCAAAATGTTAAAAATTTTTTAGTAATTTATATATTTTTTATACTTACCAATGACCCAGACTTAGCTGGTGCTAACTCTAACAAAACCAGGGCCAAACACAAATTTTGCCCCCCAATCCCCAAAATTTGCATCCAAAACAAAAAGAAATCATGTCCTAAAGGACCTCCATACTATGCCTCTACTGCGCATGCGCAGTGACGCAGACGTCCCGAAATTGGCGCCAATTATCATTCTTACTGGCAGTGCCTGGTCAGCGCTATGTACTCAGCGGGGAGGCAAGAGTTCCCAACTCCAGGGAGGGCCATCCCCGTCTGGGTCATTGGTAAGTATAAAAAATATATAAATTACTATAAGTTTTTTAACATTTTTATACTGTACCAATGACACAGACTTAGCTGAATAGTAAACAGGCTGGAGGGCCTAGGACATAGAGGAAAATCCAATAAGCTCAACTATATAGTAAAGAGGTAACCCCTTAAGGAGAAAAGGAGTATTAGGCTTTACATGTATCTTTCTTATTTAATATTAAATTAGAAAGATACACTACCCTTAATAATTGAGCACAATAACATTCATGTTCTCTATTAACATCCAGTATAACCCTTATACTAATTATTTTTAAAGCAAGCCAATAAATAAAGTAGTCCAGAGAATTGAGACTCTATATAGTCATTTAAAAGTGTCCGAGTATTGTATATTAAAGCCCGTTTGACACTTGACATATACAAATGCTTCACACCGAGCTACACTTTAAAAATAAGACATGAATGAATTTTAACATTAATATTACACTTTAAAACCATCCCGGAAGCCACTCAGAAATACTGACTTGGAGGAGGCATTCCCTTGCTTTTCACTATAAAGCAGGTGACCTAAGGGAACACCCGCCCCCCCCCCCCCCCCCCCCTTCCCCTTGCCCTGGGTCAAATAAATAGCCCAGAGCGAAGAGGGCAGCTGGACGGAGTCACTGCCGGAACAGAAAGCCTGCATAACTATAGTTGCAACTGTTTAGTGGACGACATTCTGAGCAACAGATAACGGACCTAAACAATGCAGGTCTCCAGAAATGGACTCAATATTTCTGAGATAAAAATTCGTAAATGTGGATGGCTGAGACCAATAAGCAGCCTTCATTAAATCTGTAATAGCAACACTATTAGCATAAGCCCAGGAAGTAGAAAGAGCTCTTACTTCATGAGCAGAAATCTTAAGCACAGACTGCTGAGAAGAAGATAAATCTTCATAAGCAGTATGGATAGTTAACTGAATCCATCTAGCAATAGAATGGACTGAAATGTCCTTTCTATTAGGCATCAAAGACAGAAAGAAACGTTTCCGTCCCTTTCTGATAAACTGAGATCTCTGTTTATAGATACGTAAAGCTCTAACAGGACAGAGTAAAGGCCTACGCCCGTCTGAAGACGGAAGAGCCTTAATAACAATAGGTTCCGGATATTTATTAGGAGCCTGATTCTTAGCTAAAAAACCCACATTAGTAGTGAAGGTGATAGTGTTCCCAACACTACGATAATGAGAATCATCCACCGATAGTGCATGAAGCTCACTGACTCTTCTAGCAGAAGAGAAAGCTAAGAGAAAAGCTGTCTTATAAGATAAGAATTTGAAATCTACTGTCCCAAGAGGTTCAAATGGCTTTTCCTTCAATTTAAGAAGAACCCAAGCTAAATTCCACTTAGGAATTAATCTAAGAGTTCTGGGTCTATTTATCGAAATGTTTCTAACCAACTTCGATAAAGAGACATTAGATCCAATTTGTAAACTATCATGATGTGCATAGGTATCAGATAACATAGATCTATAACCCTTTATAGTAACAGGCTGCAGTTTGATTTCATCAAACAAGTATACTAGAAAGTTTGCAATGTCTGGTATAGAGGGATCGAATATATCTACAGAATGATCCCTACACCAACGACGAAAAACCTTCCACTTAGCCGCATAGTTTAGCGAAGAGGAGGTCCTCCTACAGTTAGAAATCGCGTCCACTGCTCGTCCTGTAAAGTGCTTGCCATGCAAGAAGGACAGCACAACGGAAAAACGTGAAGGTTGAGACCTTGCGGGTTGTGATGGAGTTGGCGCGATTTCCCCTGCGAAAGAAGATCCTCCCGTGGAGGAAGCTTCCGCGGTAGGTCCCACAACAGACACCTGAGTAGATTTATCCACGGTCTCTGTGGCGACAGAGATGCTACCAACAGAATCTTGCACTGAGATTGTTTTATCTTTAGCAATACTTGTTGAATTAACGGCGCTGGAGGATACGCATATCCTATCATTCCGTCCCAAGGGATCGACAGAGCGTCTACTGCAAATGCTCTTGGATCCGGACACGGAGACACATACGTCTGCAACTGATTGTTGAGATGTGTCGCAAATAAGTCTATCATTGGCCGTTCCCATTGGTAGCAAATCTGATTGAATACTTGTTTGTTGAGAGCCCACTCCGACGGCAACAAGCGACCCTTTCGTGAAAGGGAGTCTGCTAGCACATTCAGACGACCCGGTATGTGACGGACCGAAAGAAGAACGTGATGTTCTAGCGCAAACAGAAGGATTTTTTCCGTTAGATTGAACAACGGAACTGAATGAGTGCCTCCCTGATTCCGTATATACGCCACTACTGTCGTATTGTCGGATAGGATTTGGACATGAGCATCGTGAATAATGTCCATCCAGTGACGTAACGCAAGCCAAATTGACATCATTTCCTTGATGTTTATGTGCTTGCACAGGAATTGCGGATCCCAAAGACCCTGGCATCTCGAATCCGTTGGGATTAATGATGCACCCCAACCTGTTTGACTGGCATCCGTCATAACGGTAAAACTCGGATCCGGCAACTGCAGCGGAACTCCTTGAGTTAACCACTGAATGTTTGCCCAAGTCTGAATCTCTTGTTTCACTTGATCTGACAAGAGAACGTCTACATCGAACGAATGAATTTTCACACTCCAATTCTGAGTCAGGAAAATTTGAAGAGGACGTGTGCGTAACCGCCCCATCGGAATGAGATCCGCGGCGGCTCCGCACAGACCTATCAGTCTCATAAATTCTCTCGCCGTGACTTTGTCTGCGTGCAGACAATAGCGAGCGTAACAACTGACTAATTTCGCTCTGTGCGTCTCGAAGCTCATTCCCGGATGAGTGAATGACTTGGACGGCACCAGATCCGACTTCTCCTCGTTTACTATAAAACCGAGACGTCGGAGCAATAGAAGAAGATTCTGAACATCGTTCTGTAGCGTTAACTCGTTGCCGTACCTCTGAAGAATGTCGTCCAGGTAGGCCGACGTTACCTCAGACGAATGAGCTCGGAAGTAGATCCTTACCGAGTTCATTACCCGAGTGAAAGCCCAGGTTGCTAGATTCAATCCGAAGCACATCGCCCGGAATAGGACTGCGAAGCGTAGATACTTTCGGAATGTCGGATGTACCATGACGTGAAAGTACGCATCTTTGAGATCTATGCTCGTTGCATAATCGTTCACCCGAATACTCGCTCTGACCGATCGAATCGTCTCCATATAAAACTTCGGAGCGACGATCAGCTTGTTTATCCAGCTCAAATCTATGACTGGACGGAACGAGCCGTCTGGTTTCGGAACCAGAAACAGATGGCTGTAGAATCCCGGAGATTCCTGGTTTTCTACGACCTCTACCGCGTTCTTCATTAAAAGAGACTGCACCTCTGATAACAGAGCGTCTCTTTTCTGCGGATTTGACGGAAGATGAGTCCACTTTGGACTTCGAGTTAATGGAGGCTTTCGTTTGAAGGATATCTTTAGACCTTCCGAAGTCACTCCTCTCACCCAAGGGTCGTCCGTAATCGACGCCCATTCTTGTGAAAAGCTCGACAACCTTCCGCCAACCGGAACGCGATAGAGGTTTAAGCCATCACCTCCTGGACCTGCGAGGCCTGCGGTAGGAGAAACCACATCTTCCACGACCCGCACCTCGCCCCGTCGACCTCGGGGCGTCCGACCGATTGTCCCGGCCTGAAGGACGTCCTGAACGAGAGTCGCTATCCTGACGGTCTCTCGAATAAGACCAAGAGGACGCACCGGAACCTCTATAGGAACCTCTCTTGGGCGCATTAGACCCAGAAATGCCTGTCTTATTCATGTCTGCTGTATCCGACTTCTTAGGAGCAGATTTGAACAACAGAGAATCCTTAGCTTTCTTTGTAATTTTATCATAAATGGCGGAAAGCTTGCCGTCAAAGAGAAGTTCTCCTGAGACCGAAGCGACTCTAAGAGAGTTCTTCACCTTAGAATCCACTAGTGTGGATGTAGCTAGGGCTGCGTCATGTCTAACCAACTCCAGATTTGCCACTGAAAGGGCGGAGTTACACGTGGAATAAGCTACTGCCCTTGAAAGAAGTCTTAAAGAGGATTGTATATCCTGAAACTCTTTCCCCTGAAGGCGCAGTGATAACGCCTTAGTAAGGTGATCTGCGTAAGATAAGGCATCTAAATTGGCTCTGTTAGACGCAATAGCTGTTTCCAACACCGCGGTTGGAATAGAAGCTGACGACGGTAATGATAGCTCTAAGTCTTCCGCCTCGTCGTCCATACGCAGAGGAACTCTCGGTATACCCTGTCCTGCCATATCGAATTTATTCCTTGCATTAATGAAAGGCAGGTTGAGAGTATTAGCGGACAAGAAACCTGCTTTCCCCGTCCTGGAAGCAAGTTTAAATATAGCGTTGTTCAATAATTCAAATGTTCTTGCAACATTATTGGACTGCGACGGAAACTCGGGAGCGATGTCCCTGAACCGCTCAAAAAATTCAGAGTCCAATGACGCTATAATTCTCTTGTCCGGAAGCGCAGCAGTCTGGCCCGACGGAACAACTTGAGGGAGAAAGTGCCGGATGAAGTCCACGGCAGCTTTATGTTGTTCCGAAAGGGATAGCTCCAAGTCATCCGTATCCCTTTCACCATCCGGTCGGACCTCATGATGTTCCCGGTCGTCCGCCCCCGATGCTTCGGCGGAGCGTACCGACCCAGCGCCGTCGGATAATTCTCGATCCGACACCGTTTCTGTCGGCTGCTGGGATGCTGCGATAAGCTGTGCTATCTGCACAAGAATGTCCGGCGTCGAGACCTGCGGAGGCGCAGTCTTTCGCTGCTTCGCCGAGGGCAGCTCCGCATCAGATGGCTCCCGCATACTTTTCCTATGCGAACGTCCGGAGTCCATCGGTCTCGAATCCCTGGCTGCCGGATGGTGTGACCTGGTCGCCGAAGAATCCTTGATCGGCGAAGCTGGTAATATATCGGCGGTCACGCAGCCAAGGTGCGGTCGTGTGCGCTGACGAGAAAAGGAAGCCTTAACAGTCTCTGCGGACTGCTTATACAACGGAGCGTCCCGAGCGACGGACGTATGCTCCGCTAAAGACACATTTTGTACCACAACATCTGGTCCCAGATGTTGTTGTACGAGAGAGGGGCCTCTCTCGCTCGCGGCCCGGCTGGACCTGGACGAGCTAGGAACCGGACTAAAAGGCTTCCTCCGTTCTCGCTTACTATCCGCCGTCACTGGGTGTGCATCTATTATGTTTATAGTGCTCGCATCACCCAAAATTTCCTCTTGGACCGCATCGGACGAACCCGGCTGCCGAACCATTCGGTGAATGGACGCTACACCGGGCGAGCTAGCGGACGACATTTGTCTAATCTCCATGAGCACTTTTGCCGCTAGCTCTGAATTCA
The DNA here is from genome assembly GCA_031216915.1 of Pictodentalium vernedei. Classification (NCBI taxonomy): domain Eukaryota; kingdom Metazoa; phylum Mollusca; class Scaphopoda; order Dentaliida; family Dentaliidae; genus Pictodentalium; species Pictodentalium vernedei. Next base: position 131,400,051 of record CM062290.1, on the reverse strand, counting down.
TTTGTGACGACGGACGCACACTTGAAGAAGATAACATGGAAACATCACCCTGTTCTGGTTCCTCTGAAATAGAAACTGAGAGAGTAGAGTGACCTTGCGGAGAAAGAGCCGGCATCGCTCTTTCTCCAGAAACAACATATCGTGACACACGTTTCCAATGTTTCTCATCCCAATGTTCACATATAGGACAGGGATTAATGCGAGAACACTGACTACAATTAATACAATGATCATGAAAGTCAGAGGAAGATTTCTTCCTATTACAATTTGAACAACGTCCCTTCATTGTGAAAGAACAACAATAAGTCCTAGTTACTCGCAAAAACCCCTGACACAAAGATACATAATAACATGATCCATTAATAAATGAAAAAACAATTGCAAAACAAAATAATTTTGAAAAAATATTTTTTCAGCGAAGCTCAAGTTGCTGAAAAGTAACGTTGAGCCCCGATGGATCCGATGGCAAAGTGTGGTCAAAAATTTTTAATTTATATTAAATAATTAATGAGACACTTTCAGATAATATAAATGTATCTTATAGTGAGATAAATTACAGCAAAGGCAAACAGCCCCCCTCAAAAAAGGCTGTTGCCAATGAAAACAAACAGTGTAAAAACACCAGAAAACATGACTCCAGGCACTGAAAAAACTGGCCCGGAATCAGTCATCAATTACACTCTATCTGATGCAAAACAGAGACTCCCAGGGGAGAATCTGTAGAACATCAGATGGAAGATGCAGAACACAAACGTTATACACCCATGGGTGAAAACGTAACTATGGGGAAAATAACAGAAAACATTCTGTAACCAAGCAACTCTCCCAGGAAATTTTAGAAATGAAATTTCTCAAAAATATGCCAAAAGCATGGGAGAATTGCAAGGGGGGACTTTAGAAGGCTAGGGGAGAGGAAACACTGAATAAGCAGTGCAACAATTAGCAAGAATGACAACAAGAGGCCCATGCCTCGAAAGCCATAAATTTTTTAACATTTTTATACTGTACCAATGACCCAGACATAGCTGAATAGTAAAAAGGCTGGAGGGCCAAGGACATAGAGCAAAATGGAATACGCTCAATAAAATAAAATAGAGTCATCCCCTGTAGGGAAAAAGAAGTAATAGGCCTTACATGTATCTTTCTTATTTATGATAAATTAGAAAGATACAACACCTTCCCAAAATTGAGCTTCATACATCCATGTACTCTATTAATATCCAATATAATCCTTATACTAATATTTTTTAAAGTAAGCCAATAAATAAAGTAAGTCTAGAGAATAGAGACTCTTATACTCCTAAAAGTGTCTGAGGATTGCATAATCATGTCCGTTGACATATGCAATATTCAAAAGCTATACTTTAAAAACTAAGACTTGAATGAATTTTAAAAACCAAAACTTCTCACTAAACAACCATCCCAATAACAGCTCAGAATTACTAACTCCGGAGGAGGTATCCCCTTGTTTTCATAGTAAAACAGGTGACCCAAGGGAACACCCTCCCCCCCCCTTTTTCTTGCCCTGGGTCAAATAGCCCAGAGCGAAGAGGGCAGCAGAACGGAGACACTGCCGAAACAGACAGCCTACCTAGCTATAGTAGCAACTGTTAAGTGAATGACATTCTGAGCAGTAGATAATAGATCTAACAATAGAGGCCTCCAGAAATGGACTCGATATTACTGAGATAAAATTCATGAATGTGGATGGCTGAGCGCAATGAGCGGCCTTCAAAAATCTATAATAGCGACACTATTAATGTAAGCCCAAGAAGTAGAAGAACTCTTACTTCATGAGCCGAAATCTTAAGCACAACTGCTAAGTCAATGATATACCATAAGCAGTACCGATAGTTAATAGAATCCATTAACAATAAAATGGAGCGTAACGTCCTTCTACTAGGCATCACAGACAGAAGAAGCTTACGCCCATAGTAATAAACAGATATCTGTTTATAAATACATAAACTGTACCCGGAAAGAGTAAAGGCCTATGCCCATACGAAGACGGAAGGACCTTAAAATAATAGGTTCCGGATAATAGGAGCCTAACTCTTATGCAAAAATCCAACCTAAATAGTAACGGAAGTAGTGATTCCGAAACTACGAAAGTGAAAATCATCTATCGATAGTGCATGAAACTCACTGACTCTACAGTAAAAGAGAAACCAACAGAATTACTGTCTAAAAGGTCAGAATTTGAAAACTACTGTTTCCAGAGGCTCAAATGATTACTTAGCTAAATAAGAACCGAAGTTAAAATCCATATAGGAATTTAATCTAAAGATTCTAAGTCTATTTATCAAAAAGTTACTAACTGACTTAGATAAAGAGACAAAAGACTCAATTGTAAACTATCGTAGAGTGCATAGGTATGAGGTAACATAAACCTATAACCTAAATAATAACAGGCTGCAGTAGATCTTGTGAAACAAGTATACTAAAAAATTGCAATGAGTAGTATGGAGGGATCAACAATATGAACATAATGATCCCTACACCACGATGGAAGAGCCTCCACTTTAGCCGCATAGAATAGCGAAGAAGAGGATCTCCTATAGTAAAAAATCGCGTCCAAAGCTCGTCCAGTACAGTGCTTACAATGCAATACGGACCACACAACGGAATACATGAAGGTTGCGACCTTGCGGGTAGTGATAAAGATGACACGATTTACCCAGTGAAAAAAGATCCTCACATAGAGGAAGATTTCACGTTAAGACCCACAGTAAACAAGAGAGTAAATTACCCATGATCTCTGTGAAGATAGAGATGCTATCAACAGAAATGTATTCTGGTTGTTTATCTTAGCAATACCTGCTGAAACAACAGCGCCGGAGGATTCGCGTATCCTATCATTCCGTCCTATAGATCAATAGAGCGTTAACAACATTAGCTCAGAGAACTGGACAAGCCAACACATACGTCTGGAATTGATTAGCAAGCTGTGTCGTAAATAAATCATCATTGGGCGCTCCCATAGATAGCAAATCTGATTGAATACTTGTCTGTTGAGAGTCCATTCTGACAGCAACAAGCGACCCGTAAGAGAACGAGAGTCCGGTAAAACAATCAGACGACCCGGAATATGACGGACCAAAACAGAACTTGGTGTACTATAACCAACAGATGGATTCTTTCCATTAAATTGAATAACGGAAACGAAAGAGTGCCTCCCTGGTTCCGGAGATACGCCACTACTGTCGAATTAAAGGACAGGATTTGGGCATGCATTTCTGAATAATGTTCATGCAATGACATAAAGCAAGCCTAAAAAACATTATTCCGCGGAAGAAAACTGATTGCTAAGAGACTGCGGAACCCAAAGACCCTGGCGCTTCGAATCCGTAGGGATCAGTATTATATCCCAATCTGTTTGACTGGCAACCGTCATAACAGCCACACTCGGGTCCGGCAACTGCGGTGGCACTCTCTGAGTCAACCACCGAATGTTTGCCCCAGTCTGAATCTCTTGTAACACTAGATAGACAAGAGAACGTGTAAATCGAGCAATTCATGGATTGCCGAAAAGTTGCCGTCGAAGAGAAGCTCCTCCGAGAACGAAGCGACTCTGAGAGAGTTCTTAACCTACTATCCACGCATGTGGATGTAGCTAGGGCTGCGTCACGTCTAACCAACTCCAATCAGCCACTGAAGGGCGGAGTTATACGTGAACAAACTACTGCCCTCAAAAGAAATTACATTGAGAATAATATCCCGTAAATCTTTTCTTGAAGACGTAATGATAACGCCTCAGTAAGGCGGATTACGTATGATAAAGCGTCTAAGTTAAGTCAACTATACATCATGTCGTTTCCAACATTGAAATTGGAAAAGACATAAACGGCGAAAAAGAATATATGCAGTCTTTAACCACACCGTCTAGACGCATATGAACTCTCGGTATGCCCTGCTCTGCCAAAATAAACTATTCGTATAAATGATAAAATGGCAGAAATGAGCAACGCGGACAAGAAACTAAACTATCATGCTTGGTAGCAGGCTTGTATATATATATATATAGCATCGAAAAATAAAACACATGTTGTAATGACAATATTGGACTGCGTCGGTAAGTCAGGGACAATGTCCCTGAACCGATCGAAAAATCCGAGTCCAATGACGCTATAAGTCTCTTATCCAAGATCGCAGCAATGAAGTCCGAAATAACAATCACTGGAAGATAATGCCAGAAGATATGAAAGGCAGCTTCCGATACTACTAAAGGGAAAACTCGAAATCTTTCGAATCCCTTTCGCCATCCTGTCGGACCCTATAAAGCGTTCGGTCGTCCGTACCTGATGCAATCGCGGACCGCAACGACCCAGCGCCGTCGGATAATTCCTGATTCGACCGAAAAACTGTCAATTGCTGGGATGCTGCGAAACAACTGTGCTAACTCGGATAGCACGTCCGTCACTGAGGCCTGAGGAGAAGCGGTCTTACGATGTATTGCCGCTGGAAGCTCCGTGATCGTTACCCCGTGCATACTACCAATATGCGAGCGAACGGAGTGTATAGGCCTCGTGTCCCTTGGCTACCGGATGGCGCGACCTATTCGCCGTGGAATCACTGAATGACGAAACTGATCGGATACTCGAGGTCACATAGCCAATGTGCGGTCGTGTGCCCTGCTGTGAGGATGAGGAAGCATTAGGGACAGTCTCTCGGACTGTCAATATAACGGAGCGTCCCGACCGACGGACATATGTTCCGAATGTAAAATATCTGAACCACAACATGCGGTCCCCTATGTTGTTGGACGAGAGAGGGACCTCTCTCGCTCACAGCCCGGACGGACCTGGACAAGCCAGGAACCGGACTAACAGGCTTCCTCCGATCTGTCCTCAATCTGCCGTCACTGGGTGAGTACTAAAGTAATTAAAGTGCTCGCATCACCCAAATCTCCTTCCTAGACCGCAACGGATGAACCCGGCAGCCGAACCATTCGATGAATGTACGCTACACCGGGTGAGCTAGCGAATGTCACTCCGTAGGCGATAGACATATTCCATGAGCACTTATTGCCGCTAGCTCTTCATTAACTATGACGACAGAGGCACACTTTTGAAAGACATCTCCATAACTCTGCGAACAAGAAACCAGAAATGCTTGGTTATAGCAAGCATAAAATAATATATATAGCGTCGTTCAATAATTCGAAAGTTTGTGTGACATTATTGGACTATGTCGGAACTGAGGGACGATGTCCCTGAACCGAACCAAAAATTTCTAAGTCCACCGACACTATCAGTTTCTTATCCGGCATCGCAGCATTCTGGTCCGACGAAAGAAGCTGTAGGAGACCAAGTCAGATGACATACACAACAGCATATGTTGTTCCGAAAGGGAAAGCTCGAAATCCTCCAAATCCCTTTCGGTATCCCGTCAGACCGGATGAAACTTTCGGACGTCCGTACCCGCTTCCGCGGAGCGTCCCGACCCAGCATCATCAGATAAAATATATGCGACAGATTCTGTTGATGCTGGGATGCTGCGATAAACTGTGCTATTAAGGAAAGCACGTCCATTCCCGAGGCCTGTGCAGTAGCGGCCTTACGATGCATTGCCGCCAGAAGCTCCGTGTACGTTGACTCCCGCACACTTCCTATGCGAACGTCCGGAGTCTGCAGGCCTCGTGTCCCTGGCTACCGGATGGTGTGACCTGGTCGCCGAAGAATCCTTGATCGGCGAAGCTGGTAATATATCGGCGGTCACGCAGCCAAGGTGCGGTCGTGTGCGCTGACGAGAAGAGGAAGCCTTAGCAGTCTCCGCGGACTGCCTATACAACGGAGCATCCCGAGCGACGGACGTATGCTCCGCTTGCGACACATTTAGTACCACAACATTTGGGGCCAGATGTTGTTGGACGAGAGAGGGGCCTCTCTCGCTTGCCATCTGGATGGACCGGAACGAGCTATGAACCGGACTAAAAGGCTTCCTCCGTTCTCCCTCCGATCCGCCGTCACTGGGTGTGCATTAGGTTAATTTATAGTGCTCGCATCACCCCAAAATTCCTTCTAGACCGCAACGGACGAACCCGGCTGCCGAACCATTCGGTGAATGGATGCTACACCGGGCGAGCTAGCGGATGTCAAAGGCCGTCGAACCTACTAGGGTCCTCTTAGGCAATTGGCGTATTTACATGAGCACTTTTCCGCTAGCCCTTCATTAATTGTGACGACGGAGGCACACTGTTGGAAGACATCACAGATACATCACCCTAATCTTGATCGTCTGAAATAGAAATTGATAAAGTAGAGTGACCCTGCGGGGAAAGGACCGGAGTGTCCAAATCCCCAATAACATACCGTGACATACGCTTCCCATATTGTCATCGAAATCATACGATACAGAACAGGAGTTAATGCGAGTACACTGACCACATATAGAATGATTATAAAGTGAGAGGAAGACTTCCTCTTAATACAATTGATCAATATCCTTTCAATGTGAAAAGAAAACAAGTCCTGGTACTCGCACTAACCCCTGGCAATCAAAATACATAATAATAATATGATCCATTAATATAGAAAAAATAACTGAAATCAAAATATTTTGAAAAAATATTTTTTCAGAACAGCCCAAGTTTCTGAAAAGTAACATTGAGCCCCAATGGATCCCAAGCCTAAGTGTGGACAAAAATTTTAAAAATATTTTAAACAATTTATTCAACACTTACGAACAATAATAATGTATCTAGTTATGATTAAAATAACATCAAGATATTATTTTCCAGAAATCCCCCCCTCACACAGAGGGCTGTTGTAAATGTAAACAATGAGTGTAAAAACACTAAAATAAGACTCCAGGCACCCAGGCCCGAAATCAGTTACCAAAAATACACTATCTGATGCAAAACAGAGACTTCCAGGGAAGAAACTGCAGAACATCAGATGGTAGATCCAGAACACAACGCCTAACCACCCGTAGGTGAAGACGTAAACATGGGGAAAAGAACAGAATTCATTCTGTTATTCAGCTAAAACTCCCAAGAAAATTTAGTAATAATAATTACAAAAACTATGCCAAAAGCATGGGAGAATAGCAAGGGGGGACTTAAAGGACAGGGAGAGAGGAAAACACTTAAAAAACAGTGTAACTAAATAATCAGAATGACAACAAAATGGCTGCTGCCTCGAAAATAGGTAACTTAACATAATTTCATTAAAAAATTTTAAGTTACAGCCCTGATAATATTCTGTCACACATTTTTTTCCTCTCCTCCTTCTCTATCCTCCTTAGAATCACCATTTCACTAATATTTATGTGTCTGGCATCATTTAAACTGAGATTTATAAGCACAAAGATCAGTCAGATGTTAACTGATGAAGGGCCAAACTTAGAATGATTAATGGCGCCAATTTCGGAACGTCCTTGACACTGCGCATGCGCAGTAGGGGCGAAGTGTGGAGGGCCTTTCAGGACATGTTTTCTTTGGTTTTAGATGCAAATTTTGGGGATTGGGGGGCAAAATTTGTGTTTGGCCCTATATTTTAAGAGTTAGCACCAGCTATGTCTGGGTCATTGGTACAGTATAAAAATATAGGCAACTTAACATAATTTCATCAAAAAATTTTAAGTACAGCCCTGATTATTTTTTGTCACTTCTTTTTCCTCTCCTCCTTCTATCCTCCTTAGAATCACATTTTCTCCAAAAATTACGTGTCTGGCATCCTTTAAACTGAGATTTACAAGCACAAAGATCAGTGAGATGTTGACTGATGAAGGGCCAAACAGAGAATGATATTTGGCGCCAATTTCGGGATGTCTGCGTCACTGCGCATGCGCACTAGAGGCGTAGTATGGAGGTCCTTTAGGACATGATTTCTTTTTGTTTTGGATGCAAATTTTGGGGATTGGGGGGCAAAATTTGTGTTTGGCCCTGGTTTTGTTAGAGTTAGCACCAGCTAAGTCTGGGTCATTGGTACAGTATAAAAATATCAAAATTTCAAGTACAAATATTTCCCATAAAGCAGCTAGGAATTTAACCAATACAAGAGCTCAAATGATTAATTCCACATTCAATTTGAGGATTGAAATTCCGATTCGCTGGGCCCTAGTCTTGGAGCAATACTCTCTAACTGGTGTACCAACTTCATGAACTGTCTGTATACTGATGTTTATAAATACTGACATAATTCTCAGAATGGAACATTAAATATGGTCACTTAGGAAATGGCAGAATATCCAAGTTTTAAAAAACTTGAACCAAAGTTTCACACAAAATATCTCTCAAATTCTACTGATTACTGCATTGGGTCATGGCAAGGTGAGCAATCAATCTAACTCTTCCTTGCTGGAATTCTCATAAAATTTATTTCAGAAGAGTAATTAGACCACACATATTCAGTGAAGAAGTACCTTCTAGAGTGAATTTTTATTTACAGTATTGATATTACAAGCGATTTGAAATTTTTCAAAGACATATCTTCAACAAATCTGGTTGAATTTTTGGGAGTCCAAATGTGGGCATTTTTCTGAAGTGCAGGTACACAACTTAAGGGCTTCATATTCTGTGGATGTGCTTCATAAAATTGGTGAAGTGAAATTATCTATGGATTTGCCTTGTTCCAATTTATGGCAGTGTGTCTATAGGCACTCTAACATAAATTTTTAACAAGGCTAGAACATGAACAAATTTTTCTGACTAAAAATAAATTAGAAATCTACTAGATATCAAACACAAAAAATAAAAGTCTCCCACCCACAGTGATTTGAAAAATAAAATGCTTGAGAACCAAATACAATTTTTTTATTTTGGCCTAAGGGGATTGATTTTTTACATATAATACTAAAGAGTTACTTATAATACTAATGAACTTTGGGGGAAGATGTTAATTTCTCAGCATAAGGCCAAACAAAAAAATACATTTGATTCTCGAGCAATTAATTTTTCTAATCAAAGAAGGAGGGAGGCTTTTATTGTTATTTTTTATTATTTTTTTACTGGTTGCATGCTCGAAGCCTATTTTTGAGGCTCCATTCTTAAGTGCAGGGATCAAAATTTAAGGGTTTCATATGCTTGGATGTGGTCCACATTATCTTTGAAGTGAATTTATTTCATGTGTATGTCCTTGCTAAGTTATGGGAGAGTGCCTTTCAGTACGCTCCCATAAATTAAAACAAGGCAAAAACATGTGAACAAATTTTGACATCTCCAAAAATTTAGCACTCTACCAGTCAGTAAGGAAATATGGAATACATTTGTGTTCAGTTATATTTATGTACTTTTTTTCAAAAAATAAACACAGCCCAGAAAATAATTTAGTTATTTTTCTGTAGAACAGCAAACTGCATAGTTACAAAACAAAAATATATAGGAACTGTATTTTAACCCTCTGCACTCTGTTGTCAAAATGGCAAGTTTTCAGCAGCAAATATATTCCCATAATGCAGTTTGATAGTTAACCAAATATAGCTTGTTTGACAGAGCTCAGTGAGCTCTGTCAAACAAGATAACTGGTTAAATTCCTAGTCACACAAGAGAAAAACAGACTGACTGGAGAAGATTCTTCTGCACTACCAGAGAGCTAGGGGTTAAGAGGGTTAATTATACTTTATTGCAAACATGGGAAAATGAATATACATCTCACAAAAAAAGGTAAAATATTAAAGTCTCATGACTTCACATTAATAACTTTGGAAGACACTGCAAGCCAATAATGAAAGTGTCAATGACACTGTAGCTCAACTTGACAAACTTGAACTTGGTAAGTTATAAATGAAACGGCAAAATTGAAGATCATTGGTACCAATGTTATTTGATGAAATTTCAACATAACAGCATTGTGTGTGCACAGCGTCAGAGTAATCCATGCAATTTTTAAATGTAAACAGTAAGACTGGTTAAAGGATGAATGTTGATACACAAATGAAGTATGTTCAGAGGTTGTTGTAAATGGCAACTTTTTTTCACAGAAATGAATGCTAATCAATAGCTCTTATCTAAAGGTCTTGCCTAGTGAGCACACCAAGTTCAAAAACAATCCTATAATAAATGTGGCCTGTAGGCCATGTCAAAGAATGTTGATGCACAAATGCAATAAATTCAAAGATTGATGCTAACAGCAACAGTTTTTGATGGAAATGAAAAGAAAATCAATTGATAATGAATGTGCCCTCTGAGGCATGCCAAAGGAAGATGTTAATGCACAAATGCACTAAGTAGAAGGTCATTGCTTGAGGCAATGGTTTTTGTTTTTTTTTATGGAAATTCATAAATATACCCTGCTGAGAGTTCAAAAGGGATAAGCTGATGCACAAATGCAGTAAGTTCAAAGGCTGGTGAAAACGACAATAATTTTTTATGGAAATGAAAAAAAGCAATAGCTCACATCCTGAGGTCACCCCAAAAACACATACCAAGTTTCAAAGTGATCCGATCATAAATGTGCCCCGAAGGGTGTGTTAAAGGGAAATATTGAGGCCTGGCTTAACTAAGTTCAAAGGTCAGTGGCAACATTTTTTGACAGAAATGGAAGAAAATCGACAGCTCCCATATAGATGTCACCCCACACAAGCACACCAAGTTAGCAAGTGATCCAATCATAAATGTGCCCTGCAGGGTGTGTCAAATGGAAATACTGATGCTTAACTGCACTAAGTTTTTATTAAGTTCATCGAAGGTCATTGCCAGTGGCAACATCTTTTGACGGAAATCAAAGAAAATCGATAGCTCTGGGTCATTGGTAAGTATAAAAAATATATAAATTACTATAAATTTTTTAACATTTTTATACTGTACCAATGACCCAGACTTAGCTGAATAGTAAACAGGCTGGAGGGCCTAGGACATAGAGGAAAATCCAATAAGCTCAACTATATAGTAAAGAGGTAACCCCTTAAGGAGAAAAGGAGTATTAGGCTTTACATGTATCTTTCTTATTTAATATTAAATTAGAAAGATACACTACCCTTAATAATTGAGCACAATAACATTCATGTTCTCTATTAACATCCAGTATAACCCTTATACTAATTATTTTTAAAGCAAGCCAATAAATAAAGTAGTCCAGAGAATTGAGACTCTTTATAGTCATTTAAAGTGTCCGAGTATTGTATATTGAAGCCCGTTTGACACTTGACATATACAAATGCTTCACACCGAGCTACACTTTAAAAATAAGACTTGGAGGAGGCATTCCCTTGCTTTTCACTATAAAGCAGGTGACCTAAGGGAACACCCGCCCCCCCCCCCCCCCTCCCCTTGCCCTGGGTCAAATAGCCCAGAGCGAAGAGGGCAGCCGGACGGAGTCACTGCCGGAACAGAAAGCCTGCATAACTATAGTTGCAGCTGTTTAGTGGACGACATTCTGAGCAACAGATAACGGACCTAAACAATGCAGGTCTCCAGAAATGGACTCAATATTTCTGAGATAAAAATTCGTAAATGTGGATGGCTGAGACCAATAAGCAGCCTTCATTAAATCTGTAATAGCAACACTATTAACATAAGCCCAGGAAGTAGAAAGAGCTCTTACTTCATGAGCAGAAATCTTAAGCACAGACTGCTGAGAAGAAGATAAATCTTCATAAGCAGTACGGATAGTTAACTGAATCCATCTAGCAATAGAATGGACTGAAATGTCCTTTCTATTAGGCATCAAAGACAGAAAGAAACGTTTCCGTCCCTTTCTGATAAACTGAGATCTCTGTTTATAGATACGTAGTGCTCTAACAGGACAGAGTAAAGGCCTACGCCCGTCTGAAGACGGAAGAGCCTTAATAACAATAGGCTCCGGATATTTATTAGGAGCCTGATTCTTAGCTAAAAAACCCACATTAGTAGTGAAGGTGATAGTGTTCCCAACACTACGATAATGAGAATCATCACCGATAGTGCATGAAGCTCACTGACTCTTCTGGCAGAAGAGAAAGCTAAGAGAAAAGCTGTCTTATAAGATAAGAATTTGAAATCTACTGTCCCAAGAGGTTCAAATGGCTTTTCCTTCAATTTAAGGAGAACCCAAGCTAAATTCCACTTAGGAATTAATCTAAGAGTTCTGGGTCTATTTATCGAAAAGTTTCTAACCAACTTCGATAAAGAGACATTAGATCCAATTTGTAAACTATCATGATGTGCATAGGTATCAGATAACATAGATCTATAACCCTTTATAGTAACAGGCTGCAGTTTGATTTCGTCAAACAAGTATACTAGAAAGTTGGCAATGTCTGGTATAGAGGGATCAAATATATCTACAGAATGATCCCTACACCAACGACGAAAAACCTTCCACTTAGCCGCATAGTTTAGCGAAGAGGAGGTCCTCCTACAGTTAGAAATCGCGTCCACTGCTCGTCCTGTAAAGTGCTTGCCATGCAAGAAGGACCGCACAACGGAAAAACGTGAAGGTTGAGACCTTGCGGGTTGTGATGGAGTTGGCGCGATTTCCCCTGCGAAAGAAGATCCTCCCGTGGAGGAAGCTTCCGCGGTAGGTCCCACAACAGACACCTGAGTAGATTTACCCACGGTCTCTGTGGCGACAGAGATGCTACCAACAGAATCTTGCATTGAGATTGTTTTATCTTTAGCAATACTTGTTGAATTAACGGCGCTGGAGGATACGCATATCCTATCATTCCGTCCCAAGGGATCAACAGAACGTCTACTGCAAATGCTCTTGGATCCGGACACGGAGACACATACGTCTGCAACTGATTGTTGAGATGTGTCGCAAATAAGTCTATCATTGGCCGTTCCCATTGGTAGCAAATCTGATTGAATACTTGTTTGTTGAGAGTCCACTCCGACGGCAACAAACGACCCTTTCGTGAAAGGGAGTCTGCTAGCACATTCAGACGACCTGGTATGTGACGGACCGAAAGAAGAACGTGATGTTCTAACGCAAACAGAAGGATTCTTTCCGTTAGATTGAACAACGGAACTGAATGAGTGCCTCCCTGATTCCGTATATAAGCCACTACTGTCGTATTGTCGGATAGGATTTGGACATGAGCATCGTGAATAATGTCCATCCAGTGACGTAACGCAAGCCAAATTGACATCATTTCCTTGATGTTTATGTGCTTGCACAGGAATTGCGGATCCCAAAGACCCTGGCATCTCGAATCCGTTGGGATTAATGATGCACCCCAACCTGTTTGACTGGCATCCGTCATAACGGTAAAACTTGGATCCGGCAACTGCAGCGGAACTCCTTGAGTTAACCACTGAATGTTTGCCCAAGTCTGAATCTCTTGTTTCACTTGGTCTGACAAGAGAACGTCTACATCGAGCGAATAAATTTTCACACTCCAATTCTGAGTCAGGAAAATTTGAAGAGGACGTGTGCGTAACCGCTCCATCGGAATGAGATCCGCGGCGGCTCCGCACAGACCTATCAGTCTCATAAATTCTCTCGCCGTGACTTTGTCTGCGTGCAGACAATAGCGAGCGTAACAACTGACTAATTTCGCTCTGGTTAACGGCAGACGAACGAGATTGTTGTGCATCTCGAAGCTCATTCCCAGATGAGTGAATGACTTGGACGGCACCAGATCCGACTTCTCCTCGTTTACTATAAAACCGAGACGTCGGAGCAATAGAAGAAGATTCTGAACATCGTTCTGAAGCGTTAACTCGTTGCCGTACCTCTGAAGAATGTCGTCCAGGTAGGCCGACGTTACCGCAGACGAATGAGCTCGGAAGTAGATCATTACCGAGTTCATTACCCGAGTGAAAGCCCAGGGTGCTAGATTCAATCCAAAGCACATCGCCCGGAATTGATACACCACTCCAAGGACTGCGAAGCGTAGATACTTTCGGAATGTCAGATGTACCATGACGTGAAAGTACGCATCTTTGAGATCTATGCTCGTTGCATAATCGTTCACCCGAATACTCGGTTTGACCGATCGAATCGTCTCCATATAAAACTTAGGAGCGACGATCAGCTTGTTTATCCAGCTCAAATCTATGACTGGACGGAACGAGCCGTCTGGTTTCGGAACCAGAAACAGATGGCTGTAGAATCCCAGAGATTCCTGGTTTTCTACGACCTCTACAGCGTTCTTCATTAAAAGAGACTGCACCTCTGATAACAGAGCATCTCTTTTCTGTGGATTTGACGGAAGATGAGTCCACTTTGGACTTCGAGTTAATGGAGGCTTTCGTTTGAAGGATATCTTCAGACCTTCCGAAGTCACTCCTCTCACCCAAGGGTCGTCCGTAATCGACGCCCACTCTTGTGAAAAGCTCGACAACCTTCCGCCAACCGGAACGCGATAGAGGTTTAAGCCATCACCTCCTGGACCTGCGAGGCCTGCGGTAGGAGAAACCACGTCTTTCACAACCCGCACCTCGCCTCGTCGACCTTGGGGCGTTCGACCGATTGTCCCGGCCTGAAGGACGTCCCGAACGAGAGTCGCTATCCTGACGGTCTCTCGAATGAGACCAAGAGGACGCACCGGAACCTCTATAGGAACCTCTCTTGGGCGCATTAGACCCAGAAGTGCCTGTCTTATTCGTGTCTGCTGTATCCGACTTCTTAGGAGCAGATCTGAACAACAGAGAATCATTAGCTTTCTTTTTAATTTTATCATAAATAGCGGAAAGCTTGCCGTCAAAGAGAAGTTCTCCTGAGACCGAAGCGACTCAGAGAGTTCTTCACCTTAGAATCTACTAGTGTGGATGTAGCTAGGGCTGCGTCACGTCTAACCAACTCCAGATTTGCCACTGAAAGGGCGGAGTTACACGTGGAATAAGCTACTGCCCTTGAAAGAAGTCTTAAAGAGGATTGTATATCCTGAAACTCTTCTCCTTGAAGGCGCAGTGATAACGCCTTAGTAAGGTGATCTGCGTAAGATAAGGCATCTAAATTGGCTCTGTTAGACGCAATAGCTGTTTCCAACACCGCGGTTGGAATAGAAGCTGACGACGGTAATGATAGCTCTAAGTCTTCCGCCTCGCCGTCCATACGCAGAGGAACTCTCGGTATACCCTGTCCTGCCATATCGAATTTATTCCTTGCGTTAATGAAAGGCAGGATGAGAGTATTAGCGGACAAGAAACCTGCTTTCCCCGTCCTGGAAGCAAGTTTAAATATAGCGTCGTTCAATAATTCAAATGTTCTTGCAACATTATTGGACTGCGACGGAAACTCGGGAGCGATGTCCCTGAACCGCTCAAAAAATTCAGAGTCCAATGACGCTATAATTCTCTTGTCCGGAAGCGCAGCAGTCTGGCCCGACGGAACAACTTGAGGGAGAAAGTGCCGGATGAAGTCCACGGCAGCTTTATGTTGTTCCAAAAGGGATAGCTCCAAGTCATCCGTATCCCTTTCACCATCCGGTCGGACCTCATGATGTTCCCGGTCGTCCGCCCCCGATGCTTCGGCGGAGCGTACCGACCCAGCGCAGTCGGATAATTCTCGATCCGACACCGTTTCTGTCGGCTGCTGGGATGCTGCGATAAGCTGTGCTATCTGCACAAGAATGTCCGGCGTCGAGACCTGCGGAGGCGCAGTCTTTCGCTGCTTCGCCGAGGGCAGCTCCGCATCAGATGGCTCCCGCATACTTTTCCTATGCGAACGTCCAGAGTCCATCGGTCTCGAATCCCTGGCTGCCGGATGGTGTGACCTGGTCACCGAAGAATCCTTCATCGGCGAAGCTGGTAATATATCGGCGGTCACGCAGCCAAGGTGCGGTCGTGTGCGCTGACGAGAAGAGGAAGCCTTAACAGTCTCTGCGGACTGCTTATACAACGGAGCGTCCCGAGCGACGGACGTATGCTCCGCTAAAGACACATTTTGTACCACAACATCTGGTCCCAGATGTTGTTGTACGAGAGAGGGACCTCTCTCGCTCGCGGCCCGGCTGGACCTGGACGAGCTAGGAACCGGACTAAAAGGCTTCCTCCGTTCTTGCTTACTATCCGCCGTCACTGGGTGTGCATCTATTATGTTTATAGTGCTCGCATCACCCAAAATTTCCTCTTGGAACGCATCGGACGAACCCGGCTGCCGAACCATTCGGTGAATGGACGCTACACCGGGCGAGCTAGTGGACGACATTTGTCTAATCTCCATGAGCACTTTTGCCGCTAGCTCTGAATTCATTTGTGACGACGGACGCACACTTGAAGAAGATAACATGGAAACATCACCCTGTTCTGGTTCCTCTGAAATAGAAACTGAGAGAGTAGAGTGACCTTGCGGAGAAAGAGCCGGCATCGCTCTTTCTCCAGAAACAACATATCGTGACACACGTTTCCAATGTTTCTCATCCCAATGTTCACATATAGGACAGGGATTAATGCGAGAACACTGACTACAATTAATACAATGATCATGAAAGTCAGAGGAAGATTTCTTCCTATTACAATTTGAACAACGTCCCTTCATTGTGAAAGAACAACAATAAGTCCTAGTTACTCGCAAAAACCCTTGACACAAAGATACATAATAACATGATCCATTAATAAATGAAAAAACAATTGCAAAACAAAATAATTTTGAAAAAATATTTTTTCAGCGAAGCCCAAGTTGCTGAAAAGTAACGTTGAGCCCCGATGGATCCGATGGCAAAGTGTGGTCAAAAATTTTAAATTTATATTAAATAATTAATGAGACACTTTCGGATAATATAAATGTATCTTATAGTGAGATAAACTACAGCAAAGGCAAACAGCCCCCCTCAAAAAAGGCTGTTGCCAATGAAAACAAACAGTGTAAAAACACCAGAAAACATGACTCCAGGCACTGAAAAAACTGGCCCGGAATCAGTCATCAATTACACTCTATCTGATGCAAAACAGAGACTCCCAGGGGAGAATCTGTAGAACATCAGATGGAAGATGCAGAACACAAACGTTATACACCCATGGGTGAAAACGTAACTATGGGGAAAATAACAGAAAACATTCTGTAACCAAGCAACTCTCCCAGGAAATTTTAGAAATGAAATTTCTCAAAAATATGCCAAAAGCATGGGAGAATTGCAAGGGGGGACTTTAGAAGGCTAGGGGAGAGGAAACACTGAATAAGCAGTGCAACAATTAGCAAGAATGACAACAAGAGGCCCATGCCTCGAAAATAGGCAACTTAACATAATTTCATCAAAAAATTTTAAGTACAGCCCTGATTATTTTTTGTCACTTCTTTTTCCTCTCCTCCTTCTATCCTCCTTAGAATCACATTTTCTCCAAAAATTACGTGTCTGGCATCCTTTAAACTGAGATTTACAAGCACAAAGATCAGTGAGATGTTGACTGATGAAGGGCCAAACAGAGAATGATAATTGGCGCCAATTTCGGGACGACTGCGTCACTGCGCATGCGCAGTAGAGGCGTAGTATGGAGGTCCTTTAGGACATGATTTCTTTTTGTTTTGGATGCAAATTTTGGGGATTGGGGGGCAAAATTTGTGTTTGGCCCTGGTTTTGCTAGAGTTAGCACCAGCTAAGTCTGGGTCATTGGTACAGTATAAAAATATGGAAGAAAATTGATAGCTCCCATCTAGAGGTCACCCCAAACAAGCATGCCACGTTTCAAAGCAATCCGATCATAAATGTGCCATGTAGGGTGTGCCAAAGGGAAATATTGAGGTCTGACTAAACTAAGTTCTAAGAACGTTGGCTACAGCAACAATTTTTTATGGAAATGGAAGAAAATCGATAGCTCCCATCTAGAGGAAACCCCAAACATGCATACAGAGTTTCAAAGCAATCCGGTCATAAATGTGCCCTGTAGGGTGTGCCAAAGGGAAATATTGAGGTCTGACGAAACTAAGTTCTAAGAACATTGGCCGTGGCAACATTTTTTGACAGAAATTGAAGAAAATCGATAGCTCCCATCTAGAGGTCACCCTAAATAAGCATACCAGGTTTCAAAGCAATCCAATCATAAATGTGTCCTGTAGGGTGTGCCAAAGGGAAATATTGTGGTCTGACTAAACCGAGTTCTAAAAAGTTGGCTGCAGCAACATTTTTTGACAGAAATTGAAGAAAATCGATAGCTCCCATCTAGAGGTCACCCTAAATAAGCATACCAGGTTTCAAAGCAATCTAGTCATAAATGTGCCCTGTAGTGTGAGCCAAAGGGAAATATTGTGGTCTGACTAAACTAAGTTCTAAGAATGTTGGCTGCGGCAACATTTTTTGATAGAAATTGAAGAAAATCGATAGCTCCCATCTAGAGGTCACCCCAAACAAGCATACCAAGTTTCAAAGTCATCCGATCATAAACGTGCCCTGTAGGGTGTGCCAAAGGGAAATATTGTGGTCTGACTAAACTGAGTTCTAAACACGTTGGCCGCGGCAACATTTTTTGACAGAAATTGAAGAAAATCGATAGCTCCCATCTAGAGGTCATCCTAAATAAGCATACCAGGTTTCAAAGCAATCAAATCATAAATGTGCCCTGTAGGGTGTGCCAAAGGGAAATATTGTGGTTTGACTAAACTAAGTTCTAAGAACGTTGGCCGCGGCAACATTTTTTGACGGAAATTGAAGAAAATCGATAGCTCCCATCTAGAGGTCACCCCAAACAAGCATGCCAGGTTTCAAAGCAATCCAATCATAAATGTGCCCTGTAGGTTGTGCCAAAGGGAAATATTGTGGTCTGACTAAACTGAGTTCTAAAAACGTTGGCCGCGGCAACATTTTTTTGACAGAAATTGAAGAAAATCGATAGCTCCCATCTAGAGGTCACCCTAAATAAGCACACCAGGTTTCAAAGCAATCAAATTATAAATGTGCCCTGTAGGGTGTGCCAAAGGTAAATATTGTGGTTTGACTAAACTAAGTTCTAAGAATGTTGGCAGCGGCAACATTTTTTGACGGAAATTGAAGAAAATCGATAGCTCCCATCTAGAAGTCACCCCAAACAAGCATGCCAGGTTTCAAAGCAATGCAATCATAAATGTACCCTGTAGGGTGTGCCAAAGGGAAATATTGAGTCTTCTGACTAAACTAAGTTCTAAGAACATTGGCCGTGGCAACATTTTTTGCCGGAAATTGAAGAAAGTTAAAAAATTTATAGTAATTTATATATTTTTTATACTTACCAATGACCCAGACATAGCTGCTGGTGCTAACTCTTAAAATATAGGGCCAAACACAAATTTTGCCCCCCAATCCCCAAAATTTGCATCTAAAACTAAAGAAAACATGTCCTGAAAGGCCCTCCACACTTCGCCCCTACTGCGCATGCGCAGTGTCAAGGACGTTCCGAAATTGGCGCCATTTATCATTCTAATAACCAGTGCCTGGTAAGCGCTATGTACTCAGCGGGGAGGCAAGAGTTCCCAACTCCTGGGAGGGCCATCCCCGTCTGGGTCATTGGTAAGTATAAAAAATATATAAATTACTATAAATTTTTTAACATTTTTATACTGTACCAATGACCCAGACATAGCTGAATAGTAAAAAGGCTGGAGGGCCAAGGACATAGAGCAAAATGGAATACGCTCAATAAAATAAAATAGAGTCATCCCCTGTAGGGAAAAGAAGTAATAGGCCTTATATGTATCTTTCTTATTTATGATAAATTAGAAAGATACAACACCTTCCAAAAATTGAGCTTCATACATCCATGTACTCTATTAATATCCAATAATCCTTATACTAATAATTTTTAAAGTAAGCCAATAATAAAGTAAGTCTAGAGAATAGAGACTCTTATACTCCTAAAAGTGTGTGAGAATTGCATAATCATGTCCGTTGACATATGCAATATTCAAAAGCTATACTTTAAAAACTAAGAGTTGAATGAATTTATAAACTTAAACTTCTCACTAACAACCATCCCAATAACAGCTCAGAATTACTAACTCCGGAGGAGGTATCCCCTTGTTTTCATAGTAAAAACAGGTGACCCAAGGGAACACCCTCCCCCCCCCCCCCTTTTCTTGCCCTGGGTCAAATAGCCCAGAGCGAAGAGGGCAGCCGAACGGAGACACTGCCGAAACAGACAGCCTACCTAGCTATAGTAGCAACTGTTAAGTGAATGACATTCTGAGCAGTAGATAATAGACCTAACAATAGAGGCCTCCAGAAATGGACTCGATATTTCTGAGATAAAATTCATGAATGGATGGCTGAGCGCAATGAGCAGCCTTCAAAAATCTATAATAGCAACACTATTAATTTAAGCCCAAGAAGTAGAAGAACTCTTACTTCATGAGCCGAAATCTTAAGCACAACTGCTAAGCCAATGATATACCATAAGCAGTACGCTAGTTAATAGAATCCATTAACAATAAAATGGAGCGTAACGTCCTTCTACTAGACATCAAAGACAGAAGAAGCTTACGCCCTTGTAATAAACAGATATCTGTTTATAAATACATAAACTGTACCCGGAAAGAGTAAAGGCCTATGCCCATACGAAGATGGAAGGACCTTAAAATAATAGGTTCCGGATAATAGGAGCCTAACTCTTATGCAACAATCCAACCTAAATAGTAACGGAAGTATTGATTCCGAAACTATGAAAGTGAAAATCATCCATCGATAGTGCATGAAACTCACTGACTCTACAGTAAAAGAGAAACCAACAGAATTACTGTCTAAAAGGTCAGAATTTGAAAACTACTGTTTCCAGAGGCTCAAATGATTACTTAGCTAAATAAGAACCGAAGTTAAAATCCGTATAGGAATTTAATCTAAAGATTCTAAGTCTATTTATCAAAAAGTTACTAACTGACTTAGATAAAGAGACAAAAGACTCAATTGTAAACTATCGTAGAGTGCATAGGTATGAGGTAACATAAACCTATAACCTAAATAACAACAGGCTGCAGTAGATCTTGTGGAACAAGTATACTAAAAAATAGCAATGAGTAGTATGGAGGGATCAACCATATGAACATAATGATCCCTACACCACGACGGAAGAGCCTCCACTTTAGTCGCATAGAATAGCGAAGAAGAGGATCTCCTATAGTAAGAAATCGCGTCCAAAGCTCGTCCAGTACAGTGCTTACAATGCAATACGGACCACACAACGGAATACATGAAGGTTGCGACCTTGCTGGTTGTGATAAAGATGACACGATTTACCCAGTGAAAAAAGATCCTCACATAGAGGAAGATTTCACGTTAAGATCCACAGTAGACAAGAGAGTAAATTACTCATGATCTCTGTGAAGATAGAGATGCTATCAACAGAAATGTATTGTGGTTGTTTATCTTAGCAATACCTGCTAAAACAACAGCGCCGGAGGATACGCGTATCCTATCATTCCGTCCTATAGATCAATAGAGCGTTAACAGTATTAGCTCAGAGATCTGGACAAGCCAACACATACGTCTGCAATTTATTAGCAAGCTGTGTCATAAATAAAACATCATTGGGCGCTCCCATAGATAGCAAATCTGAATGAATACTTGTTTGTTGAGAGTCCATTCTGACAGCAACAAGCGACCCGTAAGAGAACGGGAGTGCGATAAAACAATCAGACGACCCAGAATATGACGGACCAAAACTGAACTTGGTGTACTATAACCAACAGACGGATTCTTTCCATTAAATTGAATAACGGAAACGAAAGAGTGCCTCCCTGGTTCCGGAGATACGCCACTACTGTCGAATTAAAGGACAGGAATTTGGGCATGCGTTTCTGAATAATGTTCATGCAATGACATAAAGCAAGCCTAAAAAACATTATTCCGCGGAAGTTAAACTGATAGCTAAAAGACTGCGGAACCCAAAGACCCTGGCACTTCAAATCCGTAGGGATCAGTATATATCCCAATCTGTTTGACTGGCAACCGTCATAACAGCCACACTCGGGTCCGGCAACTGCGGCGGCACTCTCTGAGTTAACCACCGAATGTTTGCCCCAGTCTGAATCCCTTGTAACACTAGATAGACAAGAGAATGTATAAATCAAGCAATTCATGGATTGCCGGAAAGTTGCCGTCGAAGAGAAGCTCCTCCGAGAACGAAGCGACTCTGAGAGAGTTCTTAACCTACTATCCACGCGTGGATGTAGCTAGGGCTGCATCATGTCTAACCAACTCCAATCAGCCACTGAAGGGCGGAGTTATACGTGAACAAACTACTGCCCTCAAAAGAAATTACATTGAGAATAATATCCCGTAAATCTTTTCTTGAAGACGTAATGATAACGCCTCAGTAAGGCGGATTACGTATAATAAAGCGTCTAAGTTAAGTCTACTATACATAATGTCGTTCCCAACATTGAAATTGGAAAAGACATAAACGGCAAAAAAGAATATATATATGCAGTCTTTAATCACACCGTCTAGACGCGTATGAACTCTCGGTATGCCCTGCTCTGCCAAAATAAACTATATGTAAAAAGATAAAATGGCAGAAATGAGCCACGTGGACAAGAAACTAAACTATCATGCTTAGTAGCAGGCTTGTATATATATATAAATATATAGCGTCGAAAAATAAAACACATGTTGTAATGACAATATTGGACTGCGTCGGTAAGTCAGGGACAAAGTCCCTGTACCGAGCGAAAAATCCGAGTCCAATGACGCTATAAGTCTCTTATCCAAGATCGCAGCAATGAAGTCCGAAAAATAATCACTGGAAGAAATGCCAGAAGATATGAAAGGCATCTTCCGATACTACTAAAGGGAAAACTCGAAATCTTTCGAATCCCTTTCGCCATCCTGTCGGACCCTATAAAGCGTTCGGTCGTCCGTAGCTTGATGCAACCGCGGACCGCACTGACCCAGCGCCGTCGGATAATTCCTGATTCGACCGAGAAACTGTCAATTGCTGGGATGCTGCGAAACAACTGTGCTAACTCGGATAGCACGTCCGTCACTGAGGCCTGAGGAGCAGCGGTCTTACGATGCATTGCCACAGGAAGCTCCGAGATCGTTACCCCGTGCATACTTCCAATATGCAAGCGAACGGAGTGTATAGGCCTCGTGTCCCTTGGCTACCGGATGGCGCGACCTATTCGCTGTGGAATCACTGAATGCCGAAACTGATCGGATACTCGAGGTCACGTAGCCAATGTGCGGTCGTGTGCCCTGCTGTGAGGATGAGGAAGCATTAAAGACAGTCTCTCGGACTGTCAATATAACGGAGCGTCCCGAGCAACGGACATATGCTCCGAATGTAAAATATCTGAACCACAACATGCGGTCCCCTATGTTGTTGTCTTCCTCCGATCTGTCCTCAATCTGCCGTCACTGGGTGAGTACTAAAGTAATTAAAGTGCTCGCATCACCCAAATCTCCTTCCTAGACCGCAACGGACGAACCCGGCAGCCGAACCATTCGATGAATGTACGCTACACCGGGTGAGCTAGCGAATGTCACTCCGTAAGCGATAGACATATTCCATGAGCACTTATTGCCGCTAACTCTTCATTAACTATGACGACAGAGGCACACTTTTGAAAGACATCTCCATAATTCTTTGAACAAGAAACCAGAAATGCTTGGATAGCAAGCATAAAATAATAATATATATAGCGTCGTTCAATAATTCGAAAGTTTGTGTGACATTATTGGACTATGTCGGAACTGAGGGACGATGTCCCTGAACCGAACCAAAAATTTCTAAGTCCACCGACGCTATCGGTTTCTTATCCGGCATCGCAGCATATGTTGTTCCGAAAGGGAAAGCTTGAAATCCTCCGAATCCCTTTCGGTATCCCGTCGGACCGGATGAAACTTTCGGACGTCCGTACCCGCTTTCGCGGAGCGTCCCGACCCAGCATCGTCGGATAAAATATATGCGACAGATTCAGTTGATGCTGGGATGCTGCGATAAACTGTGCTATTAAGGAAAGCACATCCGTTTCCGAGGCCTGTGCAGTAGCGGACTTACGATGCATTGCCGCTGGAAGCTCCGTGTACGTTGACTCCCGCACACTTCCTATGCGAACGTCCGGAGTCTGCAGGCCTCGAGTCCGGCTACCGACCCAGCGCTGTCGGATAATTCTCGATCCGACACCGTTTCTGTCGGCTGCTGGGATGCTGCGATAAGCTGTGCTATGTGCACAAGAATGTCCGGCGTCGAGACCTGCGGAGGCGCAGTCTATCGCTGCTTCGCCGAGGGCAGCTCCGCATCAGATGGCTCCCGCATACTTCCTATGCGAACGTCCGGAGTCCATCGGTCTCGAATCCCTGGCTGCTGGATGGTGTGACCTGGTCGCCGAAGAATCCTTGATCGGCGAAGCTGGTAATATATCGGCGGTCACGCAGCCAAGGTGCGGTCGTGTGCGCTGACGAGAAGAGGAAGCCTTAGCAGTCTCAGCGGACTGCCTATACAACGGAGCGTCCCGAGCGACGGACGTATGCTCCGCTAGCGATACATTTGTACCACAACATCTGGGGCCAGATGTTGTTGAACGAGAGAGGGGCCTCTCTCGCTTGCCGTCCGGATGGACCGGAACGAGCTATGAACCGGACTAAAAGGCTTCCTCCGTTCTCCCTCCGATCCGCCGTCACTGGGTGTGCATTAAGTTAATTTTATAGTGCTCGCATCACCACAAAATTCCTTCTAGACCGCAACGGACGAACCCGGCTGCCGAACCATTCGGTGAATGGACGCTACACCGGGCGAGCTAGCGGACGTCAAAGGCCGTCGAACCTACTAGGGTCCTCTTAGGCAATTGGCGTATTACATGAGCACTTTTCCGCTAGCCCTTCATTAATTGTGACGACGGAGGCACACTGTTGGAAGACATCACAGATACATCACCCTAATCTTGATCGTCTGAAATAGAAATTGATAAAGTAGAGTGACCCTGCGGGGAAAGGACCGGAGTGTCCAAATCCCCAACAACATACCGTGACATACGCTTCCCATATTGTCATCGAAATCATACGATACAGAACAGGAGTTAATGCGAGTACACTGACCACATATAGAATGATAATAAGGTCAGAGGAAGACTTCCTCTTAAAACAATTGATCAATATCCTTTCAATGTGAAAAGAAAACAAGTCCTGGTACTCGCACTAACCCCTGGCAAAATACATAATAATAATATGATCCATTAATATAGAAAAAATAATTGAAATCAAAATATTTTGAAAAAAATATTTTTTCAGAACAGCCCAAGTTTCTGAAAAGTAACGTTGAGCCCCAATGGATCCCAAGCCTAAGTGTGGAAAAAAATTTTAAAAATATTTTAAACAATTTATTCAACACTTACGAACAATAATAATGTATCTAGTTATGATTAAAATAACATAAAGATATTATTATTTAGAAATCCCCCCCTCACACAGAGG
Source organism: Pictodentalium vernedei (assembly GCA_031216915.1). Lineage (NCBI taxonomy): Eukaryota > Metazoa > Mollusca > Scaphopoda > Dentaliida > Dentaliidae > Pictodentalium > Pictodentalium vernedei. Next base: position 131,374,872 of record CM062290.1, on the reverse strand, counting down.
GCTGTTGTAAATGTAAACAATGAGTGTAAAAACACTAAAATAAGACTCCAGGCACCCAGGCCCGAAATCAGTTACCAAAAATACACCATCTGATGCAAAACAGAGACTTCCAGGGAAGAAACTGCAGAACATCAGATGGTAGATGCAGAACACAACGCCTAACCACCCGTAGGTGAAGACGTAAACATGGGGAAAGAACAGAATTCATTCTGTTATTCAGCTAAAACTCCCAAGAAATTTTAGTAATAATAATTACATAAACTATGCCAAAAGCATGGGAGAATAGCAAGGGGGAACTTAAAGGACAGGGAGAGAGGAAAAACACTTGAAACAACAGTGTAACTAAATAATCAGAATGACAACAAAATGGCTGCTGCCTTGAAAATAGGTAACTTAACATAATTTCATTAAAAAATTTTAAGTTACAGCCCTGATAATATTCTGTCACACATTCTTTTCCTCTCCTCCTTTTCTATCCTCCTTAGAATCACCATTTCACTAATATTTATGTGTCTGGCATCATTTAAACTGAGATTTAAAAGCACAAAGATCAGTCAGATGTTAACTGATGAAGGGCCAAACTTAGAATGATAAATGGCGCCAATTTCGGAACGTCCTTGACACTGCGCATGCGCAGTAGGGGCGAAGTGTGGAGGGCCTTTCAGGACATGTTTTCTTTAGTTTTAGATGCAAATTTTGGGGATTGGGGGGCAAAATTTGTGTTTGGCCCTATATTTTAAGAGTTAGCACCAGCAGCTATGTCTGGGTCATTGGTACAGTATAAAAATATCGATAGCTCCCATCTAGAGGTCACCCTAAATAAGCATACCAGGTTTCAAAGCAATCAAATCATAAATGTGCCCTGTAGGGTGTGCCAAAGGGAAATATTGTGGTTTGACTAAACTAAGTTCTAAGAACGTTGGCCGCGGCAACATTTTTTGATGAAAATTGATAGCATCCATCTAGAGGTCACCCCAAACAAGCATACCAAGTTTCTAAGTAATCTGATCATAAATGCGACCTGTGAGGTGTGCCAAAGGAAACTGTGGATGTACTTACTAACGTACTAATGTACGTACATATGTACGTACATACGTACGTACGTACGTATGTACGCCGACGGACGAGAAGTGATGGCAATAGCTCAGCTTGACTTTGTCAAGTTGAGCTAAAAATCACATCTCTGAATTGCGCCCATATGGTTAGGTGAAAACTTACTAGTGTTTCTTGTATTTCTTAAAACTTCAAGTATCTCTCACAGTGCATGTAAAGAAAGAGTTCATCCTCTTCACATATGTTGACTACAAAATGGATTTGTTGATGCAAAACTCATTTACATGTTCTTAACTCATTGGGGAATTTGTTCATTCCTGTTATGGGTGACAAGTCTAGTTAGCTTACATGTTTAATACATGCTGAATTCGTGCGGCATTAAGCAAGTTAACCATATATATTAGCATTTAGTGTCTTGACTACGATGACTCCAAAATAAATTGGGTTATTCCTATACTTATTCATCATACCCAACCTACATGTCAAGTTTGGTATTGACTTGCCAAGCAGAACTTCAATTAGAGAGTGGAAGCCAACTCCATCTACAGACATACAGGCCGATTAATGGACAGACATGACTGACAGACAGACAGCATCACGAATAAATTTCTGGGGAAAAAAACTGAGCTGAAACCTTTTTTTTTCCTGAAAACAAACCAAAAACTGAATTGGAAAAGTTGAAAAATTTATAGTAATTTATATATTTTTTATACTTACCAATGACCCAGACTTAGCTGGTGCTAATCTCCTTAATTCAGGGCCAAACACAAATTTTGCCCCCCCCCCCCCATCCTCAAAATTTGCATCAAAAACCGAAAAATACATGTCCTATATGGCCCTCCATACATCCACTCCTCTGCGCATGCGCAGTGTCAAGGAGGTCCTGAAATTGGCGCCAATTATCATTCTTACAACCAGTGCCTGGTAAGCGTTATGTACTCAGCGGGGAGGTATGAGTTCCCAACTCCTGGGAGGGCCATCCCCGTCTGGGTCATTGGTAAGTATAAAAAATATATAGATTACTATAAATTTTTTAACATTTTTATACTGTACCAATGACCCAGACTTAGCTGAATAGTAAATAGGCTGGAGGGCCTAGGACATGAAGGAAAATCCAATAAGCTCAATTATGTATAATAGAATATCCTCTCCAGGAGAAAAGAAGAGATAGGCTTTACATGTATCTTTCCTATTTATAATAAAGAAGAAAGACACAATACTGATCAGTAATTGAGCATAATAAACAATGATCTCTATTAACATCCAGTTTTACCCTTTATACTAATATTTTTAAAGGTAAGCCAATAAATAAAGGAAGTCCAGAGAAATGAGACTCTTTATATTCATTAAAAGTGTCCGAGGATTGTGTATTAACGCTCGTTTGACACATGACATATACAAATGCTTCACACCGAGCTACACTTTAAAAATATTACATGGATGATTAAACATTATCTTTACACTTTAAAACCATCCCAATACCGACTCGGAATTACTGACTCTGGGGGAGGTATTCCCTTGCTTTTCACTATAAAGCCGGGTCAAATACCCCAGAGCAAAGAGGGCAGCAGGACAGAGTCACTGCCGGAACAGAAAGCCTACATCACTATAGTTGCAACTGTTTAGTGGACGATATTCTGAGCAACTGATAACGGACCTAAACAATGGAGGTCTCCAGAAATGGACTCAATATTTCTGAGATAAAAATTAGTGAATGTGGAAGGTTGAAACCAATATGCAGCCTTCATTAGATCAGTAATAGCAATACAATTAGCATAGGCCCAAGAAGTCGAAAGAGCTCTTACTTCATGAGCTGAGATCTTGAGTGCCGACTGCTGAGAAGAAGATAATTTTTCATAAGCAGTACGAATAGTTAATTGAATCCATCTAGCAATAGAATGAACCATAATATCCTTTCTATTAGGTATCAAAGACAGAAAGAAACGCTTACGTCCCTTTCTGATGAACTCAGATCTACGTCTGTAAATACGTATTGCTCTAACAGGACACAGTAGAGGCCTACGCCCATCAGATGATGGAAGGGCCTTAATAATAATAGGTTCAGGATACTTATTAGGAGCCTGATTCTTAGCCAAAAATCCAACATTGGTGGTAAAGGTAATAGTATTACCGACACTACGGTAGTGAGAATCCTCCACAGATAGTGCATGAAGCTCACTAACTCTTCTAGCAGAAGAGAAAGCTAAGAGAAAAGCTGTCTTATATGTTAAGAATTTGAAGTCAACTGTGTCAAGAGGCTCAAAAGGCGCTTCTTCTAGCTTAAGAAGAACCCAGGCCAAATTCCACTTCGGAATTAATCTAAGGGTTCTAGGTCTATTTATCGAAAAATTTCTAACTAACTTAGATAAAGAGACATCAGTTGCAATCATCAAGCTATCATGATGTGCATAGGTATCGGATAGCATAGACCTATAACCCTTAATGGTGATAGGCTGCAGATTAATCTCATCAAACAAGTATACTAGAAAGTTTGCTATGTCTGGAATGGAGGGATCATAAATATCTACTGAATGATCCTCACACCACTGACAAAAGACCCTCCACTTAGCAGCATAGTTTAGCGAAGAGGAGGTCCTCCTGCAGTTAGAAATCGCGTCCACTGCTCGTCCTGTAAAATGTTTTCCGTGCAAGAAGGACCGCACAATGGAAATACGTGAAGGTTTAGACCTTGCGGATTGTGATGGAGGATGCGCGATTTCCCTTGCGAAAGAAGATCTTCCCGTTGAGGAAGCTTCCTCGGCATGTCCCACAACAGACACCTGAGTAGATTTATCCATGGTCTCTGTGGAGACAGAGATGCTACCAACAGAATCTTGCATTGCGATTGTTTTATCTTGAGCAATATCTGCTGAATCAACGGCACTGGAGGATACGCATATCCTATCATTCCGTCCCAAGAGATCGAGAGAGCATCTACTGCAAACGCTCGAGGATCCGGACAAGGTGACACATACGTCTGCAACTGATTGTTGAGATGTGTCGCAAATAAATCTATCATTGGCCGTTCCCATTGGTAGCAAATCTGATTGAATACTTGCTTGTTGAGAGTCCATTCTGACGGCAACAGGCGACCCCTCCGTGAAAGGGAGTCTGCTAAGACGTTCAGACGACCCGGAATATGACGGACAGAGAGAAGAATCTGATGTTCTAGTACAAACAGAAGAATTCTTTCCGTTAGATTGACCAACGGAATGGAATGAGTGCCACCTTGGTTCCGAATATACGCAACTACTGTCGTATTGTCGGACATAATTTGCACGTGTGCATTCTGAATAACATCTATCCAATGACGTAGAGCAAGCCAAATCGACATCATCTCTTTGATGCTGATGTGCTTGCTTAGAAACTGCAGATTCCAAAGACCCTGGCACTTCAAATCCGATGGGCTCAGTGTCGCGCCCCAGCCTGTTTGACTGGCATCCGTCATAATCGTAAAACTCGGATCTGGCAACTGCAGTGGAACTCCCTGAGTTAACCACTGTATGTCTGCCCAAGTCTGAATCTCTTGTTTCACTTGGCTTGACAAGAGTATGTCCGTTTCGAGCGAATGAATCTTCACTCTCCAATTCTGAGTCAGATAGACCTGGAGAGGACGAGTGCGTAGCCGCCCCATCAGAATGAGATCCGAGGCAGCTCCGCACAGACCTATTAGTCTCATGAATTCCCTCGCTGACACTTTGTCTGAGTGAAGACAATAGCGAGCATAACAACTGACTAATTTCGCTCTGGTTAACGGCAGACGAACGAGATTGTTGTGCGTCTCGAAGCTCATTCCCAGGTGGGTAAATGACTTGGACGGCACCAGATCCGACTTCTCTTCGTTTACTATGAAACCGAGACGTCGGAGCAATAGAAGCAGATTGTGCATGTCGTTCTGAAGCGTTAACTTGTTGCCGTATCTCTGAAGAATATCGTCCAGGTAAGCCGACGTTACCACAGACGAATGAGCTCGGAAATGAGTCATTACCGAGTTCATTACTCGAGTGAATGCCCAGGGCGCTAGATTCAGACCAAAGCACATCGCTCGGAACTGATAAACAACACCTAGGACAGCGAAGCGAAGATACTTTCTGAACGCCGGATGTACCATGACGTGAAAGTACGCATCCTTGAGGTCTATGCTCGCAGCATAGTCGTTCACTCAAATGCTCGCTCTGACCGATCAAATGGTCTCCATATAAAACTTTGGAGCCACGATCAGCTTGTTTATCCAGCTTAAGTCGATCACTGGACGGAACGAGCTGTCTGGCTTCGGAACCAGAAAAAGATGGCTGTAGAAACCTGGAGATTCCTGGTTTTCTACGACCTCTATCGCGTTCTTCGTTAAAAGAGACTGGACTTCTGATAGAAGTGCCATTCTTTTCTGACAATTTGACGGAAGCTGAGTCCATCTTGGACTTCGAGTTAATGGAGGTTTGCCTTTGAAGGACAGTTTTAGTCCTTCCGAAATAACCCCTCGAACCCAAGGGTCCTCCGTAATTGATTCCCAATTGCTTGAGAAACTCGACAGTCTTCCGCCCACCGGAACGCGACAGAGGTCTAGACCATCACTTCCTGGATCCGCGAGGCTTGCGGTAGGAGAAACCACGTCCTCCGCGACCCGCACCTCGCCCCGTCGGCCTAGGGGCATCTGACCGGTTATTTCGGCCAGCATAACGGCCCCTAGTCAAGTTGCTACTCTGCCGGTCTCTAGAGTAAGACCTAGAGGATGCATAGGAACCTCTATAGGAACTTCCCCTGGACGAACTCGTCCCGGAAGTGCCTGGCCTACTCCTGTCTGCTGGTTCCGATTTCTTGGAAGCAGACTTAAACAGCAGAGAGTCCGAAGCTTTCTTTGTTAATTTATCATATATATCAGAAAGCCAGCCACTGAAGAGAAACTCTCCAGAGGCCGGAGCGACTCTAAGAGAGTTTTTCACCTTACTGTCCATGCGTGTGGAAGTAGCCAGGGCCGCATCACGTCGAGCTAACTCCAGATTTGCCACTGAAAGGGCGGAGTTATAAGTGGAAAAAGCTATGGCCCTAGACAGAACTCTTAAAGACGTTTGTACGTCTTGAAATTCTGATCCTTCAAAGCGTAATGACAACGCTCTAGTAAGGTGATCTGCGTAGGAAAGAGCGTCTAAACTAGCTCTGTTAGACGATATCGTCGTTTCCATCGTAGACGACGGAAGTGACATAGATGACGGCATGGAAATATCAAGGTCTTCAGCCTGGTCGTCTAAACGCAGAGGAACTCTCTGGATGCCCTGACCTGCCGTATCAAACTTGTTCCTTTGATTAATAAACGGCAGCTGTAGAGCAGATGCCGGTAGGAAGGCTGACCTGCCCGTCTTGTTGGCAAGTTTATCAATAGCATCATTCAATAACTCAAAAATCCGAGAGACATTCTTGGATTGTGACGGAAATTCCGGGACAATGTCCCTAAACCGATTAAAAAACTCGGTATCCAGTGGCGCTATCACCCTCCTATCCGGCTGCGCAGCATTTTGGTCTGGCGGAACAACTTCTGGAAGGTAATGCCGGATGAATTCTACGGCTATTTTATGTTGTTCCGAAAGGGAAATATCTAATTCATCAGAATCCCTTTCGCCATCCTGCCGGACCTCATGTAAATCTCGGTCGTCCGCACCGGATCCAGCGGCGGAACCTACCGAACCAGCATCTTCTGACATTTCATGTTCCGACAGAGGCTCTGCCGGTTGCTGGGATGCTGCGATTAACTTTGCTATCTGTGATAGCACATCCGTTACAGAGGCCTGGGGAGCGGCGGTCTTACAGGATTTAGCCGCCGGAAGCTCCCTGGACGTTGCATCCTCATACATCTTTTATGCGAACGTCCGGATGAAGAAGGCCTCGAATCCCTGGCTACCGGATGGCGTGACCTGGTTGCCGTGGAATCCCTGGTCGGCGAAGCTGACTGTAATTCACTGGTCACATAGCCAAAGTGCGGTCGAGTGTGCTGCTGAGAGGATATGGAAGCCTTATAGGTAGCCTCGGCGGACTGCCTATATACCGGAGCATCCCGAGCGGCGGACGTATGCTCCGACTGCGTAACACTACGGACTACAACATCTGGTCCCAGATGCTGCTGTATGAGAGAGGGACCTCTCTCGCTTGCAGCCCATGTCGAACTGGACAAGCTAAACACCGGACTGTCAGGCTTCCTCCGATCCATCCTCCTTTCCGTCGTCACTGGGTGTGCATGTGGATGTTTTATAGTGCTCGCAACACCCGACTCTATCTGCTGGACCGCAACGGATGAACCCGAGTGCTGCCCCATTCGGTGAATGGACGCAACCCCGGTCGAGCTAGCGGACGTCAACCCCTTCGGGTTCCTTTCAGGGAATTGACGAATCTCCATGAGCACTTTTGCCGCTAGCTCTTCGCTTGTATGTGACGATGGAGGCACACTTCTGGACGACATCACGGAAACATCACCCTGTTCTTGTTCCTCTGAAAAAGAGATTGAAACACTAGAGTGACTCTGAGGAGAAAGAACCGGAATAGACCTTTCTCCAGGAACAACATACCGTGACACACGTTTCCAACGTTTTTCATCCCATTTGAAACACACAGAACAAAGATCAGTGCGAGTACAGAGAGAACAATTAATACAGAGATCATGAGAATCATAGGAAGATTTCCTCCTATTACAATTTGAACAATAATCATTCATTGTGAAATGTAAACAATCAAAGTACTCGCACTAATCCTTGAAAATAAAGATACATAATACAACAATCCATTATATTCATTAATAAATAATGATTTGAAAGGAAAAATTTTTTTAAGAAAAAAAATTTTTTCACAAGAGCCCAAGTTCCCAAAGGGAACCCTGAGCCCAATGGATCCCAAAAAAGCCTAAGTGTGGACAAAAATTTAAATTCATTTTGAAAAAATTAATGAGACACTTACGGACAATAATAATGTATCTTACTATGAATAAGAGATGCAGAAGACAAATAATCACTATCAGCAGTAACTGTTGTCAATCTAAGCAAAAGTGTCAACAAACTGGAAACATGACTCCAGGCACTGAAACAAACATGGCCCGAAATCAGTCACCAATTAAAACACTATCTGATGCAAAACAGAGGCTTCCAGAGAAGAAACTGTAGAACATCAGATGGTAGATGCAGACCAAAACGCCTAAACACCCCTAGGGTGAGGACGTAAACATGGGGAAAAAACAGAAATAAATCTGTTACCCAGCTAAAACTCCCAAGAAATTTTAGTAATAAACATTACAAAAAAATAAGCCAAAACATGGGAGAATAGCTAGGGGGGAATAAGGAAGGTAGAGAGGAAACACTGATCAAACAATGGTCCTTCATAGCAAGAATGACAACATCAGGGCTATGCCTTGAAAAAAGGCAACTAGAAATAATTTCATAAAATAATTTTAAGTTACAGCCCTGAACATTTTCTTGCACTAAATTTTTTCCTCTCCTCCTAACGTATCCTCTTTATTTCCACCATTTCTCTCATGAATATGTGTCTGGCATCATGAAAACTGAGATTTGGAAGCACAAATAACAGAGAAGTGTGACTGTTTTGAGGGCCAAACTAAGAATGATAATTGGCGACAATTTCGGGACATCCTTGACACTGTGCATGCGCAGAGGAGTGGATGTATGGAGGGCCATATAGGACATGTATTTTTCGGTTTTTGATGCAAATTTTGGGGATTGGGGGGGCAAAATTTGTGTTTGGCCCTGAATTAAGGAGATTAGCACCAGCTAAGTCTGGGTCATTGGTACAGTATAAAAATATCAAAACCTAGCAACTTAACCCTTCACCTAACCTGAAAAGCAGACGACACTTGCAAAAGTAATTCTTGAATAACTAATTTTTTAATTTTTTGTCTCAAAAACATAGGTTATGACCCCTCGTTGGAACGAGCTCAACGAGCTCGTTCCAACGAGGGGTCATAACCTATGTTTTTGAGACAAAAAATGAAAAAAATAATGAAAATTAATTGGCAATTTTTTAGAATAGCACTGGCCGGTTTTGGCCATTACGTTAGGTAAAGGGTTAACAAACAATAATTCATGAAATGTGCACTTTTTCAACAAGTAATACCTTATTTGGAAAACTCAGGGATCTATCCACATATTTTGGGAATGTGCCCCCCTGGGCTTGGTCACTGGGAAAATCATGTTGTAAAGGACTGATGCGAGAATTTAATGTAATACAAAGCGGATCAGTGAATAGTCAACTAGGTTTCTGTGGAACACCAACCATATGGAGGAATTGGGATGATTTTAAAGGTTGTAACAGGGAAAAAACAGCCAAGTTTTGCATTGGGAATGGAGAATGGAGAACATATTTTGATCTTTTGAGACCAGGATTGATCCCTAAAACTATAAATTGTGAGAAAAAAGGGATGAAAGACAAAATAAATTTCTATTTTCTGTACATTTTTATGTTCCTGATGGTATATTTGAAAATGATTTACAATTTTTTCCTTTATTTGATTAAATTATGATCATACCTCAGACAATAATATTCTTCTGAAAGCATTAGCTATTGCTGCATCTATCCCAATCATATCAAACTCAAACTCATCTCCAAGAAGTTTAATAATCTTTATTTTAAATTTCTGAAATTAAAATAGGATGCAAAATTCTGATAAAAATGGTGACACACAGTACAGTAGGATGGGGAAAAAGAAAAGTGAAAAAAAATTAATTATTCAATCGTTTATGGTTTCCTGAATTTGGTTTTCTTGAATTTTTCAACGAATCCAATTATGGCTGATTTAGAGCAGTTATGACTAAATTTGAAAACAAAACCAAGAAAATCTTGAGAGCATCAAGGTTAAATCATTGAGAGATTAATTGGCGCAGAAGCTGCAAAACAGAATTAATATTCATGCGCGAATCAAAATCGATTCGTGCAAATGTTTCTTGCAGGAAAAACTATGAGAATCATATCTGATTCTCGCAAAATGCTCAACCGATTCCGGTCTTTGATTTGGAAAGTGACAGTAAAGATCTGGAGAATTGTACTTATATTTTTGCTCCCTCATAATAAGGTAACACTTTGACTTACCAATCGTATCACGTGAAATCTATACAGGCATTCAGGACTTCACTAGATACCACTGCCAAGGTACTGTAACTTCCATCATTAAGACCACCAAAAGTCTGTACATATTGCCAAAATTGGAACTAGATCCTTTAGTGTTAACCCTTTACCTAATACAGTATTTTTTAAAAATAAATTAAACTTCACAATTTTTGAAAACAAATTTCACAATCTTTCAATAAAACCATACAAATATGGATATCATTAGAACCAGCTCGACGAGCTGGTTCTAATGATATCCATGTTTGTAGGGATTTATTGAGAAATTTCCAAGATATTTTAGACTGTGGTTGGCTTAATCTGGTTAATTTTCTGGCCGTTTTTGGCTGCTATGTTAGGTAAAGGGTGAAACACTAGTGAATATATAAATATGTGGTTTGTGTGTCTTTTGGTATTGAATATTTATCTTACAATCAACATGTATTTTGTCTGTATTAACCATTTACCCAACGCAGACGATATCAAAATTAATTATTTTAAATATAATTTTTAAAAAATTTTCAAAAAATTTCAGCAAAACCATATCATGTGACCCCTCATTGGAACGAGCTCGTTCCAAAGAGGGTTCACATGATATGGTTTTGTTGAAATTTTTCGAAAAATAATATACTTTCAGTTGCTGAATTTGCATATTACGCGGGTGAATGCAGGCGATTCGTTGGGTAAAGGGTTAACTCCGCAACTGTCATGTATCCACCCCCTTGATACAGATGTCTGTATCAGGGGGTCGGATACAAGCATGTTCCTTTCGCGAGTGTTCCATTTTTTTCTTTTTGTTCATCCATACGAATAAATAGCTTGTTATATATTCGTCTACATTCTTGACTTATCCCCAATATATCGTAAGATAAAATGATTATTATCATTATGTGGATGTACAAAATATGTATCCAAGTGGCACTCTCCCATAAATTTTAACAAACAAAATCCCTACAGACAAAATAGTTTCAATCCAAAAATAAAATGGAATGCATCCACAGAATATGAAGCCTTTAAGTTGGAGTACCAGCACTTCAGAATAACGCCCAAATATGGGCTTCCAGCGCTCTCCCAGTTAACAACTAAAAATTGAAGCTCACAGCAGAAGTTTGCGAGAACTAAAATCGATTCTTGTAAATCAGGACAGATATTAATTAAGGCCTGCAAAAATTTGGAAAATGACACCATAACATATTATTATGGAGGAAGTCTGTGACTATTCTGATGATAACATGCATGTGAGGATTATACTAAAAAAGACATTAGATAAGCTAAAATACAATTTTAACACTCACATCAATCAATGCTGATGGTCTTTAGGCTACATGTGCCTAAGACAGTGTTGTCTTGTCTCTGCTCATGGTTTTTTGAATTTATGACTCATCTACTGAGCAATACAAATAAAACCCAGGAAGTCAAAAGAAAATGATAATTTTGAGTTGTTCTTGAATAGTTCCTTCTTAAGTCTCAGACCACTTGCAACAAATAAATCCAATCCTTTAATTGTATTTATGGATATCTAGGTTTTTTTGTGACATGGGTGGTAAGATATTTGGGTGATGGAGAGAGTGTAACAACTATAGAATTTCTGATAGAAACTTCTAAAGTAAAGCAGAGGGAGCTATTAACTCCTTACATACTGTTGGTAGATAATCACGCCCAGGACAGGAAATCACTTGCAACTAAAATAAGTAAAATTTGAGCACACCTAACCAAATTTTCACCTACAAATTGTACTGACTTTTTGACCAGCGATTTCATGTGTACAACTTCATGGAGTATTTCGTCAAATCTAGACATGGCTGCTTTACAGCAGCCATGACTGGATATTTTAAAAATATTCAGTGGGTCAAGAAATAAATGAGGTGTGTAGCTCTTCTGGACTTGACATTGATGTCTAAAAAGCACAATTTCCGAAATTTTTATTTTGTTTGATATTCCAACAACATGAACATCATCACTGCATGTTGCCCATGGTGAACTGGTGAACTGTGCTCTGTCCATGTTTGAGTATTTGTGTGGTTATTTTTGCACCCATACTTTTCAAGATTTCTGGGGAAATGTTTTTATAAGAGTTCTAAGTTAAGCCTTTCAATGAAGTTGCAAACCTGAAGTAAACAAATCTGAGGAAGTTTGAAAAAAATAAATGCGTACCGTTCCCTGAGTGCAACAAGAGCCAAGTACAATGCTTTTAGCATTGTAGAGGGTACCTTGTTGCACTCAATGGATGATATGACTGACTTGGCCTCTTCGAGTATACAAATGTGACCGAATCGCACACCAAATTGACACATGCACATTATTCGCGAAGAGAATTGAATATAAAACAAATTCACACGATTCAAGAATCGAACTGAATATATAACAAACATTATGGGTAGTATATCTTTTGTACTTCGATGAAAAAAAATATCCCATTTAAATCCAGTACATACCATTAAGTTAACCTGTTGCAACCTACATATTATTAAGTTTCATTTTTTCGCGTATACAGACTACAATTTGATTATGCAAATTCCATTATGGGCAAATTCATGCACACATTCTGCTGCTGGTGCCATATTATTATTTATTTATTGGTGTTTAAGGTCACATATTTCTGCACAATGGCTAATCATGACCACATTGGTGCCATATTAACTACATAAATAACCAAAATCTCCATGTATCTCAGTACGTCTGGTTCATTTAAGTACAAAACTTCATGCCCCCTCCCCCCCCACAATGAGTGTCCCAATTCTGAGGAAGTTCGAGGAACCTCCAATTACGTCACAGAATAACCCGTATATTTACAGAAACAGTCACCACAAAATTGGAAACAGGTTGTATTTTGATAATCAACATTGCGTGTTCACTATGACACAATGATTCAATCGATTGCTGAAAATCCAAGACTGTCAAGAGACTTCCAGTATCATTATTTATGTAGGTTGGTTATTGTAACATTATATACAGGTTTTGATGTTGCTATTTGCGATGTGCTTTAAAAAAGTTTGTAGATTGTTTCAATATAGATTTTTCTCATTTGTGTTGATATCCATTGCAGTTCAACGACAAAAAACATGGAAGAAAATATTGAAGACATTCGATATATATGAGGCGATGATTGTCATATCGAATTTGAATCGAATAGTGTAATCAAAAATTGAATATCATTTCGAATATCAAATATTTGCAGGGGCCTAGATATGACACTGATTCTTGGGAAGCTCATTCAGAGGGCTTTCCAAGAAACTGTGTTAAGTGTCAGGATCAGTGTCAGGTACAGATATCCTTTCAGTTGATTGAAAATGTGATTTAAACAATAAAATAAGTACACAAATGCAACAGTGGTAAATTCAAGGACTTATAGTGTGGACAATAAAAGAATACACCATGGGCAATGAATAATGATACAGGGGCAAGATATGGTTTCTGAATGTAAAGCACTACCTAATGAAAGTTTTACAATGAGAACAGACAAAATAAAAACCACACCTTCTCAAATTTCTTCTGACTCCAAGCATCATCATATCCTTTATATGTACCAGGAAAGTCTGTAGTATGTACCTGGAACAAGAAACAGATATACATGTAAGTCATGGATGCATTTCAAGCATGATTACATTGAACTGCTTGAGTGCTGGAAGTTTGGGCTTTACTCTGAAGTGTGGGTACCACAAGTTAAAGGCTTTATATTCTGTGGATGAGCTTCACATTAACTTTGAGGTAAAATTATTTAATCTGTACATGTTAGGATCTATCTTGTTGCAATTTATGAGAGACTGCCCATCAGCACTCTTCCATCAATTGTAACAAGGCAAGTATAGTGGAACCCTGTTAGTTGAACAGCCACTTTGCCAACGAACATTATTCAATTAACAGGAGTATTCAATTAAGAGGGATTGTGTCACTTTCCAATATTCTAGAGATAAACTCACCATTTATTCTATTATATCTTGTTTGACAGAGCTCCATGAGATCTGTCAAACAAGATATAATAGATTAAATAACTATTGCATGTACTGAGGCCAAATAGGTCGACATGTATAAACAAAGCAAAACTGTGTAGAGTCAGGGTAATTTCTTGACAGGTTACAAGGTTTTTTATTCAATTAACAGGAGTTTACTCTATAACCTACATTCCATTAACAGGTCAAATCTGTACAGGAGGTATGGTAAATGGTTTTGTGTTGGGAAATTATATTCAATTAACATGTTATTCAGTTAAGACGTATACAATTAAGTGGGCCCCACTGTACATGTAAACAAATTTTGCCACCAAAAATAATTTAGCACTCTATCAGTTAAAAAGTTAAAAAATTTATAGTAATTTATATATTTTTTATACTTACCAATGACCCAGACTTAGCTGGTGCTAACTCCAACAAAACCAGGGCCAAACACAAATTTTGCCCCCCAATCCCCAAAATTTGCATCCAAAACAAAAAGAAATCATGTCCTAAAGGACCTCCATACTACGCCTCTACTGCGCATGCGCAGTGACGCAGTCGTCCCGAAATTGGCGCCAATTATCATTCTTACTGGCAGTGCCTGGTCAGCGCTATGTACTCAGCGGGGAGGCAAGAGTTCCCAACTCCAGGGAGGGCCATCCCCGTCTGGGTCATTGGTAAGTATAAAAAATATATAAATTACTATAAATTTTTTAACATTTTTATACTGTACCAATGACCCAGACTTAGCTGAATAGTAAACAGGCTGGAGGGCCTAGGACATAGAGGAAAATCCAATAAGCTCAACTATATAGTAAAGAGGTAACCCCTTAAGGAGAAAAGGAATATTAGGCTTTACATGTATCTTTCTTATTTAATATTAAATTAGAAAGATACACTACCCTTAATAATTGAGCACAATAACATTCATGTTCTCTATTAACATCCAGTATAACCCTTATACTAATTATTTTTAAAGCAAGCCAATAAATAAAGTAGTCCAGAGAATTGAGACTCTTTATAATCATTTAAAAGTGTCCGAGTATTGTATATTAAAGCCCGTTTGACACTTGACATATACAAATGCTTCACACCGAGCTACACTTTAAAAATAAGACATGAATGAATTTAAACATTAATATTACACTTTAAAACCATCCCGGAAGCGACTCAGAAATACTGACTTGGAGGAGGCATTCCCTTGCTTTTCACTATAAAGCAGGTGACCTAAGGGAACACCCGCCCCCCCCTTCCCCTTGCCCTGGGTCAAATAACCCAGAGCGAAGAGGGCAGCCGGACGGAGTCACTGCCGGAACAGAAAGCCTGCATAACTATAGTTGCAACTGTTTAGTGGACGACATTCTGAGCAACAGATAACGGACCTAAACAATGCAGGTCTCCAGAAATGGACTCAATATTTCTGAGATAAAAATTCGTAAATGTGGATGGCTGAGACCAATAAGCAGCCTTCATTAAATCTGTAATAGCAACACTATTAGCATAAGCCCAGGAAGTAGAAAGAGCTCTTACTTCATGAGCAGAAATCTTAAGCACAGACTGCTGAGAAGAAGATAAATCTTCATAAGCAGTACGGATAGTTAACTGAATCCATCTAGCAATAGAATGGACTGAAATGTCCTTTCTATTAGGCATCAAAGACAGAAAGAAACGTTTCCGTCCCTTTCTGATAAACTGAGATCTCTGTTTATAGATACGTAGTGCTCTAACAGGACAGAGTAAAGGCCTACGCCCGTCTGAAGACGGAAGAGCCTTAATAACAATAGGTTCCGGATATTTATTAGGAGCCTGATTCTTAGCTAAAAAACCCACATTAGTAGTGAAGGTGATAGTGTTCCCAACACTACGATAATGAGAATCATCCACCGATAGTGCATGAAGCTCACTGACTCTTCTGGCAGAAGAGAAAGCTAAGAGAAAAGCTGTCTTATAAGATAAGAATTTGAAATCTACTGTCCCAAGAGGTTCAAATGGCTTTTCCTTCAATTTAAGGAGAACCCAAGCTAAATTCCACTTAGGAATTAATCTAAGAGTTCTGGGTCTATTTATCGAAAAGTTTCTAACCAACTTCGATAAAGAGACATTAGATCCAATTTGTAAACTATCATGATGTGCATAGGTATCAGATAACATAGATCTATAACCCTTTATAGTAACAGGCTGCAGTTTGATTTCGTCAAACAAGTATACTAGAAAGTTTGCAATGTCTGGTATAGAGGGATCAAATATATCTACAGAATGATCCCTACACCAACGACGAAAAACCTTCCACTTAGCCGCATAATTTAGCGAAGAGGAGGTCCTCCTACAGTTAGAAATCGCGTCCACTGCTCGTCCTGTAAAGTGCTTGCCATGCAAGAAGGACCGCACAACGGAAAAACGTGAAGGTTGAGACCTTGCGGGTTGTGATGGAGTTGGCGCGATTTCCCCTGCGAAAGAAGATCCTCTCGTGGAGGAAGCTTCCGCGGTAGGTCCCACAACAGACACCTGAGTAGATTTATCCACGGTCTCTGTGGCGACAGAGATGCTACCAACAGAATCTTGCATTGAGATTGTTTTATCTTTAGCAATACTTGTTGAATTAACGGCGCTGGAGGATACGCATATCCTATCATTCCGTCCCAAGGGATCGACAGAGCGTCTACTGCAAATGCTCTTGGATCCGGACACGGAGACTCATACGTCTGCAACTGATTGTTGAGATGTGTCGCAAATAAGTCTATCATTGGCCGTTCCCATTGGTAGCAAATCTGATTGAATACTTGTTTGTTGAGAGTCCACTCCGACGGCAACAAGCGACCCTTTCGTGAAAGGGAGTCTGCTAGCACATTCAGACGACCCGGTATGTGACGGACCGAAAGAAGAACGTGATGTTCTAACGCAAACAGAAGGATTCTTTCCGTTAGATTGAACAACGGAACTGAATGAGTGCCTCCCTGATTCCGTATATACGCCACTACTGTCGTATTGTCGGATAGGATTTGGACATGAGCATCGTGAATAATGTCCATCCAGTGACGTAACGCAAGCCAAATTGACATCATTTCCTTGATGTTTATGTGCTTGCACAGGAATTGCGGATCCCAAAGACCCTGGCATCTCGAATCCGTTGGGATTAATGATGCACCCCAACCTGTTTGACTGGCATCCGTCATAACGGTAAAACTCGGATCCGGCAACTGCAGCGGAACTCCTTGAGTTAACCACTGAATGTTTGCCCAAGTCTGAATCTCTTGATTCACTTGATCTGACAAGAGAACGTCTACATCGAGCGAATGAATTTTCACACTCCAATTCTGAGTCAGGAAAATTTGAAGAGGACGTGTGCGTAGCCGCCCCATCGGAATGAGATCCGCGGCGGCTCCGCACAGACCTATCAGTCTCATAAATTCTCTCGCCGTGACTTTGTCTGCGTGCAGACAATAGCGAGCGTAACAACTGACTAATTTCGCTCTGGTTAACGGCTGACGAACGAGATTGTTGTGCGTCTCGAAGCTCATTCCCAGATGAGTGAATGACTTGGATGGCACCAGATCCGACTTCTCCTCGTTTACTATAAAACCGAGACGTCGGAGCAATAGAAGAAGATTCTGAACATCGTTCTGAAGCGTTAACTCGTTGTCGTACCTCTGAAGAATGTCGTCCAGGTAGGCCGATGTTACCGCAGACGAATGAGCTCGGAAGTAGATCATTACCGAGTTCATTACCCGAGTGAAAGCCCAGGGTGCTAGATTCAATCCGAAGCACATCGCCCGGAATTGATACACCACTCCCAGGAGTGCAAAGCGTAGATACTTTCGGAATGTCGGATGTACCATGACGTGAAAGTACGCATCTTTGAGATCTATGCTCGTAGCATAATCGTTCACCCGAATACTCGCTCTGACCGATCGAATCGTCTCCATATAAAACTTCGGAGCGACGATCAGCTTGTTTATCCAGCTCAAATCTATGACTGGACGGAACGAGCCGTCTGGTTTCGGAACCAGAAACAGATGGCTGTAGAATCCCAGAGATTCCTGGTTTTCTACGACCTCTACCACGTTCTTCATTAAAAGAGACTGCACCTCTGATAACAGAGCGTCTCTTTTCTGTGGATTTGACGGAAGATGAGTCCACTTTGGACTTCGAGTTAATGGAGGCTTTCGTTTGAAGGATATCTTTAGACCTTCCGAAGTCACTCCTCTCACCCAAGGGTCGTCCGTAATCGACGCCCACTCTTGTGAAAAACTCGACAACCTTCCGCCAACCGGAACGCGATAGAGGTTTAAGCCATCACCTCCTGGACCTGCGAGGCCTGCGGTAGGAGAAACCACGTCTTCCACGACCCGCACCTCGCCTCGTCGACCTCGGGGCGTCCGACCGATTGTCCCGGCCTGAAGGACGTCCCGAACGAGAGTCGCTATCCTGACGGTCTCTCGAATAAGACCAAGAGGACGCACCGGAACCTCTATAGGAACCTCTCTTGGGCGCATTAGACCCAGAAGTGCCTGTCTTATTCGTGTCTGCTGTATCCGACTTTTTAGGAGCCGATCTGAACAACAGAGAATCATTAGCTTTCTTTTTAATTTTATCATAAATAGCGGAAAGCTTGCCGTCAAAGAGAAGTTCTCCTGAGACCGAAGTGACTCTAAGAGAGTTCTTCACCTTAGAATCCACTAGTGTGGATGTAGCTAGGGCTGCGTCACGTCTAACCAACTCCAGATTTGCCACTGAAAGGGCGGAGTTACACGTGGAATAAGCTACTGCCCTTGAAAGAAGTCTTAAAGAGGATTGTATATCCTGAAACTCTTCCCCTTGAAGGCGCAGTGATAACGCCTTAGTAAGGTGATCTGCGTAAGATAAGGCATCTAAATTGGCTCTGTTAGACGCAATAGCTGTTTCCAACACCGCGGTTGGAATAGAAGCTGACGACGGTAATGATAGCTCTAAGTCTTCCGCCTCGTCGTCCATACGCAGAGGAACTCTCGGTATACCCTGTCCTGCCGTATCGAATTTATTCCTTGCATTAATGAAAGGCAGGTTGAGAGTATTAGCGGACAAGAAACCTGCTTTCCCCGTCCTGGAAGCAAGTTTAAATATAGCGTCGTTCAATAATTCAAATGTTCTAGCAACATTATTGGACTGCGACGGAAACTCGGGAGCGATGTCCCTGAACCGCTCAAAAAATTCAGAGTCCAATGACGCTATAATTCTCTTGTCCGGAAGCGCAGCAGTCTGGCCCGACGGAACAACTTGAGGGAGAAAGTGCCGGATGAAGTCCACGGCAGCTTTATGTTGTTCCGAAAGGGATAGCTCCAAGTCATCCGTATCCCTTTCACCATCCGGTCGGACCTCACGATGTTCCCGGTCGTCCGCCCCCGATGCTTCGGCGGAGCGTACCGACCCAGTGCTGTCGGATAATTCTTGATCCGACACCGTTTCTGTCGGCTGCTGGGATGCTGCGATAAGCTGTGCTATCTGCACAAGAATGTCCGGCGTCGAGACCTGCGGAGGCGCAGTCTTTCGCTGCTTCACCGAGGGCAGCTCCGCATCAGATGGCTCCCGCATACTTTTCCTATGCGAACGTCCGGAGTCCATCGGTCTCGAATCCCTGGCTGCCGGATGGTGTGACCTGGTCGCCGAAGAATCCTTCATCGGCGAAGCTGGTAATATATCGGCGGTCACGCAGCCAAGGTGCGGTCGTGTGCACTGACGAGAAGAGGAAGCCTTAACAGTCTCTGCGGACTGCTTATACAACGGAGCGTCCCGAGCGACGGACGTATGCTCCGCTAAAGACACATTTTGTACCACAACATCTGGTCCCAGATGTTGTTGTACGAGAGAGGGACCTCTCTCACTCGCGGCCCGGCTGGACCTGGACGAGCTAGGAACCGGACTAAAAGGCTTCCTTCGTTCTCGCTTACTATCCGCCGTCACTGGGTGTGCATCTATTATGTTTATAGTGCTCGCATCACCCAAAATTTCCTCTTGGACCGCATCGGACGAACCCGGCTGCCGAACCATTCGGTGAATGGACGCTACACCGGGCGAGCTAGCGGACGACATTTGTCTAATCTCCATGAGCACTTTTGCCGCTAGCTCTGAATTCATTTGTGACGACGGACGCACACTTGAAGAAGATAACATGGAAACATCACCCTGTTCTGGTTCCTCTGAAATAGAAACTGAGAGAGTAGAGTGACCTTGTGGAGAAAGAGCCGGCATCGCTCTTTCTCCAGAAACAACATATCGTGACACACGTTTCCAATGTTTCTCATCCCAATGTTCACATATAGGACAGGGATTAATGCGAGAACACTGACTACAATTAATACAATGATCATGAAAGTCAGAGGAAGATTTCTTCCTATTACAATTTGAACAACGTCCCTTCATTGTGAAAGAACAACAATAAGTCCTAGTTACTCGCAAAAACCCCTGACACAAAGATACATAATAACATGATCCATTAATAAATGAAAAAACAATTGCAAAACAAAATAATTTTGAAAAAATATTTTTTCAGAGAAGCCCAAGTTGCTGAAAAGTAACGTTGAGCCCCGATGGATCCGATGGCAAAGTGTGGTAAAAAATTTTAAATTTATATAAAATAATTAATGAGACACTTTCGGATAATATAAATGTATCTTATAATGAGATAAACTACCACAAAGGCAAACAGCCCCCCTCAAAAAAGGCTGTTGCCAATGAAAACAAACAGTGTAAACACACTAGAAAACATGACTCCAGGCACTGAAAAAACTGGCCCGGAATCAGTCATCAATTACACTCTATCTGATGCAAAACAGAGACTCCCAGGGGAGAATCTGTAGAACATCAGATGGAAGATGCAGAACACAAACGTTATACACCCATGGGTGAAAACGTAACTATGGGGAAAATAACAGAAAACATTCTGTAACCAAGCAACTCTCCCAGGAAATTTTAGAAATGAAATTTCTCAAAAATATGCCAAAAGCATGGGAGAATTGCCAGGGGGGACTTTAGAAGGCTAGGGGAGAGGAAACACTGAATAAGCAGTGCAACAATTAGCAAGAATGACAACAAGAGGCCCATGCCTCGAAAATAGGCAACTTAACATAATTTCATCAAAAAATTTTAAGTACAGCCCTGATTATTTTTTGCCACTTCTTTTTCCTCTCCTCCTTCTATCCTCCTTAGAATCACATTTTCTCCAAAAATTACGTGTCTGGCATCCTTTAAACTGAGATTTACAAGCACAAAGATCAGTGAGATGTTGACTGATGAAGGGCCAAACAGAGAATGATAATTGGCGCCAATTTTGGGACGACTGCGTCACTGCGCATGCGCAGTAGAGGCGTAGTATGGAGGTCCTTTAGGACATGATTTCTTTTTGTTTTGGATGCAAATTTTGGGGATTGGGGGGCAAAATTTGTGTTTGGCCCTGGTTTTGTTGGAGTTAGCACCAGCTAAGTCTGGGTCATTGGTACAGTATAAAAATATGAAATGCACATGGATATAACACAGAGGTATAAACTGTCATCCTGATGTATTGTGACTGATAGCAGGAGGGCTCTGATTTCAAACATTTTTATAAGAAAAAAAAATGACTGCTGATGTGTATCTGTGTATCGCAAAGTATCCTGAAAGGGTTAAGTGCATGCATCTGTAAAAATTTTAAGGCACACCCATAAGGAAAACTGAAGTGTTTTCTTAGCACCACATATATAGCAGTGTGAATCAACAGATAGGGTTAACCCTTTACCCAACGAATAGGTCACAACAAAACCATTATCATGTGACCCCTCTTTGGAATGAGGTTGTTGAGCATTGGGTAAAGGGTTAACTGTGATTAATCATCCAATTAAATAATGTTATTAAGTGCACCTGTTTCAAGGGTATGTCATTCCCCGAGGCGCTAGAGCTGGTCGGTTTAACCGAACCAAAACCGAAACTCAGTTTTTTAGTGGAAACAGAAACCAAATCGAAAAAGAGATTAAAAACCATATATTTTCGGTTTTGCTTAACTTTTGAATATTCACATTTAGCACGCCATAGATTTCGTATAATCAACAAAATGTCAGCTACAACACATCGTAACATATGAATAAGAAATGATGATAAAAATGCCAAATGCCAATAATGCAATAAGTCAGTCGTCGCCCAGTGCGTAAATACCTCCAACTTACGTCGCCACATACAGAATCATCACACCGAAGAGTACAACACTGTTATTGAAAAAGAATGGACTGTGACACCTGCAAAGTATCAATTTTCTCAAAGGTCAGCTGATATTGAGGAACCCCTTTTTCCAGGAAAGGGGTTAGATTACTATTAATAAAATGTTAGATGCACATACCTGTCATACAAAGTGTCAATCAGAAATTTGAATAGAATGAAAGTAAAAATAAAAAAAAAACACTTATACATGCAAAATGCATGTAGCTGGGTTGTTTTTCGAAGTAATGGGAATTCTCAGAATTCAGTGACTCTCTGACAATAATAATTCAAAGCAAATTGAAAGGAAGAAGAATGGACATGGCAATCAGGTCAGGTGATGATCTTGTCGGTAATTTGAATAACCTGTTCAGTGCTTTGTAAATGAATGATTCTGGGATTTAGAGTTTGCTCCTTTCAGGTACAAATGTCAACTTGTCAGGTTAGTCAGATTGTGAAATGGGTATCTGTTTTACTGAAAGTAAATGGCATATTCTAAAGTTCGCAACTTCTCCTTCAGGGTTCATACAAAAATTTGCTCTCAAAGTTCAAGGGTTTTTCAAGGGTTTTTCAAGGGCTTCTATCTTTTTTTTTCAAGGGCTACATATACTATCCAGATTTTTGTTTGAGCTCTAAAAATCTAAGATTCATATGACACGGATCTGACTTTGGAAGACAGGAAGTACTGGTACCCAAAGTGTGATCTGTGTTACAGTAATCTTGGTAAAACGTTCCATACTTTTTTATGTTTTTTTTTTAACTGAGCGACACGAGCGCAACAAACAAGTAAAAGGCGAGTACACATATATTTACAATGCCCAGGAAATAGCTTGGTATTCAAGGGTTTTTCAAGAGATTTCTGAAAGTTCAAGGGTTTCTCAAGGGCTAATTTCAAATTCCAGGGTTTTTCAAGAAAAAACTCATTTTCAAGGGTTTTTCAAGAGCTGTATGAACCCTGTCCTTGAAATTGGGCAGTTGCTTTCTCAAATTGTGACCCGTTTCACTTATTGTCATGTTAGGCAACAAGTCAATGCTATGAATGGAAATGAAAAACGAATCTGACAGGATGGTGGAATCATAAAGTTTCCGTCTCGAATGGCATCTTTGTGACTAAATGTTTGAGCTCCCCCCCCCCCCTCCCCACCCGCTTGATACACACTCCCGACTCCCGTATCTACACCGTTGGGGTTGAATTATAAGTTACATGGCGTGTAGCTGGCTAATACATTTCCATACAAGGCGATGAGTGTTCATATCAGGTGAGGCGAAGCCGAACCTGATATGAACACTCAGAGCCTTGTATGGAAATGTATCAGCCAGCTACACGCCATGTAACATATTTATTATGTCGAAAGTCCATGTAAATCAAGCGATTAATAATTTTCTCCATAAACAAACAACGGCCCGGAATTTATTTTTCAGGAACCACTATTGATAGCACCGCGCAGAATCATGAACAGTAACAGGCACCGGTACGTGTAACCATGGTAATTGTAAACAAATCATCACTTTGCGAAGGGCGATTGCCGTACTTGTTTACAAATGAAACGAATCGCTGCTTGCCACTGAGATCAGTGCTGCTTGCCAACTCGGCATAATCTGGAGGCCCCTTGCGTACATTTACTGTTGTTACTACCTAAAAAGGACTAATAAAGCAGTTTTGAACATTAAAAATCACTTTTTTACTGTAGAGCAAACAATAACAATAACGCAACTTGAACTTTGAAGTTGAATCTGAAACGCACACCGATTTTCTGTTAATTCTGTTTGATCGGAATGTTTCAAAAACAAGTTTGTTCATTTATTATTTATAGTGATGTTGATGTTGCCGATTTTGCAATTTCTGAAAATAGGAGCACCCTTTGGCATTGATGAGCTGGACAAATGTTCGTTTTCATCATCAAAGGAAATAACTCCAGAGGAGCAACACAAATTTTCTATTCACCTCAAAAACCCGATCCAAACAGTGACTGAAGGAGTCGTAAAACAAAGAACTTTTCAGACTACAAATATTATCTTCTGCCCATCTTTTTACATATTTAATGTTTTAAATCACAAAATACGGTATCTTGAAAATATTTTCGGAACCTAAATTCTCTTATTTTGTTTTAATTCAGATTTTGAAAATTCGAAGTGAGGGGAATTGCATCAAAATAGTAATGGCGGCTACTCACCTGATATTAATTAATATGAGGTGAGTAACCCGATACGGTTGAATCTTTAGAAGGTATTCCAGCATTTTGATTGGACAAACTAACTTTGAGACATAATAAGACTTTTTATGAAGGCAAATACAGATTTGAGATATAATTTTGTGTTCATTAAATTTTCAGGAAACAATCGCAATACAGTTTTACTTCATTTCAAGTTCACTTGTTTGTTATTATGTTATGTTTTAGAGCTCTCCTGCCCCAGTTTAATACATAAGATATGGAAAATGTGTATTGTGTTCCAAAAATCGAAACCAAAATTGAAAACCAAGTTTTTTCATCCAAAACTTCAAAAACGACCAGCTCTACCGGCCAATTATGGAGTGTCGGCTGATTATGACAACAGGCAGTTAAAAACAGACAGTTTCCATTTATTCTATATTTAACACTGACTATTGAGAATCTCTTTGATATCTGGCCATTTTAAAAACGTATGTAGTGCGTATATAAGAATCTGTAGTGCCAAGATATTTAAATTTTATAGTAAATTTCCTTTCTTATTATACCTTAACTCTGAAAATATACTCTCTATTTTGATCTTTCCCAAGTGATTTGGGAAAGAAAAGTGGAGCAAAAGCACCAAGAAAAAAAAAAGCCAAAACTGGGTAGAGCGGCATCGGCGCACACCCAGTAGGGGACGCTCTTCTCTTAGTACAATTCCACGACTTCTGGAACCAGTGCGCAAGGCAGTCACCAATGAATCATTCTTTTGAGTCCGCTAACATAGGAGTTATGTGATCAGCTGGGAGGAAAGATTCTTACCCGAATAAGAAGACTGGGGGCCTCCATGTAAACAAATGCGGTAGGTATAATAAGAAAGGAAATTTACTATAAAATTTTAATTTCTTATCAACCTACCTTACAACTGTTTACTACAGGCTGAATAGACAACAGGATGGAGGGAATCACATAATCAACCCCGACATAACCTCAATTGCACTGGAACCGTGGACAGAGGAAAAGGTCCTAGGCCTATCAAACCATAGCATCACAAACATTAGTAAAAGACAATGAGAGATGAGGCGTATGGTGCTGTGAGACACATAGACAGAAAGGGCTGTAACAGCACAGTGCTTATTTATTTATTTATTTATTGTTGCTTAACGCCACATCAGCAGCTAAGGCTATATCGTGGCGAGAAAACTACTTAAACAACAAGTGTCAAGCATGAATTAAAATTAATTGGATAAAATATGAAACAATCACAACAAAAACTAAAATCTGGTGCAGGTGAAACAGCAATAACTAAGGTTATAAAAACCAGAATACTTATAAAATCAACCTGTTGACATTTAGACTTGTACAGTCTACGTTAAAAGAATAAAAACAAGTTCAAAATTTATTAAAAAGGTTGATTTCTTTCAAAAATGAGATTATTTTATGTGGGCACATGTGGTAAAATAAATCTCGTAGAGATTGAACTGTAAAATATTGCCCTCTAACAAGATTAAAATCAGTACAATTTAAGAGAATGTGCTCCACTGACAACACCTGCTGACATGGAACACATTGTGGTCGCATATTACCCTCTAACAGAAAGGAATGTGTAAGTCGTGTGTGACCAATATGACACCGTGTCAAAATAACATGATCTTTTCTACAAAGGTTACTGGATGGGTAGTGATCAGAAATAGTTGGTCGGAAGCGATGGAGCTTGTTATTAGTAGCCCCATCCCATTCCGCCTGCCACATAGATTTGATGTAACTACAGTGAAACCTGTCTTGAGAGACCACTGCCGTGAGCGACCACCTGTCTTGAACGACCGCCACGGCCATGTACCGATTGGTTTTGCATTGTAACTGACCTGTCGTGAACGACCACCTGTCTAACGCGACCAGCGACCACAAAATGGTGGCAAAAATCGAATTTTTCACCTGTCATCAGCGACCACTGGGACCATATACGGACTGGGTTTTACTCGTAAACTAACGTGCCACAAGATTTATTTCAATTTCGATTTTGTCAAAAAGAGGCGCTTGTCACATAGCACTTGAAAATATAAATAATTTAGAATAAATATATATATATTATGTGTATAAATGACTTTGGTAAAATTGCTGTTCACAAATTAGGACGAATCCATACCTTGTGTTTTTTAAATATCCATAAAGCAACCTCATTTTTAGAAACTATTTGGAAATAACACATGTGAAGAGTCATTTTTTAATAACAATGGGGGATGTCTTGAACACATCAGGGCGGTCCAATTAAATTATAATTTGTTTATACACGTGACTGAAACATGCCCACGTGTTTTTATTTACAGTTCAGAAGCAGGTGAAGCTTGCATTGTTATTCTGCAAAAATGTTTGAGGAGGAGCACGAAGTAATTACATGTACTCGATGTGCACTAAAATAAAAAGTCCCAAGCTGTCATGTAACACTTCTTTGTCCTTTGTTCATTATAAGTTTTTGAATCCATGATTTGTTTTCATTACAATAAATAATTTTTACTTTTCTAACCCATTGTTTCATGAACACAGCGTATGTTTTGACAGTTGAGTGTCAGCTTTACAATGAGGCTTAATCAGATCCACAGCGGACGGCTTCTTCTTTTGCCCTATTTTATCTTTTCTTACGAATATAAATAATAAAACAAAGTTGTTCCGGTGTTTTTTTTGTAACAACAACGAAAATAGCATATAAGATGATCCAAATGCATTCAGCAACATAACCTTTCATTCATCATCATCAGCAACATAACAACCCTAATCAATTATACAACATGTACATGTAACTGAAATACATTATTCATGAATGCATGTAATGAATGAAAACATTAAAAAAATATTTGACATGTAATAAATTATAAGATGAATTAAAAATATTTGACATGTACATAATAAATTATAAGATGAATACATAAAGTTGTTCTGTTTTTTTTTTATTTATTAGCCCCACAACAAATATACCTTGGATTTGTCAGTGACTTACAGAAATCCCCAAACCTGTTATGAGAGACCACCTGTCTTGAGAGACCGCTTTTGCTTGGCAAAACAGGCGGTCTCTCAAGACAGGTTTCACTGTACTAATATGAGGCTTAAAATCACTGAAAAGGATCTTAAAATCAGTGAGAGGCTTTGTTAAAGCCTGTTTTGCTGCACTGTCCGCTTTGGTGTTACCAGCGATACCTACATGTCCGGGTAACCAGCAAAACACGATATCACATTGGTCAGACACGAGAGATGTTAACTTCTCACGAAGTTCCAAAATGAGAGGGTTCTTCAACTTGGGGTTGAGTAAAGCAAGTAATGTGGAAAGAGAGTCTGAGAAAATAATTGACTTCCTTTCCTGTACATTCTCGATGTGTTCAAGTGCAAGTTGTATAGCTTTAACTTCAGCTGTGAAAATAGAACTCTGATTCGGTATTCTGATTGAGGTAATATGATCACCAGTAACAGCAGCTGATGATACTTTGTCACCATCTTTAGATCCATCTGTATAGATCCTTGTATATGTACTAAACCTGGACTTTATTTCGGCATATTTTTGTTTATATTGCAAAGAATTTGTATCAGATTTTTTGGTAGAAGCAAGGTCTAAAATAACTGTAGGTTTTTTAAGATGCCAAGGAGGAATATGTGATTTACGGTTATCTTTTATAGAATTAGAATCAATTTTGGCAGACTCCATGTGGGGTTTAATTCTAATTCCCAATGGAGGAATATGTTTCTGGTGGCGATTAAAAAATTCAACATTTTGTGGTTCTGAAACACAATTAAAAGCCGGATTTGATTTATTAGCTAAAAGTTTAGTTACATATTGGAGAGATAGTTTAATTCGACGCTTCTCAAGAGAAGGCTCCTCTGCTTCAACAAGCATTGAATCTACCGGTGAAGTTCTAAAAGCACCAAGGCTGATTCTAATGCCACTATTATGAATGGCATTAAGAGGTTTGAGATATGACTTTCTTGCAGAACCGTAAACCACGCAGCCATAATCTAATTTTGATCTGACAAGTGATCTATACAGATGAAGTAAAGTTTTTTTGTCAGCACCCCAATCAGTGCTACCAACTACCTTCAAGAGGTTCAGTGCCCTTTTACACTTAACTTTTAGTTGTTTTATGTGGGAAGTGAAATTCAGTTTGTTGTCAAACAACAAACCTAAGAATTTCACTTCCTTAACAACTTTAATAGGACTACCATCAATTTTTAACTCCGGATCAAGGTGATATTTCCGAAGCTTACAAAAATGAACACAATTTGTTTTCATCTTTGAAAATTTAAACCCGTTTTCTGTGGCCCATTTTTGAATTCTGTTTAAACACAGCTGAAGTTTGCGCTCTATGGCATTCATTTTCTTGCTGCTGTAGCAGATTAAAAAATCATCTACATACAACGAAGAATCTACCATATTTTCAATTGTTTCGACAATACTATTAATTTTTACTGAAAAAAGGGTAACAGATAAGATACTACCCTGAGGAACCCCCAATTCCTGCTCGTGCGAATCGGATAACGTTGATCCAACACGAACCTGAAATTGGCGGTCCCTTAAAACATTCTCAATAAAAAGAGGCATTCGCCCTCTCAACCCCATGTTAAAAAGATCCTTTAAAATCCCATACGTCCACGTCGTGTCATATGCCTTTTCCAAGTCAAAGAAGATGGCGACCACATGTTCTTTTCTGGCGAAGGCATTTCTGATAAACGTTTCAAGTCTGACCAAATGATCCACAGTACTTCTCTGGCCCCTGAAACCACATTGAACATCCGCAAGCAGATTGTTCGATTCCAGAAACCAGACAAGTCGGTCATTGATCATCCTCTCCATGGTTTTGCACAGGCAACTGGTTAAGGCAATAGGCCTGTAATTGCTTGGGTTGCTGTGATCTTTATCAGGCTTAGGAATGGGAATTACTATCGCTTTGCGCCAAGATGGTGGGAACTGGCCCGTCCTCCAAATGTCATTAAAAATAGATAGTAAGAGCTTTAGAGATGATTGCGGCAGATGTTTTAAAATTTGATAATGTATTTCATCAGGTCCAGTGGCGGTATCCTTTGCTCTATGCAAAGAGTTGTTTAACTCCTGCATAGAAAAAGGTTCGTTGTAATCCTCTGAATTATTGGATGTAAATCTAAACTTTTGCTTTTCTTGTTGTTTTTTAATTTTCAGAAATTCAGGATTACAATTTTCAGACGACGAATGTTTTGAAAATGTAGAGGCCAATTTATTTGAAATTTCGTTTTTTGATGTGATTAGTGTGTTGTTATCTTTCAGATGTTGTACCGTTGATTTTGTGTCTTTTCCTTTAATTTTTCTTATCATTTTCCAAATTTTGTTGATGGGGGTGTTTTGGTTAAGCTTTGAAACATAAGTTTCCCAAGAACTTTTCTTTTTTTGTTTTATTAGTCGTCTTGTTTTTGCCCGACTTATACGTAATTTATCTAAATTATTTGTGGATGGTGACTTGTTGAATTCCCGTTCAGTTTTCTTCCGATCCTTTATAGCCTGTTTACATTCGTTATCAAACCATGGTTTGGTGAAACGTTTTGGATTTGTCGAGGTTTTAGGAATGACTTGGCTTGCAATGTCAAGTAACTCTGTTGTAAAATGTTCAATCTGGTCAGTACTTTCACTAAATTTCTCCAGAGTGAGGCGTTCAGAACAGAGCAAGATGAAGGCGCCCCAGTCAGCCTTTTTAAAGCTCCACTGGGGCACCCTCAGATCGTCTGCCGGAATTACACTCTCCAACACGACCGGAAAGTGGTCACTCCCGCACAAGTCACCTTCCACCTTCCAAGAATAATCAAGAAAGAGGGAAGGGCTTGCAACTGAAAGATCAATTGAGGTGTAAGAACCAGATGCGGGGTGCAGATAAGTATCTGACCCATCATTGAACAAGCACAAGTCATATTTTGTAATAAACTCTTCTACAGATTTCCCTTTCACATCTTCTTGACTGCAGGAATTACCCCAAAGTGGGTTATGAGCGTTAAAATCACCCAACAAAATGTATGGAGTTGGGAGCTGTTGGACGAGTTGCTCAAGATCATTGAGATGTAGTGCCTTACTGGGTGAAACGTAAATCGAACAAAGTGTGACTGTTTTGTCTAAAGTTAGGCGTACCGCCACAGCCTGTAAATTTGTATTCAAAGGTACAGAACTGTGAATGATATCGTCTCTAACCAAAACAGATGTTCCACGAATGTGAAGGTCTGTATCATCAGCCCAGGCATTATACGAAGTATAATGCCTAAATGCTGAATGATCTTGAGCCTCGGGTTTCTTTAAAAGAGTTTCCTGCAGGCAAAAAGCAGCAGGTTTATATTTTTGGCTGAGAAGACCAAGTTCATTAAAATTGGCTCTAAAACCTCGACAATTCCACTGTATTATGTTATTTTTGTTTGTATTAGCCATATTTGGTTTACGACTGAGAGGGTGGACGTATTGGAGAAATAGACCCAGTTGTTTTCTTGGGTGATTTCTTCCTCGGCGACTTATTCTGAGAGGAGTTGGGGCGTAGTTGCCAGAATGTTTCTTCAATACACTCGCCAACTTCCATGTCTTCTAATCCCTCGAACCTGTTACGGGTAACAGGATCTTGTAAAAATTTTGGCGTTCTTTCAGATAATTGCTTTTGTCTATCTTGTTTCTTTCTCTGACTCTGACTCAGATTTGATTGTTGAGATCTTTGTTCTTGCTGTGCTTTAGGGTGTGGTTTGTTTTGATCATTTTTCTTATTAGTTGCCGATTTTTGTTCGGATTTCTTTTCAGGTTTAGATGTATCTTTTCTCTGAGTGTGATCTGTTTTGTCTTTCAATGGTTCTGTAGTATACTGTTGTGTTTGAGTTGACTTTGGTTCAGTTTCTGTTATTTGCTCAATTGTAAACGCTTGAATTAAGGACGGAATTGTGTTGTTGTTAAGCCATGTCCATGGTGTTTGACATTCTACTGATTTGGTTTGTATTTGTTGTTTCAACGTTGTTGCATACAATGGTGATGAAAAATTCATTCCAGGCCTTGAAATTACTATCTCTCTGGCTTCTTTAAATGAAATCTGTCTCTCACATTTGACTTTCTGAATTTCTTTCTCCCGTTTCCAGACAGGGCAATCCTTGGATGAAGCTACATGATTGCCAGCACAGTGCTGGAACTGACCTTGTAAGAAGCCGAATGGCTGTGGTGGACAACAGTCTGAGCAGAAGAAAGAGAGCCCATAGGACAAAGGTCCTCTGCCTGCTCCTGCAGCTGTCACAGTAAGTGGAGAAAGTAGCATTTCTCCAGTAGGCTGCCATTATAACATCCGACAACATGACGGAGTTAGTATAAACCCAAGAGGTAGACAATGCACGCACCTCATGGGCAGAAATAGGATTGGTAATATAATCGGTAGTCGCTAGACGAGCGTAAACTGCAGTAAACTAACCTGTCTGGCAGAGGCAAAAGCCATCAGAAAAGCCATCTTGTATGTGAGAAAATGCATATCCACCTGGGATAAAGGTCCGAACGCCCAACCCCCCCCCCCCTCCCCATGCAAAGCAGCACCCAAGAAAGATACCATCTTGGGGTAAGCTTCAAAGTCCTAGGCCTTTTCAAGGAAAAGTGCCGAACAAGCTTGGACAGGAATGGAGCAGTACCTATACGACGTTGTCCCACACACACGAAAAGGTCTCCGAAAGCATGGACCTGTACCCTTTGATGGTAACAGACTGGAGACCCTGAGAATCAATCAGATATACCAGAAACTCTGCAATCTGTATTATCGAAGGATTGGCATAATCAACAGAGTGAACGGCACACCATCGACAGAAGACCTTCCACTTAGCCTCATAGGCTAAACCAGTAGAGTGACTCCTTGAAGAGGAAAAGCACTCCACTGCTCATCTCGAATAACCTCTACGGAGGAGACAGGATCTGACAAAAGATATGCGCGAAGGCACAATGAAGTCAGGACAATGTGAAACCTCCTCGGGTGACCCTGGCAAAGAAAGTCGCAATGTAGAGAGAGACGTGCCGGAACCGCCGCATACAGAGTGCAGAGCAGATTGATCCACACCCACTGAGGTGACAGGGGAGCGATCAAAATGATTTGACAACTGCAGGTTCGTATCTTGGGTAGAACCTGAGGCAGAATCGGAACCGGCAGGAAGGCGTAGCCGACAAGACCGTTCCAATCGAGTGACAAAGCATCCACGGCAAAAGCCAGAGGATCTGGACATGGGGACACGAAAATGTCCACCTGATGGTTCCAACGAGTTGCAAAGAGATTGATGTGGGGACGACTCCAGAGATCGCAAAGTGACTGGAACACTGCCCTGTGGAGCATCCACTTGGTGGAAATGAACCTGCCCCGTCGGCTAGGGGGGGGGGGGGGGATCCATGTCCGGAAACTCAGAAGAGCAACAAACTCCTTCTGGTTGACGTGAAGAGCAAAAACTCCTTCTGGTTGACATGAAGAGCTGCTTGATCCTGGTCCCATGACCCGTAAAGGGAAAGACATAGAGGATCCAACGTCACACCCCATCAGAGATCGCTGGCGACTGCCGCCAGAACACGATCGGACGTGGGGAAGTCCAACGTAACTCCCTGCATAATCCACTGAAGATCCGTTAGGGGAGAAGGTGACGAAGAGACTCTGGTAACGGAAGCACCAGATCTAGAGGATCGACATTCGGCTTCCAACGACTGAGCAGAAAGTGTTGGAGAGGTCTGACATGCAGCCGACCTAGAGGAATGAGATCCGTCACCGAACCGGAGACAGAGCAGCTGGGGAAAACTCCAAGCTGGTGCGGTCATGGACTGGGACAGAGACAGAGCAAAAGCTGAGAGAATCACAGCCCTTTCCCGGGAAACCGCCACTGTATTCAGCTGAGTACGGAAGCCCATCCCTAGATGACAAAACGGCGGAGAAGGGACCAGGTCCAACTTCTCCTCGTTGACTCTGAACCCTAGCAATGTGAGCAGGCTCAACAGTGTGTCGACATCCGACTCCAGAAAGGCAGGATTGGAATGCCTCAGGAGGATATCGTCCAGATATGCCGAAGTAGTCAACCTGGACTGTGTGCGATGTAAGGCTAACACATGCGACATCAGGCGGGTGAAGGCCCAAGGAGCCAGGCTGAGGCTGAAGGCATGGCCTTGCAGTGGTAAATTTGTCCCAGAAAAAGCGAACCCGAGATACTTTCGCGATGTCCGATGAATCGGAACGTGAAATAAAGCGTCTTGCAGGTCGATTCTCCCTGGTGAATGGAGCGGCGAATCGACCTGAAAGTCTCCATGCTGAACTTAGGAGCAATGAGAGACTGGTTCAGGATACTCAGATCGATGACCAGTAGGAGTCAGCCAGCCTTCTTCGGCACCAAGAACAGGCGGGAATAAAATCCCACTGAATGAATGTTCTTGATGACCTTGATCGCCTCCTCTGACAGGAAATTGCCTATCTCCATGATCAAAAGTTCCCAACGTGTAACGTCAAAAGGGATTTGTGTTGGAAGAGGCACTCTCGACTGAGTTGGATGCCTCAACCTGGGACGAATCGAGGTGACGACTGCTGACGCCAGGGATTTTTCTACCCTTTTTGGGAAAGGGTCCAGGGGCCTTTCTAATTGGGAAAATTAGCGTCGCAGAGGCCAAAATTGGGAATTTATCTGAGCGATTATCAACAAGAAATATATAAACTTACTAGCATATCCTTGTGAGAAATCAGTCTATTAATCAATGAAAACCTGTTGTATAATTGTATTTACCCACTGGCTGCTTAGAATTATTAAATTGTACTGGTGATTAATCAATCCTAGTGATGAAAAAGGATTGATTCTGAATACCCCCTAACTCTTTGCCTAACAGTGATGACTAAGGTTACCGTGCAGTTGATTTTGTATTTGCCTCAACGATGTGGATTTGAAATTTAGTATGACCCATGGTGAGAGTGTTCTTCTCTGAAACAGAAGGTATATTCTTTTTAAAAAAATATTTAAAGTGTTTAAAATAAATTTCAAGTTCATATAAGAAGCTGGGTCATTCATGGTTTCTGAATACCCTAACTGAGTTGAAAAGCGTAGTTAAAAAAGTTTTCGATATCCTTCGTAAATTAAGCGTTATTAACAATTTGAGTTAATTAATTTCTTTGGTAAATGACAAAACATTTCAGTTGTCTCCCTTCCCGGCTGCGCTGGGTAATAATACACTG
The DNA here is from genome assembly GCA_031216915.1 of Pictodentalium vernedei. Taxonomy (NCBI): domain Eukaryota; kingdom Metazoa; phylum Mollusca; class Scaphopoda; order Dentaliida; family Dentaliidae; genus Pictodentalium; species Pictodentalium vernedei. Next base: position 131,340,249 of record CM062290.1, on the reverse strand, counting down.
TTCAGAAAACAGACAATTTCTGCCAACCATCTTTCACTGACACGTGCGATTGGTGCTTTGAAGGTCTGCCATTCTTATCCATCCAAATACCTGTGATTTCTATTGTAGCCTTATTACATTTAACACCTTCCAACAAACTTCACAAGTTTTCAAAGAAAAACATTCAATGCAAATTGTGGGGCGAATTTCAATGCAGCCAATTTTTCAGTGGAACAGAGTGTAACTGCAAGCAATTTCGATATGGACAAACTGTCTCCAATACATTTTTTTTGTTTTGAAACGGTGGTTAACTTTAATAAATTCTAATTAACTCGATGCGTGTCTTGTGTGATTCGTTGTTTTGTCTGGTACTTTGTTTTTAAATAGCCATTTTGTGCTGGTTGCTATCAGTTGGGGCGAATTGTTCGAACGACTGCGCCATTGCAATTCTTTTCAGAAATATAAAATTGGGCTAGTTTAGGCTATTTTCATAGCCGTGTGACGGACTTTAACAGCAACCGTGTTTACTGTTTTTTGCGGAAGCGTGTGTTTTTAAAAAATAAAACATAAGAAAATACAGTAAACTGCCATGTATTACCCTTCGTACTGGAACAATTCACACTGCGAAGTCCACTGGCAAATATTATTCGGTGCTGGTCACTTAAAAATAAACGACTGGTCACACAGAAATGAATTCTCAACTGCCGTGAATTGGGAATTTTTGGGAGCAAATTGGGAAAAAAAGTGACTATTTTCGATTGGGAATGGGGCCGATATTCGGCCCCTCTCGTCGGTCAAAAAAAACCCTGGACGCTTACCTTTACCCCATGAGTAAGTAGAAGCAGCGGCAGGAGGATCAGCCCTTGGCTTCGCAGAGGAAGCAGAAGGGTGCTTGTTAGGCTTTGGGCGGCCCCTGCCTCCAACAGAAGGCTGATCAAGCTGACGAAGCAGCAGCTGATCTATGGAATGACATAGGGAGTCATCCCGGACAGTCGCAACAGAACCATGGAATAGTTGCGGACCCACCGACGAAGCAGATCGAAGAGCAGCACGCTGCCCCTCGTGTCCAGCACAGCATCCCTGCAAACTAATTCCAAGTTTGCCGTGTTACAGGCATGCGTGTGAGTAAGATGCATGAGCGCCTTGGACAGCACACACAAAGGAGCCTGTACGTCATCAAACTTATCTGGGGGCAGATAAGCAGCAAAGCAGAGACAATGTGATCGAAGAGAGAAAGCATGTCCAGCATGTCTCTCGATAAGCCCAACACGGACTCCAGAGTCTCCATATGAATAACGGCCGACTTGGGCTTGGAAAGCCTGAGGGAGTTGGAGTCCTGATCCAAGGCCCTCAAAGTCTGGCAGACTGATGGATTGGCGGAATCGTAGGAGCGATAATGCGCCGGAGGCAAAAAAAAGTGTCAACCCTGGTGAAGAATGACGTCTTCATAGCCTTGGAACTCAGCTTACGAGTCCAAAGCTGTAATACTTCAACCACCTGTACTGACAGGCCCGGTCAAAGGTGCCCAGAAGCAGATTGCTCGACAGGCTGTAGGCGTGCAACCGATGATCACGGCCAGGCAGACACTGTCAGCTGGTTTGACAGTTTGAGATCTGGAAGGAACCCAAACACAAAGTCAAGAGCTGCCCCCAAGTCAGAAGACTGTTGGCTCTCGATGTCAGGTATGTCGGACTCATCTCCTGAGTCGGAAGACACATAGCCCATCATGGGCAAACAGCCGATGCCTCCCATGGTGTAGGCACACCAGGGGATCAGAAAGCGGGCTGTTTCCAATCCTGGGAGGCGGTGCCACAGGTGCAACCGGAAACCACTCGTAGCCTTGCTGGAAGCAATGGGAAGGCTTTTGGACAGAACCTGAGTGAGCAAGGAGAGGGCCTCCCTAAGCTCACTGACCGTGTCGGCCAGTTCGACGTGGGAACAGACCGGCAAAGTGGCTTCACCCTTGACCCTATTAACCAGCGAAGGGTCACAATCCTCAAATACACCTGACGCGGGACGATGGGCTGCAGCCGAAACATCTGAAGGCAGATGTGTACAGGGGTATGACATACCCCGAGGATCTACAGAGCGGAAACTCAGGAGAGTCGCTGCGGACCTCTGAGGGTCAGAAGGTCCAGACTGCATAAAAGGTGTGGTCCCGCAAAACTGGCCATGGGACCAGAGTGCGTGGATAGAAATACCACAGAGCTCATGGTGGCCCCAAAGAGAAAACTGCGGTGCTCGATGGCTGAGAAACCACATTAGAGAGTTCGGCCGGCAGATCCTTCCAACTTTGCCGAGTTGAAGTCAGGGAAGGCTGAGGCCGATATCTCACGTCTACACTACCAGACATCTCTGCAGACCCCTGCAGGGATAAAACTGCTGTGCTCAATGGCGGAGAGGCCAGAGCAGGGTGTTCGGTCAGCAGCCACTTCCGACTTCGCCCAGTTGAAGTCACAGAAGACTGAGGCAGATACCAAACATCCACACTACCAGACATTGCTGCAGACGAGGCCGGCTGAAATGGTGGCCGTTGACGTTGCAGACAGAACAGCAGTAGCAGCAGATATGACGGGAACTGTTGAAACTGGTGGAAAAGGGGAGAGAGCAACTGAGCTCAGCCTCCAAAGGAGGAGTCACAACCCTAGTGACAGCCTCAGATTTCGACAGGAGAGGGACCATAGTCCTGGAACCAGGCATCTCTTCACCAGACAACTCAACAGCTCCCGCAGTATTCACCACAGTTAAAAACTGCACATCCCCCATGGAGGGCGTCTAACTCTCACCAGACGTGGTTGTGTTGGGAGGCCCCGAAACAACAGCATTCCCCCCCCCCCCCCCCCCCATGCACCATAAGACCATAAGCGAGAGCAAAAGGCATTACCCTAAAGGAACCGTACTGGACATAACAGAGGTGAGAGCAGTAGAAGAAAAAGGTGAACTCAACAGACATATAAGGTAGAACACCCCCACTACGAGAGAAAGGTAGCAGAAAACTTACCCGTGGGAATACAACTGAACACAGACGGCCAACAGGGACCCAAAAAACAGAAATTCTGCCCTCAACAGAGCGGAGAAATCCTGTCAATACACCCCCCCGCCTCTTATTGACACCTAACTCCAATAATAATAATAAAATTTATCAACCGAAACATTTTATGTCTGAACCGCACGGTACATGAAAGTCACACGCGACACGGAAAATATATAAAATACAATGAAAGTTAAAAAATTTATAGTAATTTATATATTTTTTATACTTACCAATGACCCAGACATAGCTGGTGCTAACTCTTAAAATATAGGGCCAAACACAAATTTTGCCCCCCAATCCCCAAAATTTGCATCTAAAACCAAAGAAAACATGTCCTGAAAGGCCCTCCACACTTTGCCCCTACTGCGCATGCGCAGTGTCAAGGACGTTCCGAAATTGGCGCCATTAATCATTCTAATAACCAGTGCCTGGTAAGCGCTATGTACTCAGCGGGGAGGCAAGAGTTCCCAACTCCTGGGAGGGCCATCCCTGTCTGGGTCATTGGTAAGTATAAAAAATATATAAATTACTATAAATTTTTTAACATTTTTATACTGTACCAATGACCCAGACATAGCTGAATAGTAAAAAGGCTGGAGGGCCAAGGACATAGAGCAAAATGGAATACGCTCAATAAAATAAAATAGAGTCATCCCCTGTAGGGAAAAAGAAGTAATAGGCCTTACATGTATCTTTCTTATTTATGATAAATTAGAAAGATACAACACCTTCCAAAATTGAGCTTCATACATCCATGTACTCTATTAAAATCCAATATAATCCTTATACTAATAATTTTTAAAGTAAGCCAATAAATAAAGTAAGTCTAGAGAATAGAGACTGAGGATTGCATAATCATGTCCGTTGACATATGCAATATTCAAAAGCTATACTTTAAAAACTAAGACTTGAATGAATTTTAAAAACCTAAACTTCTCACTAAACAACCATCCCAATAACAGCTCAGAATTACTAACTCCGGAGGAGGTATCCCCTTGTTTTCATAGTAAAACAGGTGACCCAAGGGAACACCCTCCCCCCCCCCCCCCCTTTTTCTTGCCCTGGGTCAAATAGCCCAGAGCGAAGAGGGCAGCCGAACGGAGACACTGCCGAAACAGACAGCCTACCTAGCTATAGTAGCAACTGTTAAGTGAATGACATTCTGAGCAGTAGATAATAGACCTAACAATAGAGGCCTCCAGAAATGGACTCGATATTTCTGAGATAAAATTCATGAATGTGGATGGCTGAGCGCAATGAGCGGCCTTCAAAAATCTATAATAGCGACACTATTAATGTAAGCCCAAGAAGTAGAAGACCTCTTACTTCATGAGCCGAAATCTTAAGCACAACTGCTAAGTCAATGATATACCATAAGCAGTACCGATAGTTAATAGAATCCATTAACAATAAAATGGAGCATAACGTCCTTCTACTAGACATCAAAGACAGAAGAAGCTTACGCCCATAGTAATAAACAGATATCTGTTTATAAATACATAAACTGTACCCGGAAAGAGTAAAGGCCTATGCCCATACGAAGACGGAAGGACCTTAAAATAATAGGTTCCGGATAATAGGAGCCTAACTCTTATGCAACAATCCAACCTAAATAGTAACGGAAGTAGTGATTCCGAAACTACGAAAGTGAAAATCATCCATCGATAGTGCATGAAACTCACTGACTCTACAGTAAAAGAGAAACCAACAGAATTACTGTCTAAAAGGTCAGAATTTGAAAACTACTGTTTCCAGAGGCTCAAATGATTACTTAGCTAAATAAGAACCGAAGTTAAAATCCATATAGGAATTTAATCTAAAGATTCTAAGTCTATTTATCAAAAAGTTACTAACTGACTTAGATAAAGAGACAAAAAACTCAATTGTAAACTATCGTAGAGTGCATAGGTATGAGGTAACATAAACCTATAACCTAAATAATAACAGGCTGCAGTAGATCTTGTGAAACAAGTATACTAAAAAATAGCAAAGAGTAGTATGGAGGGATCAACAATATGAACATAATGATCCCTACACCACGACGGAAGAGCCTCCACTTTAGCCGCATAGAATAGCGAAGAAGAGGATCTCCTATAGTAAGAAATCGCGTCCAAAGCTCGTCCAGTACAGTGCTTACAATGCAATACGGACCACACAACGGAATACATGAAGGTTGCGACCTTGCTGGTTGTGATAAAGATGACACGATTTACCCAGTGAAAAAAGATCCTCACATAGAGGAAGATTTCACGTTAAGACCCACAGTAGACAAGAGAGTAAATTACCCATGATCTCTGTGAAGATAGAGATGCTATCAACAGAAATGTATTGTGGTTGTTTATCTTAGCAATACCTGCTGAAACAACAGCGCCGGAGGATACGCGTATCCTATCATTCCGTCCTATAGATCAATAGAGCGTTAACAACATTAGCTCAGAGATCTGGACAAGCCAACACATACGTCTGCAATTGATTAGCAAGCTGTGTCATAAATAAATCATCATTGGGCGCTCCCATAGATAGCAAATCTGATTGAATACTTGTTTGTTGAGAGTCCATTCTGACAGCAACAAGCGACCCGTAAGAGAACGGGAGTCCGATAAAACAATCAGACGACCCGGAATATGACGGACCAAAACTGAACTTGGTGTACTATAACCAACAGACGGATTCTTTCCATTAAATTGAATAACGGAAACGAAAGAGTGCCTCCCTGGTTCCGGAGATACGCCACTACTGTCGAATTAAAGAACAGGAATCTGGGCATGCGTTTCTGAATAATGTTCATGCAATGACATAAAGCAAGCCTAAAAAACATTATTCCGCGGAAGAAAACTGATTGCTAAGAGACTGCGGAACCCAAAGACCCTGGCACTTCGAATCCGTAGGGATCAGTATTATATCCCAATCTGTTTGACTGGCAACCGTCATAACAGCCACACTCGGGTCCGGCAACTGCGGTGGCACTCTCTGAGTCAACCACCGAATGTTTGCCCCATTCTGAATCTCTTGTAACACTAGATAGACAAGAGAACGTGTAAATCGAGCAATTCATGGATTGCCGAAAAGTTGCCGTCGAAGAGAAGCTCCTCCGAGAACGAAGCGACTCTGAGAGAGTTCTTAACCTTACTATCCACGCGTGTGGATGTAGCTAGGGCTGCGTCACGTCTAACCAACTCCAATCAGCCACTGAAGGGCGGAGTTATACGTGAACAAACTACTGCCCTCAAAAGAAATTACATTGAGAATAATATCCCGTAAATCTTTTCTTGAAGACGTAATGATAACGCCTCAGTAAGGCGGATTACGTATGATAAAGCGTCTAAGTTAAGTCTACTATACATAATGTCGTTCCCAACATTGAAATTGGAAAAGACATAAACGGCGAAAAAGAATATATGCAGTCTTTAATCACACCGTCTAGACGCATATGAACTCTCGGTATGCCCTGCTCTGCCAAAATAAACTATTCGTATAAATGATAAAATGGCAGAAATGAGCAACGCGGACAAGAAACTAAACTATCATGCTTAGTAGCAGGCTTGTATATATATATATATAGCGTCGAAAAATAAAACACATGTTGTAGTGACAATATTGGACTGCGTCGGTAAGTCAGGGACAATGTCCCTGAACCGATCGAAAAATCCGAGTCCAATGACGCTATAAGTCTCTTATCCAAGATCGCAGCAATGAAGTCCGAAATAACAATCACTGGAAGATAATGCCAGAAGATATGAAAGGCATCTTCCGATACTACTAAAGGGAAAACTCGAAATCTTTCGAATCCCTTTCGCCATCCTGTCGGACCCTATAAAGCGTTCGGTCGTCCGTACCTGATGCAACCACGGACCGCACCGACCCAGCGCCGTCGGATAATTCCTGATTCGACCGAGAAACAGTCAATTGCTGGGATGCTGCGAAACAACTGTGCTAACTCGGATAGCACGTCCGTCACTGAGGCCTGAGGAGAAGCGGTCTTACGATGCATTGCCGCTGGAAGCTCTGTGATCGTTACCCCGTGCATACTACCAATATGCGAGCGAACGGAGTGTATAGGCCTCATGTCCCTTGGCTACCGGATGGCGCGACCTATTCGCCGTGGAATCACTGAATGCCGAAACTGATCGGATACTCGAGGTCACGTAGCCAATGTGCGGTCGTGTGCCCTGCTGTGAGGATGAGGAAGCATCAAGGACAGTCTCTCGGACTGTCAATATAACGGAGCGTCCCGACCGACGGACATATGCTCCGAATGTAAAATATCTGAACCAGAACATGCGGTCCCCTATGTTGTTGGACGAGAGAGGGACCTCTCTCGCTCACAGCCCGGACGGACCTGGACAAGCCAGGAACCGGACTAACAGGCTTCCTCCGATCTGTCCTCAATCTGCCGTCACTGGGTGAGTACTAAAGTAATTAAAGTGCTCGCATCACCCAAATCTCCTTCCTAGACCGCAACGGACGAACCCGGCAGCCGAACCATTCGATGAATGTACGCTACACCGGGTGAGCTAGCGAATGTCACTCCGTAGGCAATAGACATATTCCATGAGCACTTATTGCCGCTAGCTCTTCATTAACTATGACGACAGAGGCACACTTTTGAAAGACATCTCCATAACTCTTCGAACAAGAAACCAGAAATGCTTGGTTAGCAAGCATAAAATAATAATATATATAGCGTCGTTCAATAATTCGAAAGTTTGTGTGACATTATTGGACTATGTCGGAACTGAGGGACGATGTCCCTGAACCGAACCAAAAATTTCTAAGTCCACCGACGCTATCAGTTTCTTATCCGGCATCGCAGCATTCTGGTCCGACGAAAGAAGCTGTAGAAGACCAAGTCAGATGACATACACAACAGCATATGTTGTTCCGAAAGGGAAAGCTCGAAATCCTCCGAATCCCTTTCGGTATCCCGTCGGACCGGATGAAACTTTCGGACGTCCGTACCCGCTTCCACAGAGCGTCCCGACCCAGCATCGTCGGATAAAATATATGCGACAGATTCAGTTGATGCTGGGATGCTGCGATAAACTGTGCTATTAAGGAAAGCACGTCCGTTCCCGAGGCCTGTGCAGTAGCGGTCTTATGATGCATTGCCGCCGGAAGCTCCGTGTACGTTGACTCCCGCACACTTCCTATGCGAACGTCCGGAGTCTGCAGGCCTCGTGTCCCTGGCTACCGGATGGTGTGACCTGGTCGCCGAAGAATCCTTGATCGGCGAAGCTGGTAATATATCGGCGGTCACGCAGCCAAGGTGCGGTCGTGTGCGCTGACGAGAAGAGGAAGCCTTAGCAGTCTCCACGGACTGCCTATACAACGGAGCGTCCCGAGCGACGGACGTATGCTCCGCTTGCGACACATTTTGTACCACAACATCTGGGGCCAGATGTTGTTGAACGAGAGAGGGGCCTCTCTCGCTTGCCGTCCGGATGGACCGGAACGAGCTATGAACCGGACTAAAAGGCTTCCTCCGTTCTCCCTCCGATCCGCCGTCACTGGGTGTGCATTAGGTTAATTTATAGTGCTCGCATCACCCCAAAATTCCTTCTAGACCGCAACGGACGAACCCGGCTGCCGAACCATTCGGTGAATGGACGCTACACCGGGCGAGCTAGCGGACGTCAAAGGCCGTCGAACCTACTAGGGTCCTCTTAGGCAATTGGCGTATTTAGATGAGCACTTTTCCGCTAGCCCTTCATTAATTGTGACGACGGAGGCACACTGTTGGAAGACATCACAGATACATCACCCTAATCTTGATCGTCTGAAATAGAAATTGATAAAGTAGAGTGACCCTGCGGGGAAAGGACCGGAGTGTCCAAATCCCCAATAACATACCGTGACATACTTCCCATATTGTCATCGAAATCATACGATACAGAACAGGAGTTAATGTGAGTACACTGACCACATATAGAATGATAATAAAGTCAGAGGAAGACTTCCTCTTAAAACAATTCATCAATATCCTTTCAATGTGAAAAGAAAACAAGTCCTGGTACTCGCACTAACCCCTGGCAATCAAAATACATAATAATAATATGATCCATTAATATAGAAAAAATAATTGAAATCAAAATATTTTGAAAAAATATTTTTTCAGAACAGCCCAAGATTCTGAAAAGTAACGTTGAGCCCCAATGGATCCCAAGCCTAAGTGTGGACAAAAATTTTTAAAATATTTTAAACAATTTATTCAACACTTACGAACAATAATAATGTATCTAGTTATGATTAAAATAACATCAAGATATTATTTTTTAGAAATCCCCCCCTCACACAGAGGGCTGTTGTAAATGTAAACAATGAGTGTAAAAACACTAAAATAAGACTCCAGGCACCCAGGCCCGAAATCAGTTACCAAAAATACACTATCTGATGCAAAACAGAGACTTCCAGGGAAGAAACTGCAGAACATCAGATGGTAGATGCAGAACCCAACGCCTAACCACCCGTAGGTGAAGACGTAAACATGGGGAAAAGAACAGAATTCATTCTGTTATTCAGCTAAAACTCCCAAGAAAATTTAGTAATAATAATTACAAAAACTATGCCAAAAGCATGGGAGAATAGCAAGGGGGAACTTAAAGGACAGGGAGAGAGGAAAACACTTAAAAAACAGTGTAACTAAATAATCAGAATGACAACAAAATGGCTGCTGCCTCGAAAATAGGTAACTTAACATAATTTCATTAAAAAATTTTAAGTTACAGCCCTGATAATATTCTGTCACACATTTTTTTCCTCTCCTCCTTCTCTATCCTCCTTAGAATCACCATTTCACTAATATTTATGTGTCTGGCATCATTTAAACTGAGATTTATAAGCACAAAGATCAGTCAGATGTTAACTGATGAAGGGCCAAACTTAGAATGATTAATGGCGCCAATTTCGGAACGTCCTTGACACTGCGCATGCGCAGTAGGGGCGAAGTGTGGAGGGCCTTTCAGGACATGTTTTCTTTGGTTTTAGATGCAAATTTTGGGGATTGGGGGGCAAAATTTGTGTTTGGCCCTATATTTTAAGAGTTAGCACCAGCTATGTCTGGGTCATTGGTACAGTATAAAAATATGTGGTTGAAAATAATGACGAGAATATATAAAAGCCCTGTTATTATACTATCCTCAGATCCATAATTCCAGTCACAGGAAACCATTATCAACGAGTTGAATTATCACTGTTTCTGAATGCAGAAAATGGACGTCCTGTCACATGGCCGGACAAAAAAAGAGTGATTCATTGGTGACTGCCTTGTGCACTGGTTCCGGAAGTCGTGGAATTGTGCTAAGAGAAGAACGTTCCCTACTGGGTGTGCACCGATGGCGCTCGACCCAGTTTTGGCTTATTTTTTCTTGTTGCTTTTGCAACACTTTTCTGTCCCAAATGTCTTAGGAAAGATCAAAATAGAGAGTATATTTTCCATGTTAGGGACTTCCACTGTAGTGCAAGCCTGTAGTAAACAATTGTAAGGTAGGTTGATAAGAAATAACAGGATTTACCACCTGCAATCAGTACAAGATTGGAACCATTTTCTAGATGATTGAAGTCACTGGCCTTTTTTTCCGATGGCAGGTGATTGTTACACAACATGCATATTGCATGGCTGTCACAACAAAGTTTTCAGCTTAAGTTAATTATTCAATTCAGTTACCCCACTTGATATTTCTCTCCTATTTTGACTGCAGAGTAAATATTAGAGAAACACATCAAGGGAGGTAAAAAATGAAAAATGAACATTAAATTCTCATACAGCCTGTGTTTATTGTTCTGTAAACCATGCATGGACATAAGTTCACAACCCACGTTTACATTAAAGTTATTATTAAATTGAGACTCTACATGTAAGTATGTATATATGCTCAGGGTATTTCTAGTTAATGCAGCTGAGTGTATTGTATTCATTTCATACACAAAACTGCATTCACACTATTTACCAAAATAAACACAATCTTCACAAGAGAAAAATATTGTGTTATTATATGGTTAATCACGATCTTCTTTCCAGAAAAAACCTGCAAATAGTATTTTAGCTAATATTGCCCAGCACAAAACATGCATATTCTGAGAATTTATGTGCTATTAAACTTTCGTAATTGGTGATTTATCAATGAAATATAGTGGTGTAACAGGCAACAACAGATTTTTTTGTGCCCTATTCAAACCATTGGAATCGGCAGAATGTTTGGTGAAATAACTGGTAATCGGTTGATAGCAAGTTAATATAATCGGTTCATCACTACTGTTTTGAGGAACCTCGATTGTGAGAAAGGTTACGCTGAGTCCTTTTGTAAGATAAAGGAAGCAGGGTCTTCTTTCTGATGCAGAAGAGTGTTGATTCTTCTGAATGCTTCCAGAACTTGCGGAGACTGAGTCGGGAATGACAGAGAATCTTCTTTCTTGAGACAATGGAGCTCTGTCAAACAAGATATAATAGAATAAATGCTAAGTTTATCTCTAGAATACAGGAAAGTGACACTATCCCTGTTAATTGAATATTCCTGTTAATTGAATAATTTTCATTGGCATAGTGGCTATTCAATTAACTGGGTCCCACTGTACTAACATGAGCAGACACTGATACCAGGCAAACCATCAATCCATTATTATCTAGAATGATCACCCATTTAACTTATGAGTTTCCGGCCATACAATACTTGGGGCATGATCCACACTGAATGCCCCGCACCTGCAGGTGAGCGGGAAATACTGCAACAGAGTTTACATCTAGTGTTGGGCGGTTGTGGAATTTGACTTGCGGTTACGGTTTCAGTTTTTTATCCCCAAAAGCCTCGGTTGCAGTTGTTTATAGAAGTATATCAATCAGGGACCAGCCTAGGGGGCAATTTTAGGGAGACTTCAAGTCTCCCTCCAGAAAAAATAGGGAGACTGCAGAGTCATGTAGGGAGACTTCATAGGCAAGTGGGGAAAATTAAGAATATTCATGTACCACCACCCCCCCTCCCCCCCCCCACCCCTTCATAGTTTCAATTTGTGGCCCTCCATTAAGGTCCAAATAATCCAGGTCCAGTTGTCTGTGATGCATCTGTGCCAGGTTAAAAAATCACAAAGTAATTATTGACTGAAAATCCCCTCACTGCTACCCTCTCCTTCATGACCCCTCCCCTCTTCTTCGTGCCAATCCTCCAGCACCCTCCTCTGGTTGCCTTTCACCAAAGTCTACTAAGTTAATAATTTCCTAAGTCTGAAAGTGTGAACAGGACCAGATGTAAGAAGGTTGCTTGGGAGGTACTTTGTTAGTTAATAAACAAAATATATTCTGCGGTTGAGTATTTTGTAAAAGAAATGTCCTTCCGCGTCGTTTTTATGGCATTCCGGTGTCATTCCACGTCTTTTCCTGTCATTCCGGTGTTTAGGAGGACCCTTTTTCAAGATCGTCCACATGCACACTTGTGTCCTGTACAAAGCTTTTCTTGTCATCACTAAACTTTTTTTCATGTGTTTCAATTCCATTTGTGTTTTTCTGGGAATAGACAGCCCAACAGTTAACAGTCGTCAGCAAAACGAAATGAAAATATTGTGTTATAAAATACGTCCGTTGTGTATACATTTCCGGCGTCCTAAGCGACGTAACCTACTTTCAAACTGGGTTATTTTGTTGAGTCGCGAAAGTCACCTATTTTCGTTTCGACACTTGAAGCTCCGACTGAAACGCAACAAAATAGAAATAAAAAAAATCCGCCGAAAGCGACAAAGGACAATTCATTGTTGTGTGATTTCAAATAAATGGAGTTTTATTTGACGAATTAAAATGCCCATTTATCACACTCGAGCACATTTGATTTTTTAAAATAATCGTTTTCATGTAAACCTCGCATCACTCAGTTCAGCCTTTCCTCATTTTGGCCAATTTTTAGAGGGCGACTTGTAATCGCCCCAACTATTTTTCTAGGCGACTTTGGGCTAAGAAGGGCGACATAATCGCCCTAGTCGCCCTCACGGCTGGTCCCTGATATCAATTTATGGACTAAAACTGTGAAAAATGGCATAATCAACATCCATTTGCATATTTAGTATGGTGAACATTAATATATAGACATAATAATCAAATCACAGGTTTTGTAATGTTTGGCACTTTGAAAATGGTATATAAATTAAATATTTCTATTTTTTTTTTTGGAGGGGGAGGGAGAGGGGGAGGGCATGTCTGTGTGACATTGCCTCTCCAGACCCAAACCGCCCACCTGGCAATGGCCTGCTGCCCCCCTTGACTCCACTGGCCATGGCCTGCTGCCCCGTGGCCTCCTCCAGGCCCAAACCCCCACACCGACCATGGTCTACCCCCCCCCCCCCCTGCTTGGTGAGCACTGACCACAATTGGCACAATAGCGACTAATCAACTAATGCTTTAGCTTTTAGGACATAACTTCAAGGTCTAAAGGTTAAATCTAAAGCGTCCCAGCCCCCAGGCTTAATCGCCCTGTTCTCAAACCAGTGACCACAACTCACCTGTGTTGATCCAATACTATCTCATAGTCATACATTGCATCGAAATGAATGCCTGGGTTATGCCCTGCATCAGATGTTTTTTGTTGGTATGAGACTATGATATTACAAAATTGGAAAACTAAAAAAAAAATGGCATATTGTTTTAAAGACCTGACATGAGCAAATATGATGAAATTCTGACCAGTGAATATGCCCAGGGGTGAGTAAAGTAAAAAATGGAAAGGTATATGGGTGGACAGGGTGGTTTGATTAACTTTGATATTACTGAGGCGTTCAACATGCACTCCGTCTGAAGCAGAATTTGAACGCAATTACGCAAAGTTTACACAAAGCCAGGTGAGCTTTTCATTTTCAGACCAGTATTATTATTATTATTTATTGGTGTTTAAGGTCACATATTTATGCACAATGGCTAATCATGACTGTGACAGTTTTATGGGTGGAGGAAGCCGGAGTACCTGGAGAGAGCCATCGAGCAATGGCGAGCAACTGTCAGCTCCCCAACATATTAACTCCACACAAGCAGGGTTAGCATTGGTTGAAGACAAGTGCACCATCAACGTGCAGTACGCCTTAGTACACAACAGCACAGTGCCCCCACGTTGGCAATGGAGATGAAGTGTCTTGCCCAAGGACACAACGCAGTTGCCGCAGGTGGTTTTCAGACCAGTTGCATCCCACAAATGTGAAAGAGTTGACCAGGAACAAGTAAATAAGACATTCGACTTGTTACAAAAAAAAAATCAACAATGACATATTTTGATAGTTTGTTGTTATTTCAAAAGCAGAACATTTCCAAATGTTGGGGCGATACGGGAATTCCCAAATCAATGTGTGAAGCGGCAGTGCCTCAAGGGAGAGTACTCAAAAAGTACTAAACACATGTGGATTCCCAATACAAATGGTTCGCGCAACATGCATTTCCAACCCCCCAAATGGCAAAACATTTGCGCTTTTTTCAACTAAAAGTTAAAAAATTTATAGTAATTTCTATATTTTTTATACTTACCAATGACCCAGACATAGCTGCTGGTGCTAACTCTTAAAATATAGGGCCAAACACAAATTTTGCCCCCCAATCCCCAAAATTTGCATCTAAACCAAAGAAAACATGTCCTGAATGGCCCTCCACACTTCACCTCTACTGCGCATGCGCAGTGTCAAGGACGTTCCGAAATTGGTGCCATTAATCATTCTAATAACCAGTGCCTGGTAAGCGCTATGTACTCAGCGGGGAGGCAAGAGTTCCCAACTCCTGGGAGGGCCATCCCCGTCTGGGTCATTGGTAAGTATAAAAAATATAGAAATTACTATAAATTTTTTAACATTTTTATACTGTACCAATGACCCAGACATAGCTGAATAGTAAAAAGGCTGGAGAGCCAAGGACATAGAGCAAGATGGAATACGCTCAATAATATAAAATAGAGTCATCCCCTCTAGGCAAAAAAAAATTAATAGGCCTTACATGTATCTTTCTTATTTATGATAAATTAGAAAGATACAACACCTTCCAAAATTGAGCATCATACATCCATGTACTCTATTAATATCCAATATAATCTTTATACTAATAATTTTTAAAGTAAGCCAATAAATAAAGTAAGTCTAGAGAATAGAGACTCTTATACTCCTTAAAAGTGTCTGAGGATTGCATAATCATGTCTGTTGACACATTCAATATTCAAAAGCTATACTTTAAAAACTAAGACTTGAATGAATTTTTAAAACATAAACTTCTCACTAAACAACCATCCCAATAACAGCTCAGAATTACTAACTCCGGAGGAGGTATCCCCTTGTTTTCATAGTAAAACAGGTGACCCAAGGGAACACCCTCCCCCCCCCCCTTTTTCTTGCCCTGGGTCAAATAGCCCAGAGCGAAGAGGGCAGCAGAACGGAGTCACTGCCGAAACAGACAGCCTACCTAGCTATAGTAGCAACTGTTAAGTGAATGACATTCTGAGCAGTAGATAATAGACCTAACAATAGAGGCCTCCAGAAATGGACTCGATATTTCTGAGATAAAAATTCATGAATGTGGATGGCTGAGCGCAATGAGCAGCCTTCAAAAATCTATAATAGCGACACTATTAATGTAAGCCCAAGATGTAGAAGAACTCTTACTTCATGAGCCGAAATCTTAAGCACAACTGCTGAGTCAATGATATACCATAAGCAGTACCGATAGTTAATAGAATCCATTAGCAATAGAATGGAGCGTAACGTCCTTCTATTAGGCATCAAAGACAGAAGAAGCTTACGCCCGTAGTAATAAACAGATATCTGTTTATAAATACATAAACTCTAACCGGACAGAGTAAAGGCCTATGCCCGTACAAAGACGGAAGGACCTTAATAACAATAGGTTCCGGATATTAGGAGCCTACCTCTTATGCAAAAATCCAACCTAAATAGTAAAGGAAGTAGTGATTCCGAAACTACAAAAGTGAAAATCATCCATCGATAGTGCATGAGACTCACTGACTCTTCAGTAAAAGAGAAACCAACAGAATTACTGTCTAAAAGGTCAGAATTTGAAAACTACTGTTTCCAGAGGCTCAAATGATTACTTAGCTAAATAAGAACCGAAGTTAAATTCCATATAGGAATTTAATCTAAAGATTCTAAGTCTATTTATCAAAAAGTTACTAACTGACTTAGATAAAGAGACATAAGACTCAATTGTAAACTATCCTAGAGTGCATAGGTATGAGGTAACATAAACCTATAACCTTAATAATAACAGGCTGCAGTAGATCTTGTCAAACAAGTATGCTAAAAAGTTGCAATGAGTAGTATGGAGGGATCAACAATATGAACATAATGATCCCTACACCAACGACGGAAGAGCCTCCACTTTAGCCGCATAGAATAGCGAAGAAGAGGATCTCCTATAGTAAGAAATCGCGTCCAAAGCTCGTCCAGTACAATGCTTACAATGCAATACGGACCACACAATGGAATACGTGAAGGTTGTGACCTTGCGGGTTGTGATAAAGATGACACAATTTACCCAGCTAAAAAAGATCCTCTCATTGAGGAAGATTTCACGTTAAGTCCCACAGTAGACAACAGAGTAAATTACCCACGGTCTCTGTGAAGATAGAGATGCTATCAACAGAAATGTATTGTGGTTGTTTATCTTAGCAATACCTGCTGAAACAACAGCGCCGGAGTATACGCGTATCCTATCATTCCGTCCTATTAGATCAATAGAGCCCTAACAACATTACCTCAGAGATCCGGACAAGCCAACACATACGTCTGCAATTGATTAGCAAGCTGTGTCGTAAATAATCATCATTGGGCGCTCCCATAGATAGCAAATCTGATTGAATACTTGTTTGTTGAGAGTCCATTCTGACGGCAACAAGCGACCCCTAAGTGAACGGGAGTCCGGTAAAACAATCAGACAACCCGGAATATGATGGACCGAAACAGAACTTGGTGTACTATAACCAACAGACGGATTCTTTCCATTAAATTGAATAACGGAAACGAATGAGTGCCTCCCTGGTTCCGGAGATACGCCACTACTGTCGAATTAACGGACAGGATTTGGACATGCGTTTCTGAATAATGTTCATGCAATGACATAAAGCAAGCCTAAAAAACATTATTCCGCGGAAGATAATTGGTTGCTTAGAGACTGCGGAACTCAAAGACCCTGGCACTTCGAATCCGTTGGGATCAATATTATATCCCAATCTGTTTGACTGGTAACGTCATAACTGCAACACTCGGGTCCGGCAACTGCAGTGGCACTCTCTGAGTCAACCACCGAATGTTTGCCCCAGTCTGAATCTCTTGTAACACTAGATAGACAAGAGAACGTGTAAATCGAGCAATTCATGGATTGCTGAAAAGTTGCCGCCGAAGAGAAGCTTCTCCGAGAACGAAGCGACTCTGAGAGAGTTCTTAACCTTACTATCCAC
Organism: Pictodentalium vernedei; assembly: GCA_031216915.1. NCBI lineage: Eukaryota > Metazoa > Mollusca > Scaphopoda > Dentaliida > Dentaliidae > Pictodentalium > Pictodentalium vernedei. Next base: position 131,322,819 of record CM062290.1, on the reverse strand, counting down.
GCGCGTGGATGTAGCTAGGGCTGCGTCACGTCTAACCAACTCCAATCAGCCACTGAAGGGCGGAGTTATACGTGAACAAACTACTGCCCTCAAAAGAAATCACATTGAGAATAATATCCCGTAAATCTTTTCTTGGAGACGTAATGATAACGCCTCAGTAAGGTGGATTACGTATGATAAAGCATCTAAGTTAAGTCTACTAGACATCATTGTCGTTTCCAACATTGAGGTTGGAAAAGACATAGACGGCGAAAAAGAATATTTCCAGTCTTTAACCACGCCGTCTAGACGCATATGAACTCTCGGTATGCCCTGCTCTGCCAAAATAAACTATTCGTATAAATGATAAAAGGGCAGAAATGAGCAACGCGGACAAGAAACTAAACTATCATGCTTGGTAGCAGGCTTGTATGCATATATAGCGTCGAAAAATAAAACACATTTTGCAATGAAATTATTGGACTGCGTCGGTAAGTCAGGGACAATGTCCCTGAACCGATCCAAAATTCCGTGTCCAATGACGCTATAAGTCTCTTATCCAACATCGCAGCAATGTAGTCCGAAATAACAATCACTGGAAGATAATGCCAGAAGATATGAATGGCAGCTTCCGATACAACGAAAGGGAAAACTCGAAATCTTTCGAATCCCTTTCGCCATCCTGTCGGACCCTATAAAGCGTTCGGTCGTCCGTACCTGAAGCAACCGCGGACCGCACCGACCCAGCGCCGTCGGATAATTCCTGATTCGACCAAGAAACTGTTGATTGCTGGGATGCTGCAAAACAACTGTGCTAACTCGGATAGCACGTCCGTCACTGAGGCCTGAGGAGAAGCGGTCCTACAATGCATTGCCGCTGGAAGCTCCGTGATCGTTACCCCGTGCATACTACCAATATGCGAGCGAACGGAGTGTATAGGCCTCGTGTCCCTTGGCTACCGGATGGCGTGACCTATTCGCCGTGGAATCACTGAATGACGAAACTGATCGGAAACTCGAGGTCACGTAGCCAATGTGCGGTCATGTGCCCTGCTGTGAGGATGTGGAAGCATAATGGACAGTCTCTCGGACTGTCAATATAACGGAGCGTCCTGACCGACAGACATATGCTCCGAATGTAAAATATCTGAACCACAACATGTGGTCCCCTATGTTGTTGGACGAGAGAGGGACCTCTCTCGCTCACAGCCCGGACGGACCTGGACAAGCCAGGAACCGGACTAACAGGCTTCCTCCGATCTGTCCTCAATCTGCCGTCACTGGGTAAGTACTAAAGTAATTAAAGTGCTCGCATCACCCAAATCTCCTTCCTAGACCGCAACGGACGAACCTGGCAGCCGAACCATTCGATGAATGCACGCTACACCGGGTGAGCTAGCGAATGTCACTCCGTCGATCCTACAAGGGATCTCTTAGGCGATAGACATATTCCTTGAGCACTTATTGCCGCTAGCTCTTCATTAACTATGACGACAGAGGCACACTTTTGAAAGACATCTCCGTAACTTTGCGAACAAGAAACCAGAAATGCTTGGTTGTAGCAAGCATATAATAATAATATATATAGCGTCGTTCAATAATTCGAAAGTTTGTGTGACATTATTGGACTATGTCGGAACTGAGGGACGATGTCCCTGAACCGAACCAAAAATTTCTAAGTCCACCGACGCTATCAGTTTCTTATCCAGCATCGCAGCATTCTGGTCCGACGAAAGAAGCTGTAGAAGACCAAGTCAGATGACATACACAACAGCATATGTTGTTCCGAAAGGGAAAGCTCGAAATCCTCCAAATCCCTTTCGGTATCCCGTCGGACCGGATGAAATTTTCGGACGTCTGTACCCGCTTCCGCGGAGCGTCCCGACCCAGCATCGTCGGATAAAAAATATGCGACAGATTCAGTTGATGCTGGGATGCTGCGATAAACTGTGCTATTTAGGAAAGCACGTCCGTTCCCGAGGCCTGTGCAGTAGCGGTCTTACGATGCATTGCCGCCGGAAGCTCCGTGTACGTTGACTCCCGCACACTTCCTATGCGAACGTCTGGAGTCTGCAGGCCTCGTGTCCCTGGCTACCGGATGGTGTGACCTGGTCGCCGATGATTCTCTGACTGGCGAAGCTGACTGGATATCCGAGGTCACGTAGCCAAGAGCGGTCGTGTGCGCTACCATGAGAATGAGGAAGCCTTATTGACAGTCTACTCCGGACTGACTATATGTCGGAGCGTCCCGAGCGACTGACGTATGCTCCGAATGCGAAACATTTTGTACCACAACATCTGGGGCCAGATGTTGTTGTACGAGAGAGGGGCCTCTCTCGCTCGCCGTCCGGATGGACCAGAACGAGCTATGAACCGGACTAAAAGGCTTCCTCCGTTCTCCCTCTGATCTGCCGTCACTGGGTGTGCATTTGGTTGATTTATAGTGCTCGCATCACCCCAAAATTCCTTCTAGACCGCAACGGACGAACCCGGCTGCCGAACCATTCGATGAATGGACGCTACACCGGGCGAGCTAGCGGACGTCAAAGGCCGTCGAACCTACTAGGGTCCTCTTAGGCAATTGACGTAATTACATGAGCACTTTTCCGCTAGCCCTTCATTAATTGTGACGACAGAGGCACACTGTTGGAAGACATCACAGATACATCACCCTAATCTTGATCGTCTGAAATAGAAATTGATAAAGTAGAGTGACCCTGCGGGGAAAGGACCGGAGTGTCCAATTCCCCACTAACATACCGTGACATACGCTTCCCATATTGTCATCGAAATCATACGATACAGAACAGGAGTTAATGCGAGTACACTGACCACATATAGAATGATTATAAAAGTCAGAGGAAGACTTCCTCTTATTACAATTGATCAATATCCTTTCAATGTGAAAAGAAAACAAGTCCTGGTACTCGCACTAACCCCTGGCAATCAAAATACATAATAATAATATGATCCATTAATATAGAAAAAATAACTGAAATCAAAATATTTTGAAAAAATATTTTTTCAGAACAGCCCAAGTTTCTGAAAAGTAACGTTGAGCCCCAATGGATCCCAAGCCTAAGTGTGGACAAAAATTTTAAAAATATTTTAAATAATTTATTCAACACTTACAAACAATAATAATGTATCTAGTTATGATTAAAATAACATCAAGATATTATTTTCCAGAAATCCCCCCCTCACACAGAGGGCTGTTGTAAATGTAAACAATGAATGTAAAAACACTAAAATAAGACTTCAGGCACCCAGGCCCGGAATCAGTTACCAAAAATACACTATCTGATGCAAAACAGAGACTTCCAGGGAAGAAACTGCAGAACATCAGATGGTAGATGCAGAACACAATGCCTAACCACCCCTAGGTGAAGACGTAAACATGGGGAAAAGAACAGAATTCATTCTGTTATTCAGCTAAAACTCCCAAAAAAATTTAGTAATAATAATTACAAAAACTATGCCAAAAGCATGGGAGAATAGCAAGGGGGGACTTAAAGGACAGGGAGAGAGGAAAACACTGAAAAATCAGTGTAACTAAATAATCAGAATGACAACAAAATGGCTGCTGCCTCGAAAATAGGTAACTTAACATAATTTCATTAAAAAATTTTAAGTTACAGCCCTGATAATATTCTGTCACACATTTTTCCTCTCCTCCTTCTCTATCCTCCTTAGAATCACCATTTCACTAATATTTATGTGTCTGGCATCATTTAAACTGAGATTTACAAGCACAAAGATCAGTCAGATGTTAACTGATGAAGGGCCAAACTTAGAATGATTAATGGCGCCAATTTCGGAACGTCCTTGACACTGCGCATGCGCAGTAGAGGTGAAGTGTGGAGGGCCATTCAGGACATGTTTTCTTTGGTTTAGATGCAAATTTTGGGATTGGGGGGCAAAATTTGTGTTTGGCCCTATATTTTAAGAGTTAGCACCAGCAGCTATGTCTGGGTCATTGGTACAGTATAAAAATTTAGGTTTTTTTTAGATGTTAGGATCGCCTTGTTCAAGATAGTGATATAAATTTTGTTTGAGCTAATCAGAGCTATGCCGAGAGATTTGGAATTTGGAAACAAAATTTGCTCGCTTACTGGGCAGTGGGCATACTGGCATTCAGTATGCCATTGCAAATTGGTCAGGTAAAATTGACCCTGGTAGACAATTAAGTTGCCAAACAAAATCCCCGGGTACAGTACACTCAACTCTACCTAGTGCTTCTATATATAGAGGCCACCAGGGACCGAAAGGTCTGGGGCCAAAAACTATATGGCGAATGAGAATAATTGTATTCCATTGCTCACATGAATACTCATTACCACAAGTTTTGCATCAAGCATGCTTGTCTTTAGAACTTTCTGGAATAAAATAATCCCAGATGGGCGACGTTTTTCTTGCTTCCGCCATTACTGTCACTGTACTTAGCAAAACGGCGTGAAAGAGCGAAAAATGCGGTTGTCATTCGCCGATGTGATTGCGGTTGTCATTTCACAACTTAAACCAACCCGCATTTGCTGTTAACCTCCCAGCACTATTTACAACATCTCTTCTGCACCGGGTGGTCCCAAGAGTTCAATGAACATCACATTCTCAGATAAAAAAAATATACATTCAATATTTTTACAAAATTAACATCTTTTAAATAATATTCAGTGACATTCACCCACTGACCATTGGACCTCAAAATAAGAAATAACTAAAATAGCTACCTCAATACAAGCTTCCAATCTGGCATGTGCACTGAATCAACTTAGCTCAGACAACTTTAGAGGATTTTGAATAATTATTTTCCGAACTTCACGCAAACGTGCTTTTTGTCAATTTTCTCACTTAACTTCAGACTGAATGATGAAGTCAGCCTGATTATTTGTATCAACAGAACCAAACAGCATTCAACAACAGGTGAACAGTCTGGCACTGAAGGAATCAACCAGTAATGCAGGACAGCCTACTATTCCCATCTGGTAGAAATTTAAGGTGTAGGATAATGCCGTTGTGACACAAAACTAGACTCTATTTTTGGGAGTTACTTTGGCTTAATTTGTGGGATGTGGTGGGGGTCTAAATTAATCATTTGACCTGAATTCTGTCAAAAATAGTGCCAGAATACCATTGGTTATATGTTATGAACCACTAAACGGGTGAACATGTGACTTGGAGCATTTGACACCCAAAGTTGTGAGTAAGATTAAATACACCCGATTGGCTGATTGGTTCAATATCAGTGGGATTTGAAACCATTAATTAAACAAATTTTTTGTCCTCTTCAGGAAGGATTAAAAAGTTTGTTTGTAATTTTGTGCCGGAATGTGTGAGAATCTCTCAAAAACATGAGGCATGAAAAAAAAAGTGTCAAAGCCATTCAGTGCAGGACCATAGGGTAGTAGTGAAAATTCGAATTTTAAATTGAAATTCCATGTGGCAACATATATTTTTTTCCAGTTTATTTTTTTTAAGAGATGATGTACTTTGTGACTGTATATGTATTTTTTTTTCAAAACAACTTGGTGTGTTGTACAGAGAGTGAAAGGTTAGCACTGTGTTCAATGAGATTGTTTTAGGCATTCATAACCTATTGTGAGGCAGTTATGGTTCCACTCTACAGTTTTGCCCTATTGCACAGTCATACTATTGCACAGGGGTGAAATTCTAAACATAGGGCATATGTTGAAACTAAGGCCACGTAAAATAGAGATATATTTTTAGTATCAGATATACTAGTACATGTATGATTACATTAGGCTTTTTGTTGGACAGGAGAATTTGAAGTTTTGGTCCCAAATTTGGAGTTTGATACATAGGGGTAAATTACCAGATAAAGTATGGGAAACAGTGGCTTCGATAAATTGGCTATTTTTTAAAATGTAATTTTTACACAGGTTTGTTACCAGACAGGTACTAGTAAATAAAAAATGAAACGGAAACATATAAATTTTTTGGGGCATTTTTTAAACAGGGGATGCTCCGCCCCAGGGGTAGGTAGGTGGCGTTGGTGGGAAAAATTCTGCTTTTGAGGCTACTGATTGGGTGAAAGTTAAAAAATTTATAGTAATTTATATATTTTTTATACTTACCAATGACCCAGACTTAGCTGGTGCTAACTCTAAAAAATCCAGGGCCAAACACAAATTTTGCCCCCCAATCCCCAAAATTTGCATCCAAAACCAAAAGAAATCATGTCCTATAGGACCTCCATACTTCGCCCCTACTGCGCATGCGCAGTGTCAAGGATGTTCCGAAATTGGCGCCAATTATCATTCTTACTGGCAGTGCCTGGTCAGCGCTATGTACTCAGCGGGGAGGTAAGAGTTCCCAACTCCTGGGAGGGCCATCCCCATCTGGGTCATTGGTAAGTATAAAAAATATATAAATTACTATAAATTTTTTAACATTTTTATACTGTATCAATGACCCAGACTTAGCTGAATAGTGAAAAGGCTGGAGGGCCTAGGACATAGAGGAAAATCCAATAAGCTCAACTATATAATATAGAGGCAACCCCTCAAGGAGAAAAGGAGTATTAGGCTTTACATGTATCTTTCTTATTTTATGTTAAATTAGAAAGATACAATACCCTTCATAATTGAGCACAATAACATTCATGTTCTCTATTAACATCCAGTATAACCCTTTATACTAATTATTTTTAAAGTAAGCCAATAAATAAAGTTAGTCCAGAGAATTGAGACTCTTTATATTCTTTTAAAAGTGTCCGAGAATTGTATATGAATGCCCGTTTGACACTTGACATATACAAATGCTTCACACCGAGCTACACTTTAAAAATATGACATGAATGAATTTTTAACATTAATATTACACTTTAAAACCATCCCGGAAACGACTCAGAAATACTGACTTCGGAGGAGGCATTCCCTTGCTTTTCACTATAAAGCAGGTGACCTAAGGGAACACCCTCTCCCCCCCCCCCCTTCCCCTTGCCCTGGGTCAAATAGCCCAGAGCGAAGAGGGCAGCCGGACGGAGTCACTGCCGGAACAGAAAGCCTGCATAACTATAGTTGCAACTGTTTAGTGGACGACATTCTGAGCAACAGATAACGGACCTAAACAATGCAGGTCTCCAGAAATGGACTCAATATTTCTGAGATAAAAATTCGTGAATGTGGATGGCTGAGACCAATAAGCAGCCTTCATTAAATCTGTAATAGCAATACTATTAGCGTAAGCCCAAGAAGTAGCAAGAGCTCTTACTTCATGAGCCGAAATCTTAAGCACAGACTGCTGAGAAGAAGATAAACTCTCATAAGCAGTACGGATAGTTAATTGAATCCATCTAGCAATAGAATGGACCGAAATGTCCCTTCTATTAGGCATCAAAGACAGAAAGAAACGTTTTCGTCCCTTTCTGATAAACTGAGATCTCTGTTTATAAATACGTAACGCTCTAACAGGACAGAGTAAAGGCCTACGCCCGTCTGAAGACGGAAGAGCCTTAATAACAATAGGTTCCGGATATTTATTAGGAGCCTGATTCTTAGCTAAAAAAACCCACATTAGTAGTGAAGGTGATAGTGTTCCCGACACTACGATAGTGAGAATCATCCACCGACAGTGCATGAAGCTCAATGACTCTTCTAGCAGAAGAGAAAGCTAAGAGAAAAGCTGTCTTATAAGATGAGAATTTGAAATCTACTGTCCCAAGAGGTTCAAATGGCTTTTCCTTCAGTTTAAGAAGAACCCAAGCTAAATTCCATTTAGGAATTAACCTAAGAGTTCTGGGTCTATTTATCGAGAAGTTTCTAACCAACTTAGATAAAGAGACATTAGATCCAATTTGTAAACTATCATGATATGCATAGGTATCAGATAACATAGACCTATAACCCTTAATAGTAACAGGCTGCAGTTTGATTTCGTCAAACAAGTATACTAGAAAGTTTGCAATGTCTGGTATAGAGGGATCAAAAATATCCACAGAATGATCCCTACACCAACGACGAAAAACCTTCCACTTAGCCGCATAGTTTAGCGAAGAGGAGGTCCTCCTACAGTTAGAAATCGCGTCCACTGCTCGTCCTGTAAAGTGCTTGCCATGCAAGAAGGACCGCACAACGGAAAAACGTGAAGGTTGAGACCTTGCGGGTTGTGATGGAGTTGACGCGATTTCCCTTGCGAAAGAAGATCCTCCCGTGGAGGAAGCTTTCGCGGTAGGTCCCACAACAGACACCTGAGTAGATTTATCCACGGTCTCTGTGGAGACAGAGATGCTACCAACAGAATCTTGCACTGAGATTGTTTTATCTTTAGCAATACTTGCTGAATTAACGGCGCTGGAGGATACGCATATCCTATCATTCCGTCCCAAGGGATCGACAGAGCGTCTACTGCAAATGCTCTTGGATCCGGACACGGAGACACATACGCCTGCAACTGATTGTTGAGATGTGTCGCAAATAAATCTATCATTGGCCATTCCCATTGGTAGCAAATCTGATTGAATACTTGTTTGTTGAGAGTCCACTCCGACGGCAACAAGCGACACTTTCGTGAAAGGGAGTCTGCTAGTACATTCAGAAGACCCGGTATGTGACGGACCGAAAGAAGAACCTGATGTTCTAGCGCAAACAGAAGGATTCTTTCCGTTAGATTGAACAACGGAACTGAATGAGTGCCTCCCTGATTCCGTATATACGCCACTACTGTCGTATTGTCGGATAGGATTTGGACATGAGCATTGTGAATAATGTCCATCCAATGACGTAACGCAAGCCAAATTGACATCATTTCCTTGATGTTTATGTGCTTACCCAGGAATTGCGGATCCCAAAGACCCTGGCATCTCGAATCCGTTGGGATCAATGATGCATCCCAACCTGTTTGACTGGCATCCGTCATAATGGTAAAACTCGGATCCGGAAACTGCAGCGGAACTCCCTGAGTTAACCACTGAATGTTTGCCCAAGTCTTAATCTCTTGTTTCACTTGATCTGACAAGAGAACGTCTATGTCGAGCGAATGAATTTTCACACTCCAATTCTGAGTCAAGAAAATTTGGAGAGGACGCGTGCGTAACCGCCCCATCGGAATGAGATCAGCAGCGGCTCCGCACAGACCTATCAGTCTCATAAATTCTCTCGCCGTGACTTTGTCTGCGTGCAGACAATAGCGAGCGTAACAACTGACTAATTTCGCTCTGGTTAATGGCAGACGAACGAGATTGTTGTGCGTCTCGAAGCTCATTCCCAGATGTGTGAATGACTTGGACGGCACCAGATCCGACTTCTCCTCGTTTACTATAAAACCGAGACGTCGGAGCAATAGAAGTAGATTCTGAACATCGTTCTGAAGCATTAACTCGTTGCCGTACCTCTGAAGAATGTCGTCCAGGTAGGCCGACGTTACCGCAGACGAATGAGCTCGGAAATAGATCATTACCGAGTTCATTACCCGAGTGAAAGCCCAGGGTGCTAGATTCAATCCGAAGCACATCGCCCGGAATTGATACACCACTCCTAGGACTGTGAAGCGTAGATACTTTCTGAATGTCGGATGTACCATGACGTGAAAGTATGCATCTTTGAGATCTATGCTCGTTGCATAATCGTTCACCCGAATACTCACTCTGACCGACCGAATCGTCTCCATATAAAACTTCGGAGCGACGATCAGCTTGTTTATCCAGCTCAAATCTATGACTGGACGGAACGAGCCGTCTGGTTTCGGAACCAAAAACAGATGGCTGTAGAATCCCGGAGTCTCCTGGTTTTCTACGACCTCTACCGCGTTCTTCATTAAAAGAGACTGCACCTCTGATAATAGAGCGTCTCTTTTCTGCGGATTTGACGGAAGTTGAGTCCATTTTGGACTTCGAGTTAATGGAGGCTTTCGTTTGAAGGATATCTTTAGACCTTCCGAAGTCACTCCTCTCACCCAAGGGTCGTCCGTAATCGACGCCCACTCTTGTGAAAAGCTCGACAACCTTCTGCCAACTGGTACGCGATAGAGGTTTAAGCCATCACCTCCTGGACCTGCGAGGCCTGCGGTAGGAGAAACCACATCCTCCACGACCCGCACCTCGTCCCGTCGACCTCGGGGCGTCCGACCGGTTGTCCCGGCCCGAAGGACGTCCTGAACGTGAGTCGCTACCTTGACGGTCTCTTGAATAAGACCAAGAGGACGCACCGGAACCTCTATAGGAACCTCTCTTGGGCGCATTAGACCCAGAAGTGCCTGTCTTACTCTTGTCTGCTGTGTCCGACTTCTTAGAAGCAGATTTGAACAGCAGAGAATCCGAAGCTTTCTTTGTAATTTTATCATAAATTGCAGAAAGCTTGCCGTCAAAGAGAAGTTCTCCAGAGACCGAAGCGACTCTGAGAGAGTTCTTCACCTTAGTATCCACGAGTGTGGATGTAGCTAGGGCTGCGTCACGTCTAACCAACTCCAGGTTTGCCACTGAAAGGGTGGAGTTACACATGGAATAAGCTACTGTCCTTGAAAGAAGTCTTAAAGAGGATTGTATATCCTGAAATTCTTTCCCTTGAAGGCGCAGTGATAACGCCTTAGTAAGGTGATCTGCGTAAGATAAGGCATCTAAACTGGCTCTGTTAGACGAAATAGTTGTTTCCAACACCGCAGTTGGAATAGACGCCGACGACGGTAATGATAACTCTAAGTCTTCCGCCTCGTCATCCATACGCAGAGGAACTCTCGGAATACCCTGTCCTGCCGTGTCGAATTTATTCCTTGCATTAACTGGTAGAGTGCTGGATGCCCTATTTTGGGCTTTACTAAAAGTGACAGGCAATAACTGTCTGTAGCTACATTCTGCCTGAGGAAGCCTTTATTGTTCCTGATATGAATCAGATTTTTTATACAATACCTTGCTCTCTGACATTTAATTGGATAGTGCCTATTAGGCACTATCCAATTAAATGTCAGAGAGCAGTATATGATGAGCTTTGATTTGTTGTCAGAAAAAACTCAGCACTTTACCAGTTAATGAAAGGCAGGTTGAGAGTATTGGCGGACAAGAAACCTGCTTTCCCCGTTTTGGAAGCAAGTTTGAATATAGCGTCGTTCAATAATTCAAATGTTCTTGCAACATTATTGGACTGAGACGGAAACTCTGGAGCGATGTCCCTGAACCGCTCAAAGAAATCAGAGTCCAATGACGCTATAATTCTCTTGTCCGGAACCGCAGCAGTCTGGCCCGACGGAACAACTTGAGGGAGAAAGTGCCAGATGAAGTCCACGGCAGCTTTATGTTGTTCCGAAAGGGATAGCTCCAAGTCATCCGTATCCCTTTCACCATCCGGTCGGACCTCATGATGCTCCCGGTCGTCTGCCCCCGATGCTTCGGCGGAGCGTACCGACCCAGCGCCGTTGGATAATTCCCGATCCGACACCGTTTCTGTTGGCTGCTGGGATAAGTTGTGCTATCTGCACAAGTACGTCCGACATCGAGGCCTGCGGAGGCGCAGTCTTTCGCTGCTTCGCCGAGGGCAGCTCCGCATCTGATGACTCCCGCATACTTTTCCTATGCGAACGTCCGGAGTCCATCGGCCTCGTGTCCCTGGCTACCGGATGGTGTGACCTGGTCGTCGAAGAATCCCTGATCGGCGAAGCTGGTAAAATATCGGCGGTCACGTAGCCAAGGTGCGGTCGTGTGCGCTGACGAGAGGAAGAAGCCTGAGCAGTCTCCGCGGACTGCCTAAACAACGGAGCGTCCCGAGCGACGGACGTATGCTCCGCTTGCGACACATTTTGTACCACAACATCTGGTCCCAGATGTTGTTGTACGAGAGAGGGGCCTCTCTCGCTCGGGGCCCGGCTGGACCTGGACGAGCTAGGAACTGGACTCAAAGGCTTCCTCCGATCTCACCTACTATCCGCCGTCACTGGGTGTGCACGCTGAATGTTTATAGTGCTCGCATCACCCAACATTTCCTCCTGGACCGCATCGGACGAGCCCGGCTGCCGAACCATTCGGTGAATGGACGCTACACCGGGCGAGCTAGCAGAGACATTTGTTTAATCTCCATGAGCACTTTTGCCGCTAGCTCTGTATTCATTTGTGGCGGCGGAAGCGCACTTGCGGAAGATAACATGGAAACATCACCCTGTTCTTGTTCCTCTGAAATAGAAACTGATAGAGTAGAGTGACCTTGCGGAGAAAGAGCCGGCATAGCCCTTTCTCCACTAACAACATATCGTGACACACGTTTCCAATGTTTGTCATCCCAATATTGACTTATAGAACAGGGATTAGTGCGAGAACACTGACTACAATTAATGCAATGATCATGAAAGTCAGAGGAAGATTTCTTCCTATTACAATTTGAACAATATCCTTTCATTGTGAAAAGTCAACAACAAGTCCAAGTTACTCGCACAAACCCCTGACACAAAGATACATAATAACATGATCCATTAATAATGAAAAAACAATTGCAAATCAAAATAATTTTTGAAAAATATTTTTTCAGCGAAGCCCAAGTTTCTGAAAAGTAACGTTGAGCCCCGATGGACCCGATGGCTAAGTGTGGTCAAAAATTTTAAATTTATATTAAATAATTAATGCAACACTTACGGATAATAAAAATGTATCTTATAGTGAGATAAACTACACCAAAGGCAAACAGCCCCCCTCAAAAGAGACTGTTGCCAATGTAAACAAACAGTGTAAAACACCAGAAAACATGACTCCAGGCACTGAAAAAACTGGCCCGAAATCAGTCATCAAAATTACACTCTATCTGATGCAAGACAGAGACTCCCAGGGGAGAATCTGCAGAACATCAGATGGAAGATGCAGAACACAACGTTTATACACCCATGGGTGAAAACGTAACTATGGGGAAAATAACAGAAAGCATTCTGTAATCAAGCAACTCTCCCAAGAGAATTTAGAAATGATCTTTCTCAAAAATATGCCAAAAGCATGGGAGAATTGCAAGGGGGAACTTAGAAGACCAGGGGAGAGGAAACACTGAATAAGCAGTGCAACTTTTTAGCAAGAATGACAACAAGAGGCCCATGCCTCGAAAATAGGCAACTTAACATAATTTCATAAAAAAATTTTAAGTACAGCCCTGAATATTTTTTGTCACTCCTTTTTCCTCTCCTCCTTCTATATCCTCCTTAGAATCACCATTTCTCCAATAATTACGTGTCTGGCATCCTTTAAACTGAGATTTACAAGCACAAAGATCAGTGAGATGTTGACTGATGAAGGGCCAAACAGAGAATGATAATTGGCGCCAATTTCGGAACGTCCTTGACACTGCGCATGCGCAGTAGGGGCGAAGTATGGAGGTCCTATAGGACATGATTTTTTTTGGTTTTGGATGCAAATTTTGGGGATTGGGGGGCAAAATTTGTGTTTGGCCCTGGATTTTTTAGAGTTAGCACCAGCTAAGTCTGGGTCATTGGTACAGTATAAAAATATGACTGGTTTCAGCATTTTTTCATGCAATTTTTCAGGCTGAAGTCTTGCATTTGACAATAAATTATTCCACCCACATTCAGATTGTTTATTTCTACTTAGTCAGATAGTGTTATATGTTTTTTGTGAATTTGGGAAATGTAATACATGTTATGGGTTAGATAACTAAGTTACAGAATATTTGGATTTGTACGGTGGCTGATTTATTTATAATGTCTCGAGAAACTATCTCAAGATCTCGAGATAATTATCTCAAGATCTCGAGATAATATCTCAAGATCTCGAGATAATATCTCAAGATCTCGAGATAATGTCTCAAGATCTCGAGATCTCGAGAAACTATGTCGAGATCTCAAGATAATATCTCAAGATCTCGAGAAACTATCTCAAGATCTCGAGATAATATCTCAAGATCTCGAGATAAGCATATATAATCGGTGTCACCCTTTGATCATTAGCATGAATTCATTCAAACTGTTTATTCACTTGTCGCATCTTTTCCGACTGCAACATATTCGTGCCCCCCCCCCCCATCCCCAATGACAATTACATGAATCCACTCCTGTCACTCAGAAAACTTATCAACCAATCACCTTGTTGCGAAGTTATGAGAGCCCACCAACTCTCAGTCCAGCACTAATATAAACCGAGTCCCGTCATCCGAACTTGCACTTGCTGGTGTCTTGTTCCCACTCCAAACCCAAAGTGTCAACCTAGCAGCCGGTACCTCCTAGTGCATACTGTAATGTTTTTTTTTATGTAGTGTTTTTACCACAACTCACAGAGTTTACTCACTACTTTACAAGACATAGACCCGTAAATACAAATAGCTCTTACAGCTCCATGCTGAAAGATTTCATCCCCACTCTCTTGGTGGATTTTTCACCTACTTTCCACTTTGCTGACTGAGACATACAACATAAGTTTAACCCCATTCCCGCGTCCATTTTGACCGAGCAAATCGACGGTGCTACTAGATGTATAATAACCCTGCACCAGCGACAACTATAAACCTACCCTAGGATTCCCTTTCCTCCCGTTGGTTTGAAAAATCTGGTTTAGGCGTAACTAGTTATCTGCTTCCGGACGAGTGATTAAGGTCCTCACATATCACCAACGTCAGTGTTAGAAAATGGCTTGCCCAGTACAAGGCTGCAGGTGCTAGACAAAACCGTGAATTTATGGTCAATACCCAGCAATCTCCCGACACACAGGAGCCGTTCTCACAATTACACACCCAAACTGAAACCCATAATCCTGAGCCCAAGAGGCGAATAGAATCCCTCCCCTCCTGTGAATCCCAAATGTGGCAGGATGGGCATGACTAACATTGTTTCCACACAAAACCCAATTACATGTAGTAATGAAAAAATTGACCTATCGCCCGACAAGTCTCAACGGTCCATACACCTTTCACACTCCTCCAGAGACATACCCGAAAGTGACAACTCCAATGGTGATGCATACAGTCCTGCGCATATATACAAGGACAACTTGAACCCGATTCCCAGTATCTCCGAACAAGATGAAGCACCCTCAATGTCGTTTGCTGCCACCCTTAACTAGCTGCAACATGGCACCCCAATTAAACATACGATCCTCCGTGATCATATACTCTCACCCGCTCACAGGAGATCCCCCAGTACTTGTGACCCCACCCCCAACGTCAACTCATGAATCGACAGTAATACAGGACATCCCGTCCCATAACATTGATTGGTCCCTTATGTTATCACCGGCTGAAACCCATTCCAACCTGGGAAACCTTAATTTCGCCATCCATGAGAGCATAGTTCCACCAGGACCACGCGCCACTCCTTCTTAACTCACAAGATGACACAGACTCACACCCAGTTTATGAGAGCAACATCTTGCCCACCCAAACCCCGATAGCGCATCACACCATTGATTTGTCCTCTAACAATACCCAACTATGAATACACTTTTCACACTTCTCCAGTGGGACTCCCAACAATACCCCTCAAAACGACACCACTGTGAAACACCCCGTGAAAATACCGCCCAGTAAGACCTATCGCTGCTGCAGCTCCCAAAAAATGTTTGATCCAATTGGCGGTCCTCCCAAATAAGCGAAAGTGCCCCTCCCGCCAAACAGTGAACCCTGCAATGTTCTGTTGAAAAGATGTCCCCGCGACATTTGAAACAATAAGTAGCACCCCACTTTCTATTTTGCTACTCCCGGTCCCACAAAGGGATTTCCTCCCAAATATACCCATAGTAGCATCCCCACCATAGATTAACTGGCCATTTGGTGCCTCCCCCACCCTATATATCACACAAACCCCTCCTGGGGCGCAACAACAGTTTCCCTTCCTCCTAGTACCTTAAAAGGTAAGGGGGATCCTCCTCAAGAGGATTGAAGCCTGCCCATGATGTAAGGGAAAAATGCTCTCATGACACAAGTGCATCGCCTGTCCCTACCAGGTTACAACGCATCCACCCCCTCCTTTTCGCTACTCCATTTCCCACAAAGAGCCCCTTTCCCGACAGACACGAGTAGCTCCCTTCATCCCCGATTTACCGGCAATCTGATGCCTCCTGGTCCCTATATGCCCTCCTCCCCGAAGATTTCCGCCTAGTTTGGGGTGCATCACCACCTCCTTTTCTAATATGAGTCACTGAAAATTCTGGAAAACTCTCATCCAAATGCTGCATGTGGTAGGTAGGTATATGTTAGATGCAGGCCTGTGTGCCCAGAAATGTTTGCAATTTTCATAAGATTCTTCCCAATCTTCACTGTCATATTTTAATAAATGATTGGGGTTTGACAGAATTCTCCCTACCAGCTCAGATAGCGACTATATCAGTCCTATTGGTGGAGAAAACACATAAATGCGCCAACTATTGTTGGGGAGGTGAGTTGACCATTGAATTTTTCTGAGAGTTTAAACAAACTAATAATCAAGAACGGAAGGTGAGAAGTATATATATATAACATTTAAAGGGCCACGCGTGTTCGTGTTTCAAAAATGTTTTTTTTTTTATAAAACAAACTGCATGACATTCCCCGTGTCAAAATAACTATGTAAATTCTCGGGGCCAAAAAAGTGCTAAAAAAACTGTCCTCGACAACGCAATGTTTACCACATAAATAAGCTAAAATAGTTTTTATGGTAATAAAATATAAAAAAAAAAATTTTGAAACACGAACTTTCGTGGCCCTTTAAATGTTATATATATACTTCTCACTTTTAGTTCTTGATGAGTTGTTTGTTCAGTTTTTTATGGTAATAAAATATAAAAAAAAATATTTTGAAACACGAACTTGCGTGGCCCTTTAAATGTTATATATATACTTCTCACTTTTAGTTCTTGATGAGTTGTTTGTTCAAACTCTCGGAAAATATTCGAAGTGCATTCGGTTTAAGGCTTCTGACATGGTCAACTCACCTTCCCAACAATAGTTGGCATTAGTTTTGAACGCATTCATGCATTTGCTACACCAATAGGACTGATATTGTCGCTATATGAGCTGGCAGGGAGAATTCTGTTAAAACCCAATCGTTTTGTCAAATATGACACTGAAGATTGGGAAGAATCTTTTTATGAAAACTGCAAGCATTTCTGGGCAGACAGGCCTGCATCTAACAGCTGTCTACCCAGCATTTGGATGAGAGAGTTTTCCAGAACTTTCAGTGTCTAGACTCAGATAAGAAAAGGAGGTTGTGATACACCCAAGCTAGGCAGAACTCTCCAAGGAGGGGGCATATAGGGACCAAGAGGCATCAGATTGCCGGTAAATCGGGGATCTAGACAGCTACTCAGGTCAGCCAGGAAAGGGGCCCTTTGTGGGAAAGGGAATAGCGAAAAGGAGGGGGTGGATGCATTGTAACCTGGTACGGATAGGCGATGCTCTCATGTCATGAGAGCATCTTTCCCTTATATCATTGGCAGGATTCAATCCTCTGGAGGATGGTCCCTCTTTCTTCTTGGGGTACCAGGAGGAAGGGAAACTGTTGTTGCACCTCAGGAGGGATTTGTTTGATATAGACTGGAGGGAGGCACCAAATGGCCAGATCTACGGTGGGGATGCTACTATGGGTATCTTTGGGAGGAAATCCCTTTATGGGACCGGGAGTAGCAAAATAGAAAGTGGGGTACTACTTGTTGTTTCAAATGTCGCGGGGACATCTTTTCAACACAACATTGCGGGGTTACTGTTTGGCTCGAGGGGCATTTTCGCTTATTTGGGAGGATCGCCAATTGGGTCAAACATTTTTTGGGAAGCTGTAGCAGCGATAGGTCAAACAGGGTGGTATGTTCACAGGTTTGAGTTTCAACTATCATTGCAGGGTGGTTCACAGTGGTGTCATTTTGAGTGGTATAGTTGGGAGTCCCACTGGAGGAGTAAGAAAAGCGTATTCATAGTTGGATATTGTTGGAGGACAAATCAATGGTGTGATGCGCTGTTGGGATTTGGGTGGGCAAAATGTTGCTCTCATAAATTGGGTGTGTGTCTGTGTCACCTTGTGAGTTAAGGGGGAGTGGTCTGTGGCACGTGGTCCTGGTGGAACTATGCTCTCATGGATGGCGAAATTAGGGTTTCCCAGGCTGGAATGGGTTTCTGCCGGTAAGAACATAGGGGCCCAATCAATTTATTTATTTATTTGTTGTTGTTTAAGGTCACATATTTCTGCGCAATGGCTAATCATGACCATGACAGTTTTACGGATGGAGGAAGCCGGAGTACCCGAAAAGAACCACCGAGCAATGGCGAACAACTGTCAGCTCCCCAACATACTAACTCCACACAAGCAGGGTCGGTTGAAGACAGGTGCACCATCGACATGCAGTACGCCTTAGTACACAGCGCTACCGTGCCCCCACGTAGTCAATGGTGGTGAAGTGTCTTTCCTAAGGACACAACGCGGTTGCCGAACCAAGGACCTCTCGGCTTGTAGCTTGCACGTATACCTACTGAGCCACGGCAGCCCCAGGACCAATCAATCTTGTGATAAGGGATGTCCTGTATTACTGTCGGTTCATGAGTTGACATTGAAGATGGGGGTCACCAGTATTGGATGGGTGGGGGGGGCTCTCCTGTGACCGGGTGAGAGTATGGGATCACGGAGGATTGTATTGTTAATTGGGGTGCCATGTTGTAGCTGGTTAAGGGTGGCAGTAAACGAGGTTGAGGGAGCTTCATCTCGTTCGGAGATACTGGGAATCGGGTTAAAGTTGTCCTTCTTTGTATGTGTGGGACTGGATACTTCACTGTTGGAGTTATCACTTTGGGGTATCTCCCTGGATACTTGTCGGGTGACAAGTCAATCTTTTCATTACTATACATGTAACTGGGTTTTGTGTGGAAACAATGTTAGTCATGCCCATCCCGCCAAGTTTGGGATTTACCGGGGAGGGGGAAGGGGGGGGGGGGGATTCCATTCGCCCCTTGGGCTCAGGGTTATGGGTTTCAATTTTTCAATTTGGTTCTGAGGTTCAGGAGATTGCTGGGTATTGACTGTAAATTCACGGTTTTGTCTGGCTTCTGCAGCCTTGTACTGGGCATACCCTTTTCTAACTCTGACGTTGGTAATACGTGAGGGCCTTAATCACTCGTCCGGAAACATTATCCACAGGGGGTAACTAGTTACGCTTAATCTAGACTTTTCAAACCAACGAGAGGAAAGGGAATCCGACAGTAGGTTTATAGCTATCGCTGGTGTAAGGTTATTATACACCGAGTAGCATCGTCGATTTGCTCGCTCAAAATGGATGCGGAATGGGGTTAAAGTTATGCTGTATGACGGGTCCGTGGAATAACAGCGTGTCAAGAGACGATGTATCTCAGTCACCAAAGTGGAAAGTAGGTGAAAATCCACCAAGGGAGTGGATGACTGGTTTCACTGTGGGGGTGAAACATTTCAGCGTGGTGATGGTGGAGCTATTTGGTATTTACGGGTCTGTATCTTGCAAAGTAGTGAGTACACTTTGTGAGTTGTGGTAAAAATCACTCCATTCAATGTGGAGCTGGAAGGAAATATTTGGTATTTATGGGTGTGTGTCTTGTAAAGTAGTGAATAAACTGTGTTTTAGGGTAAAAATCACTACAATCAGTGTGGAGCTGAGAGGAAAAGAAGTGAGAAAACATTGAGTTTTAGTGTAAAAAACACTACAGTATGCATTAGGAAGTACCAGGTACTGGATCAACACTTTGGATTTGGAGTGTTAGACAGACACAAACTTTTCATCTTGTAAAGTAATGAGAAAACGTGTTTTAGGGTAAAGGCACTACAGTAGGTACTGGGAGGTACCGGGTGCTGGGTCGACACTTTGGGATAGGAGTGGGAACAAGACACCAGCAAGTGCAAGCTCGGATGACGGGACTCGGTTTATATTAGTGCTGGACTGAGATTTGGTGGGCTCTCATAACTAATACGCAACAAAGTGGTTGGTTGATAAGTTATTCACTTTTCTGAATGACGGGAGTGGATTCGTGTAATTGTCATGGGAGGTATGAATATGTTGCAGTCGTAAAAGATGCGACAAGTAAATAAACAGTTTGTGTGACAGGAGTGAATTCATGCAAATGATCAAAGGGTGACACCAATTATATACGTATGCTTATCTCGAGACCTTGAGATATTATCTCGAGATCTCGACATAGTTTCTCGAGATCTCGAGATATTATATCGAGATCTTGAGATATTATCTCGAGATCTTGAGATAGTTTCTCGAGATCGTGAGATATTATCTCGAGATCTTGAGATATTATCTCGAGATCTTGAGATAATTATCTCGAGATCTCGAGATAGTATCTCGAGATCTTGAGATATTTTCTCGAGATCTTGAGATAGTTTCTCGAGATCTCGAGATATTATCTCGAGATCTTGAGATAATTATTTCGAGATCTCGAGATAGTTTCTCAAGATCTTGAGATATTATCTCGAGATCTTGAGATATTATCTCGAGATAAAAAAAGTATAGAGGGTGGCCTAAATCAGCCACCGTAGATTTGAAGAGAGTGTATGGCATGTCATTTTTGGAAATGCCTGGAAACTCTGGAGCGGGACCTATGTGTAGCAGCAGGTTGTCTCCCTTGATGTATTTGGATGATAGTGAAGGCTACTTTAAATCTGTCTCTCGAGACTGCGCATCTAATTCAAATTATTTATACAGGATTTCAGTGGAATTTAGTTCTGGTTAGCACAGACAATTTGTTCGTTGGCCCACAGGAAGGGACGTCTATGGAAATTATTTAGGGTTTTGCAACCTATATTTTGGTATTTCGTGTACTGTTTTGAAGTATAACTTCTATGATACCAACGTTTATGACACCGTGTTCATTCAGAGTTACATTGGATCGGATATCTTCTATCGTGTCCATTGTGACATTCAGTTGGGGAAATGTCATATATTCGAAAATTGTAACGTGAATACACGTTTTCACTGGTCACTTATAAACTTCCGGTTAGTTGTTGGTCTTTCAGAAAAATAGGATTTAAAAGTTCGAAGCGAACCGAACTTCAAATCTACTTAACGGAACAAGGAATGATTGTCACTAAAAAGTGTACTCCGACCCCGACCCCGACTCTGAAATTACCGACTCCAAAAATATTTCTTTTTATAACTCTTTTATTAATGGATCAGTTGCACTGAAATTCAACATAAATGTACAGAATTGTGTGTAGTATACATATAATCATATAAATGTTACAAAAAAATTATGATTTTCATTCAGTTGACTTTTATTGAGTTTTGACTCACTAAAAAGTGTACTCGGTGATTTCAACAAAATTTCATTCTCTCATTCATATAATACATTCTTCCAGCTAATTTGTTGCAGTGTTAAGAATATATTCGTATTTTACGATGTCTAATGCAAGATTTATAATTAATTTGGAAATTAATCGTGCTTAAAATGGAAATTTACTCGAATGAGAATCGCCGACTCCGGATTCATTTGAGGTTGCATGTAAAATTCATGGTGGGACTCAAACCTCTACCATCGCCAAGCTGGAACCGAGTAGAGACCATTCTCTAATAGTCTTAATGGCGTTGAGGGATTGATTATTGACAGTCTATCACTCTTACATAAACTGCCGGGAATTCTAACCGCGTGCATACAGACCCCATTTGAGGCAATAGGAAAGCTAGGTATGTGTGATCCAAGTGAAATAAAATAAGGTTAACTGGGTCGCAAGGGATTTGTAAATCCCACATCGTCCCTGAGCGCCTTCGGCACGCTAAAATCTTTTATTCATTCTCTTTAAACATCTTTCATCAAAGTATCACAATGGCTAGTTCTCAAGTTAGTGTCTTAACAAACTGTTAATCTTTGCAACACCGGGAACTTACAATTCCTTGAAAACGCAGAAACGTGGTTTTGTGATGGGACTTTCGATAAGAGTCCAAAGATAATTCAGCCAATTGTTCACAGTACATGCTTTTATTGACAATAAAATGTTTCCTTTAGTGTATTGTTTGCTACCAGATAAAAACAGGACACATACATAACCTGTTTCAGACTACTCAAAGAGAAAGCCAGAGAACTGAATATTAACCTGGGTCCATCAACTGGGTATACGGCTTTTTCGACACATGGCTCATTCGACCTACGGCTGATTCGACACATGGCTCATTCGACCTACGGCTCATTCGACCCACGATCGCGGCTCATTCGACCCGATTTACAAATAATAATAATTTCAATATTTTCAATCCAAAAACTTTTATAGATATTTATATTAGTATGTTTTTGGTATAATTAATATAAATTATATTATATATTAATAAATATAATGACATGAAACAACTCCCGCTCTGTTTTGTGATGATGTCAAGACGTCAAAAGAAGGATTACAAAAAGGTAATTATATTCACTCTTTCACACATCGTGTTAATTACAATGAATATTATGGGCGAGAGTGCAGGGTATATATCTTAACACCCTGTCTAGTTGAAGTCTTAAAAAAAAAAATTGGGGTTTTATCTAGCAACGTTATCAGGTTTCATGTCAGATTTTAAAAGAGGTAATAATAATGAAAGTGGGCTTTACGTTTTAAATAACATACTAATTTTTTTGTTATTTGTTTTAGGTGCTGAAAAAAATCCGTGAGCTCCTGCCAGAAGAAATTAAGGTATCCTCCTTCGTAGTGGACTTTGAAGCTTCTATGTGGCAAGCACTGAGGTCTATATTTGAGAACCCAACAATTCACGGCTGTGCTTTCCACTTTGGACAAGCGTTATGGAGAAACGTACAACAGAAGGGTCTCCAGTGTTCCTATAACAAGAAAGACAAGATATATAAGATTCTCCGACAACTCTTTGCTTTACCATTTTTGCCTTCAGCTCATATTGAGCCAGCGTTTGAAAAACTGAAAGAAAAAGCTTTGGGTGAAGTTAGGCAATCAACAACAGCAGTCGGCAGTGCACTTCGAGATTTTATTGAGTATTTGGAGTCAACATGGATCAATGGTACAACATGGTCAGTCGATTCGTGGACGGTTTTTGGAAGAAGTGTCAGAACAAACAACGACTGTGAAGGATGGCATAATAGGATAAACCAGAGAGCAAAAAAGGGGAACTTACCATTCTATTTATGTTTGGGGCTGCTACATCAAGAATCAAAGAAGATAGCAACTTCGGTTAAGATGGTTTCAGAAGGGAAGTTACGACGAAGACAGTTGTCTCGAACTTCAGAGACAACAGGTAGGTTGATGGCGCTGTGGGAGGACTACACCAGAAAAGAAATCTCAGCGAGTCGTCTATTGAAGGAATCCGCCAAGCTGTATGCTCCAATATGAATTGTGTTGAGGTTAGGTGCTTTTTGTTAATTTGCTAACATTGTTATTCATTGATTGAACTATTGATTGTGTGCTGTACGATGTCAAAATGTGCTATCTGTAACTCATGTGCTAAGGTGATTTTTATGTTAAAAATATAATTATGTGCAAGTATATTTTGTGATTGATGGGAATTTATCTTGGTAATAGTGTTCATGCTAACGTGATATTATAATGTGATGTTATTTTTTGTTTTATGTTATATACTTTTATTTAATTTAATAAACAGTTTTTTCTGAAACTGCGCGTTATTGTCTATCACCCAAACTTTTACCGAGATGCGTAAAACCTTAGCCCCTGGATCCATGGCTTATCCGACGTATGGCCAGTGCTTTTCCGACCCAGTTCAGTATAACTACAATAGTATTGCTATTGAAATACTTAACAGGGGCGAAAAATATTGGTCATGGGTCGTATAAGCCGTAGGTCGAATGAGCCATGGGTCGAAAAAGCCGTAGGTCGAATGAGCCATGTGTCGAATAAGCCGTAGGTCGAATGAGCCATGTGTCGAAAAAGCCGACATTCCATCAACTGTATTCGCTGATTTTGAAGTCGGTGCACAAAACGCTGTTTGATCTGTTTTTCCAGCATCGAATCTCAAAGGTTGTTTCTTCCACTATGCACAATGCCTTTGGAAATATGCTTCATCGACATGCAAACTAAAAGAAGCTTATGAGACAGGTGAAAACATTCGTTTGCTAATTCGACGTGCCATATCTTTACCGCATGTCCCCGTGCAGAACGCTAGTGATGTGTGTTTAGAGGTACTTGAGGAATGGGAAGAGGTTTTAGATGTTGACAAAAGGGAGATCGACCAACGTGTGCTTAAGTTTACAGACTATGTGACTGAAAACTGGGTCGAAGGAAATCAAGGTTTGGAACTTTGGAACCATTACAACACGGCTGGGCCACGAACAAACAACCAAGTCGAGGGGTGGCACCGCAAACTACAGTTATTCAAAGCTGGGTCTCATCCAAACATTTTCAAAATGATAGACTTCATGAAAAAAAGAGCAGTCTTACACTGAATCAACAGTCTTGCATATAACAGGAGAAAGTCGGGTACCTCCCAGAAGGAAGAAATATAGATCTGTTGACAACTTTATTTATTCTTATTTGTTGACAACTGCTTACGACATTTCAAGAGACTGCTCTGTGAGGGCCAGATAACTATGTTGGGGTATCTTGATTCAATTTCAAGAATCACTGGGTTTTAAATTAAGTGTATTATTGTATATGTATACTTTTATCGTTGCCATGTACTTTACATATTTGATATATTGGTCTGTCATTTATTTGATGATGATGGATGGTTTAGCGCGCCGAAGGCGCGCAGGGACAGTGTGGGGCAAGCCCCTTTCGACCCTCTTTTACTGTATCATAGTTTTCCTTTTGCGTGCTTGTTTGCTTCATGTCTGGTCGTGGTAAAGGAAGAATAGGAAAGGAAAATCTTAGCGACGTTTGTGTTTCTTGTTCTTCTTCTTTTGGGGAGGTGGCTGTGATGGTGATAGAACAGCTGTGGCAGTAGTTGGTGTTGTTGGTGGAGAGGACCCGCTGTTTGGTTCTGCTTTGTACTTTTCTATGAATCTTTGTGTCAATCCATCTGTTTCTTGTTGAAGTTCCTTTGCTTTTTGTATTTCTTTTCTTGCTTGTTGCCTTATTTCTTCCAGGGTTGGTTCCTCTTTTACAGAATCTTGTGTAGGTCGGGTGGGTTCGGTATCCTAATCCTGGCTTTCTGGTATTGAAGGGGGAGGCGAGTGGGGAACGGGACGTGGTGAGAAGACAGCTTCTATTTCCATCTCAGTCTCCACAGGACTATCCGCATCTGGCGTCTCCAGCTTTGGAGCTGGAGGCAAGATAGGTGCGTCTGTGGGAGTAGTAGTGGAAGTGTCGACTGCTTCTGGCTCTTTCCCTTCCTCACCCTTCTCTCTCTTCTTCTCCAGGAAAGTCTCCAGGCGACGGGAATCCCTCCGCTTGGTTTATGGACTCTTTTTCCTTTTCTTCTTTTCAGGGCCTCCTGACCTCCTCGGGTGAGGACCAGTGTGAGAGGGGATCCTCTAATCAAAGGTACTACCTCTCCCCGAGGAGGGTGGTGTAGTGATGTTTTCTTCTACTTTAAATTCCATTTTCAGATGGACGCTCTTGCCTATTTCCTGGATGGTCCAGGAAATGGGACAAGAGACGCCCAGAGCTGAGATGGCTTTCTTTAGACGAGCTGGTAATTCCAGGTTTTTCCATTTCAGTCAAGGTGTTCACACTCTGAAGTCAGAAGTGTGAAAAATGATCACCTCCCCAATCTCCTGTCGTTATTTATTTAATACATACAGTGTTAAATCAATTAATATTTGCAACGCGCAGTCTCGGTGCAAATATTCATCGATATACTTACGAGTCTACTGTATATCCACTTTGCATAAAAGAAGTGACTTAATTAAAGTTCTCAAGGGCAGAGCCGGTTCTTAGGGTTTTAATTTTTGGTTTAATGTAATAATATAAAAATGTAATGTTTTCTCATTAGAAAGTGTTTTATTTTTCATGTACATCATTATATAGGGTTTGAATTTGTTAATTTAATAATATAAAAATGTAGTGTTTTCTCATTATAAAGTACATTGTTAATTAATTAATTAATTTATTTATTTATTAGCATCAAATTGTAATCTCCTAGCTTCCTACATTTATCAATGTTATTTGCCCCCAAGTATATATTAATTTTCTTTCTACTGCTGTGCTAGATGAAATAAATTATTGACCACACGGCTACAAATATGAACAAAACATATAGTCGGCAACACTTTGATGTGAGGGATTTATACGCAAAGTGAGGAGACCCCGGCTAAACATTGGATGGATTTTTTATTGTTTTTTTTTCTACTAGAAGTAGCAGTTATTTTCTTGATTGATGTCTGTGTAAACAATAAGTACAGTGAATCAGGTGACAATCATTGTTAGCCAATCACAACAAATTGTGAGCTTGTTCATAAATATGTGTCATTTAATTATCAGCTCATATCTCTGCTATCAATAGGCTAATAGCGTAGAGTGTTCATAAATTTCCCTTTGTTATGAAAATAATATTTGTAAACGGCACCACGCCCTTCAGAACTAGGTCCTTATCGTAGTTAACTGATAGCACATTGTAGTTATTAGGCATCAAAATCGCTTCACTCTCTTTCTGGAGGACGGCTAGAGTCAAATTGGTAAACAATGGCAACCCTCGTCCGCCGCTATTTTATAGCAGCAATAATCTCGTGTAGCCCGGGTACACCATTGTAGGTTGCGATGGCGGTGCAGTAACCTGAATGCTCACTTCTATGAAAACCATATATCACCTTCTCCCCCTTGTGCCAATGTGGTCTGGTCGAAACACCTGAGCATTTGCTCCTTCACTGCCCAGTCCATGCGAATTTCCGCAATAACACAATCAATGATCTGCCCTTTACTCGAGATCTCTCAACGTTACTGTTTGGTTCTGAATTGTTGAACAATGTCGAGAATCTTTTTATTTTTGAAGTTGTACAAACTTTCATAATGGTAAGTGGACGCTTCGGGTGAGCAACCCTCTTTAACCCTCCTCTGATTCATCCCACTAGAACCAACACTCTCTTAAACATGTTCAAATACTTTAACAAAGCTGATATTGTTCTTTTTCCTGTATCACGCATGCACTAGTTTCTGTCCAGCTCAACATCGTGATGAACTTATATTCTGTCTTCGAGTTTGCTCATTATCCCCCCCCCACCCCTTCGTTTCCTATCCGCTTACTGTTCAATCTTTACTCTTTCGTCTATTCTCTCTCGGGACGTAGGACAATCCGCAATATTTATCTCACGTGGAATACAGAGATTTGTCACGAATACTCGTAGAGTTGTCTAGTAATCTTGCAAGAAACTCCGAATGTCGGTTATGGCATAATGGAAAATCGAGTGCTACCCCTAGACTCACCTCACTTCATGAATTCCAAGTCATCTTGGAGGTAATTAACATTGCATCGTGCATCTACCTGTATCCTTATTAGGCGTGGTTTGGTGTGAATACTACTCACGAAGAGAGAAGAAAATTTTCAACTCGGAACTGTCTATAAGTATTGTTTTTAATATTAGTTTTATTTCAGGGAAGTTTTTATATATTTAGTTTTGCAAGTGTGTTTGGGAGGACCGTAGGGTGTAATAAGGAGGTTTAGGTGATAGGTTTTTCCGGTTTTGTTGTTTGTTTGCCTTAGTTGCCTTTTTTCGTGTGTGTTTGTTGCTCTGGTGTTTTTGTCGTTTTTGTCGTTTTCGGTCATTGTATAATATTTGTAGTCATGAATGGTAAGTGCACGACGGGTGTTCAGACGGAGGTAAGTATGGGTGTTAAGGGAGGTCTGAGGGAGGTGAGTCGAGGGGTGCAGGTGGGGGAGAGTGAGGATCCGGAGGCATGCAGACAGTGTAATATGAGGTATGGTGGTGGTCGGTCAATGGAGAGTAGTGGGGTATGTGCGAATTGCAGGGATATTTTACAGTTGTTAGAGAAGTGTGTTGGATTTGAGCGGGAGATTGCAGAGCTGAGAGGGAGGTTGGGGAGGGCCGGTGTATCTGGAGTTACCCCGTTGAAGGTTACCTACGATGGTGAGGTGGAAGGTGGGTGGAAGGTCGTTGTGGATTCAAGGAGGAAAGTGGGAAGCAGGAAACGTGGGGGATTAATGCTTGATGTGGAGGGTTTAACTGAGGAGGGGGGTTCTAGTAGGAAAATCCGGAAGGTGGCGTCAAGTCAGGGCTGCGTCGAGTCCGGAAGCCAGAGTCGGCGTAAGGCTGCCAAGGTTGCTAGGCGGTGTTTAGAAAACAGGTTTAGTGTTTTAGACTCTGATACCCCTGGGGACGAGAGTGAGGGGGAAAGTGTGGGGGGTGAGATGGTTGGTGATGATGATAGGCCAGTCGGGGTAAGGAGGGCGGTCAAGAGAAAGAGGGGGCCAGGAGCTTGCAAAACGAGAGGAGGTGCAGATGATATAGGAACTGGGGCCAGAAGAAGAAAATTAGTTGTAGCGGGGAGCAGCATTGTACGTGGGATTGACAATGTTGTTTGTGGTCCTGATAGTACCAATCGAACAGTCTTGTGCTTTCCGGGGGCGAAGGTGGAGGATCTCAGGGACCGGGTAGACGGCATTGTGGCAGGGTCAGGGCCGGAACCGGTAGTGGTGGTCCATGTGGGGACCAATAATATCAGGGAGAGAAGGTCAGTAAGTTTGGTGGAGTCGTATAGAGGCTTAGTCGGCAAACTGCTAAGTAGGAATGCAAGGGTAGTCGTATCCGGGGTCCTTCCTGTCCTTGGAGGTGGGGACGAACGGAACTCAAGGATTTTGGCACTAAATGAAGAGTTAGAGGACTACTGTGTTGATCTGGGAATTCCCTTTATCGACCATTGGGACACGTTTTGGGGCAATGGGAGCATGTACGGGCGTGACGGGCTGCATCTTAGCAGGGCGGGGAAACGGGTATTAGGGGATAAAATTCTACGGGTAGCAGAGCCTTTTTTGGAGAGGAGCGGGGTGGGAGGTCAGAGGCAAGTATAACGAGAGTGGACATAGGTGGGGTGAACAAGAGTGAGGGGGACAGAATAAGTTTACCAAGACTAGCACCAGAAAACAATGGGCCCAGTAGGCGGAAGCCAATGAACCTCGGTACCCTGAAAGTGGGTTATAGCAACATCCAGGGTCTCCACCGGAAAGTAAGTGAAATTGCTACATTGATCGAGGCAGAGGAGTTTGATGTCATGGGCTTAAGCGAGACGTGGGTAAGACACGAGGAACGGGTAGACCAAGTAAGCGGGTGTGTGTGGATAGGTGTAGGGCGAACGGAAGGCCAGAAAAAGGGGGGAGGGGTAGGCATGTACATTAAAGAGGATTTAAAACCGTCGCTGATTACAGATCTGGAAGATATCATCACCTCGGCTGATGTGTCAAAAGAAATTGGATGGGTAAAGATCAGTCTGAGAAACAAAAGTATTGCCCTTGGGATTGTGTACTGTGCGGTGGAGGGAAGTAAACCCGAGTGGAATGACTCGATATACTCAACACTAAGGTCCAATATCACCGAACTAGAAAACAGGGGGCTCGGTATAATTCTGATGGGCGACTTTAATGGACACATAGGTGACAAGGAAGAAGGCATAGAGGGTGGGGACAAGAAAGTCAACAGGAATGGAAGGAAGCTGTTGAACTTCACAAATGAGCTCGGTCTGAAGATTCTGAACAGGGACGCTAGATGTAAGGGGAAATGGACCTGGGAGAGAAACGACAGAAAATCAATAATTGACTACATTCTCATAGATATGAATTTATGGAGGGAGGTGATAAGGGTAGAAGTGGATGATGAGGGCAAAATGGAGTTGGATAGTGATCACAACTTGATGACAGTGACGATGAGGGCCAAAAACCCAGAGAAAAGGAAAGGAAGCTTCAAGGAGATTTGGGAACTCAAAAAGGATGCCGACTGGGCGAAGTTCGAAGAAAAACTGAAACCAAAGCTTGCAGCCGTACACAAGGGGGGTAGTGTCCAGAAGATGGCCGACGCCATAGTTGCGAGCCTAGTGGAGGCAGGGAAGGAAAGTGTAGGAAAGATTAGGGTGCCAACACGGGAACTTGGGTACAGAGTGAACGAAGAATTGAAAAGGGCCATAAAGGTTAGAAAAGATAAATGTGCTGCATACAGGAGAAGTAGAAAACTTAAGGGGGTGGAAAGCAATGAGGCCATGGTGGCAAAGGAAGAATACCAACAAGCACGAAATAAAGTAAATAAGATTAAAGACGACAACCGGAGAGCGCGAAATAGCAGTCTTATTAGGACGATAAGAACGACAGGGGGGTCGAGTTCGAGGGTATTTTGGAAATGGGTGAACAAACGTAACAAAGGGAATAACCAACAGAGCATTAAAGTAGATGGCAGAGTTACAGAAGAGCGAGATCAAATCGCATTAGAACTAGTCAAGCACTGGGAAAAGGTAAACGATAAGCGATGGGGCATGGGGAACCCACCGGAGTGTCCGAACCAGGTCGAGGAAAATCTCTCGGACTTCGTGTGCAGCGAAATCAAAACCGAGGAGGTGCGAAGGGTGATCTCAAAATTGAGGAATGGAAAAGCGGGAGGGGTGGACGAAATTCCTAACGAGTTTATCAAAAAAGGGGGAGAGGAACTCTTGGAAAGCCTGATTGCCCTATTCAATTTAGCCATAGAAAAACAAGAGGTCCCAAAGGAGTGGAGGGAAAGCAAAGTGACGTTTATTCACAAAAAGGGGGAAAAAGACGTTTTGGATAACTATCGAGGGATCTCTGTCAGTAGCAACATTGGAAAGGTTTTCTGTAAAGTCCTTTATGGGAGACTAGAGGAGGTAATTGAGGAGAAGGGTTTTTTTGGGAGAAATCCAGAA
Organism: Pictodentalium vernedei; assembly: GCA_031216915.1. NCBI lineage: Eukaryota > Metazoa > Mollusca > Scaphopoda > Dentaliida > Dentaliidae > Pictodentalium > Pictodentalium vernedei. The sequence continues at coordinate 131,292,210 of CM062290.1, read as the reverse complement.
TGGCTTCAGGAAGGGAAGGAGAGTAACCGACCATCTTTTCACGCTATCCCAAATGATAGAATCCGCGAAAGCAAAAAAGAAAAAGATGTTTATGGCCTTTTTGGATGTCAAAAAGGCATACGATAGAGTATGGAGGGAGGGTATGTGGCGCAAGCTGGAGGCTCTGGGCTTAGGAGGCGAGTTTGTTGGAATTATGAAAGCATTATATAAAGATGTACAGAGTGAACTTAGTCTGGGAAACATTACAAGAAAACGTGTGCCTATGGAGATAGGCCTAAAACAGGGGTGTATCCTTTCGCCAATCCTGTTTGCATTGTACATCAAAGGTTTAGGAGATGAACTCCTGCGTAGCGACGAGGGGGTAGCAGTTGGGAACTTGAAGATCCCAGGGCTATTTTTTGCAGACGATATGGTTCTAGTGTCAGAAAGCGAAGAGGGGCTAACGAAAATGCTGGGAATTGTTGGGAAATATGGGAGCAAATGGAGACTCGAACTTAATGAAAGCAAGAGCAAAGTTATACCTGTGGGCCGCCAAGTGGACCCCACTCGAAGGTGGAGAGTGGGTGAGTTCTGCATTCCGGAAGGGAGCAGCAAACTTCTCAATGTAGGAGAGACAGGTGATTACGAGTATTTGGGGGTAAATATAAACATTACAGGAAGAGGCATCTACCGAAACCACACAAACAAACTGATTCTGAAGGGGAAGCGAATCCTTAACCAAATGAAACTTATAGGGAGAAACAGTTTCAATAAGGTTTTCGTGGGGAAAACCATTTGGGAAATGGTGGGGCTGCCAAGTATAACATACGGTACGGAAGTGGTACCTCTAAACCAGACGGCCATAAAGAGCTTGGAAATCTTACAGAACGATGCAGGCCGATGGATAACGGGGTCGAGCAATGCCGCAGCGCTAGAAGCAATCAGGGGTGAGCTTGGGTGGATGAGGATCAAGGACAGGATAGACCTGTTGAAACTCGGTTATCTTAATTATTTGGTGAATCTCCCCGACAGCCGATGGTGTAAAGTAATGTTCCTGCAAATCTTCAACTCAAATATCAAAACGGGGTGGATGATCCAAGTGAGGGAGCTAGTAGAGAACTACTCATTGGAGATCTCGGACCTGGACGTTGGGGCAAACCAGGGTAAAAAAATCGTCAGAGAAAGGGTCTTGGAGGATTGTAACCGTAATTGGCGAGAGGGGGTCAAATCAAAGAGGTCTTTGGGTGGCCTGCGTGATAAAGAGAGGCCAGGTTTTGAAGAGTACCTTGATGGCACCTTTGGGGGGTCACTGCTGTTCAAGCTGCGGTCGCGATCCCTGGAGCTGAGGGGAAAAATTGGGAAAGACGGTGAAAGGGAGTGCCAGATGTGTAACTTGGGCATGGTGGAGACCCTGGAACACTTCCTTCTAGAATGCCCAAAGTATCAGTCTAAAAGAATGAGATTCACTGGGAGTATAATGGGGAAGTGGGATGGGAGAATGAAGGACATGTGGTTAGGGGGAGACTCAAAGGAGAGGGTTAATGTGCTAATCGGAGAGATTGGGAAGAATGGGGTAAGGGATGTCATCAAGCAGTTCGTCTCCGAATGTTGGGAGGAGAGGAGAAGCGTGGGAACAGGGAGGCAGTTGGGAGTTCAGGGGTAACCAAGGCCTTCTCGTTCGAGAACCGCGACAAATCAGCGGCTGGCCAAAGTGTTATTATTATATTTGTATCTTACGTCCCACACCCTCTCGACTTTTCTCTTTCTTTCGATTAGTTTAAGCAGTTTACAATAATATACTATATAGTGTAAAGCATCCGTTTAATTAATTAATTTGTGTAACTATTATCTTAATAGGGAGACGTCCCTCAAAAGCTCCGTGTTTACTGTCGAATCCCTTACTTATAACATGTTCTCTTTATTATTTTATGTACGATTATATTTGATTTTGCTTTGTTTCATCTTACTTTTCGAACGTGATGTGTACATATAACATGATTCTTTTTCATAGAAATAAATATTGTTTAAACTAAATTGCTAAAGGACGGTTCGGACACTGTGGAGGACGGTTCGGGTTAAATTAGCGGCTGAATTGAGTCAAATTGCCCAATCATCGACCGTTCAATCACTCCTTCCCCACTCTCCGTCCTAATCTTCTAGTATTCAGACACAAACTGTCTTTTTATATATAGCTTCCCCATTGGAGATTTGTCGATCTCCCAGACTACAAAATTGACCCTTTCCCTCGCATCCTCCCTCACCCACTGATATCTCATGTTTTCAGCCCATTCTCCCATTGGGTCCTATTTATAAGCCAATTTTTACTTGCTTCGTTTGTGTTCGTTAGTAGTATGTAATGTGGTTTTCATGCCATATTTGGGGGACCTCGGAAGTGACGTCATGTCACGTGTCCCAGTGGCGCCATGTGTGTTGTCATGGTAACCCGTATGAGCGGCCATGTTGTAACGTCATCCCCATAGTGATACGTGGTGTTAGTGCGCATGCACAACGCGTGTTGTTAGGGTGATACGTGTTTCCGTCGCCCATTCTGTATACTGGAGGCCGCCATCTTGGTTTCTAAGTTAGCACGTGGTTGCTATGTGACCCAAAGGCTTCTTATAGGATAGAGGTATGTTCGAAGGGTGTGTTCGATTGAATATGAGTAAATCTAATTACCACAAACAACCCGACAATCCCTCCAAATCACTAAAATCCACCCCAAACTACCGAAATTTACTTTATTTTATACGGATTTCCCCCAAAATCCTATTTAGGACCGCCATACCATGGTACCGAGAGGCCCATAGGTACCGAGAAAGCCCCGAGGGGCAAATTCGATTGAATTGCAGTAGTTTTTCTGGTTCGGATTCCCCCCAGAATCTCTTTTAGAATAAACCATGACGTTTTTCTCCCTTAAGAGGCACGTTCCTTTGTATAAGAGTAGTTTCTAACCTTTATTCAAATTATAAAAGTAGGGCCCATATGTGTACACGATGGCCATGAAACTAATTTCAAGTCCCACCATATACTCATGTGAGGATCTACCCATATGTTCAGCTAAGAGAATCCCTTTTTGTCGTATGAGGTCTAATTTACCGTCCCTCTTAGCCTCATCTCGATATTTAACAACCATATCCAGTGGCACCCTAATTTTAGCACCCCTTTTAGGAAAACGTCTGGCCTTCGGCACCCTTTTTAGTCGTATGAGGGCTATGAGAAAAGCCCTCAACGAGGTCTAATTTACTATCCCTTTTAGCCTCATTTCGTTCGAGGCCATGAGGGTCATGAACAAATCCATCAATGAGATCTAATTTACTATCCCTCTTAGCCCCATCACGATATTTAACAACCATATCCCGTGGCACCCCAATTTCAGCACCCCTTTTAGAAAACGTCTGGCCTTTGGCACCCCTTTTTATTCATATGAGGCCACGAGGGATAGTAACTTAGGTCTCAATGAGGGATTTTTTTTCATAGTCTCATTTCGATTGAGGTCATGAGGCCGTGAAAAAAATCCCTCAGTGGGGCTTAATAGACTCTCCCTCTTTACCTCAACTCGGTATTTAACAGTTATATCCCATGGCACCACCCCAATTTCAGCACCCCTTTGAAAAAAGTCTGGCCTTCAGCACCCCTTTTTAGTCGTATGAGGCCATGAGGGCTATGTGAAAAGCCCTCAATGAGGTCTAATTTAGTATCCCTTTTGGCCTCGTTTCGTTTGAAGCCATGAGGGCCATGACAAATCTCTCAATGAGGCCTAATTTACTATCCCTCTTAGCCTCATCTCGGTATTTAACAACCACATCCCGTGGCACCCCAATTTCAGTACCCCTTTTTGGAAAACGTCTGGCCTTCGGCACCCCTTTTTAGTCGTATGAGGCCATGAGGGTTATGGGAAAATCCCTCAATGAGGTCTAATTTACCTTCCCTCTTAGCCTCATTTCGGAATTTAAGGATAGCTATGACCCAACTCCTATATGGCTCCTATAAAGGTAGTCCTACCAACGGCTTCCATCTTATCTCCAAAGCACCAAGGTCACTACTTATCTATGGTCTATCTGTCCTATCATTAGCTTCTACAGCAGTCACCCAATACTATAGTCTTCTACCACTGTTGCTGCCTTGAACCATCATTTCTGGTCATCCAATACAATAGCCTTCTATCACTTTTGCAGCTTTGAACCATTACTACTGACTTGTAACATTACTTCCTAGCTATACCTTCGCTCAGGCCTTCAAAATGTTTAATCATATTGCTTCATTTCCCCTGTATAACACCAAAACATATAGACAAGCTATATAAGGGCTCGGCTATTGATGCTTTTCGCCCCAGGCGCTTCAGTCGATAATAACGCAATAAATAATTTGTGTACAACATTAAAATTTTGACATACTTTACAAATATACGAAACAAAATAATAACACTTTGGCCGGCCGCTGATTTGTCGCGGTTCTCGTATGAGAAGGCCTTTGTTACCCCTGTTCTACCAACTGCCTCCCTATTCCCACGCTTCTTCTCTCCTCCCAACACTCGGAGACGAACTGCTTGATGACACCCCTTGCCCCATTCTTCCCAATCTCTCCGATTAGCATATTAACCCTCCCCTTTGAGTCGCCCCCTAACCACATGTCCTTCATTCTCCCATCCCACTTCCCTATTATACTCCCCGTGAATCTTGTTCTCTTAGACTGGTATTTTGGGCATTCTAGAAGAAAGTGTTCCAGGGTCTCCACCACGCCCAAATTACCCATCTGGCACTCCTTTTCACTGTTTTTCCCAATTTTTCCCCTCAGCCCAGGAACCGCGACCTCAGCTTGAACAACAGTGACCCCCCAAAGGTGCCATCAAGGTACTCTTCAAAACCAGGCTTCTCACGCAGGCCACCCAAAGATGTCTTTGATTTGACCCCTCGCCAATTACAGTTACAATCCTCCATGACCCTTTCTCTGACGATCTTTTTACCCTGGTTTGCCCCAACGTCAAGGTCCGAGATCTCCATTGAGTAGTTTTTTACTAGCTCCCTCACTTGGACCATCCACCCCGTCTTGATATTCGAACTGAACGTTCTCAGGAACATTACTTTACACCATCGGCTATCGGGGAGATTTACCAAATAATTAAGATAACCGTGTTTCAATAGGTCTATCCTGTCCTTGAGCATCATTCACCCAAGCTCACCCCTGATTGCTTCTAGCGCTGCGGCATTACGCGACCCTGTTATCCATCGGCCTACATGGTTCTGCAGGATTTCCAAGCTCTTAACAGCCGTCTGGTTTAGGGGTACAACTTCCGTACCGTATGTTATACTTGGCAGACCCACCATTTCCCAAATGGTTTTCCCCACGAAAACCTTATTGAAACTGAAAATTATCACCGAAGTGTACGGGTGTAACTCGTACCAGTTTCCTTCCAGAAAAAACTTGCCGAAAATATAAAGAAATTGAAAGACATTTTTCACGATATAAGTCAGAAAAATGAAATAAAAAAGGATTTTCTTTCACTAATTCAAAAGAAGATGGGTTTATACAACATACAGATAAAAATATCTCGTTAACACCTTGGCATTAAGGGGATATTTGAATAATTGATTTCTGCATACACCAATTCCGGACTCGGCCTCTGTATACACTTTTTATTGATAGCCCCGTATAACGTGCACGCAGTTTCCCGGTATTTGTTCATTCCTTGTTTTGGATACAATTTACCAACGGGGAGGTGCTGGGCAATCATAAAAATGGTATGTATTACTCATTTCTCTGTTTTACGATCTTTTAAACGAATATACTTTAGAAGCATATCCACAACATATATTTATAATTTGAGTTTGTTTTATGTTTTTTCCACGACAGAGAGCAATAAAAATGCGAAACACCATTTACTCGCCTTATTTCGATGTACACACCACAGTACTTATCTTAGGAAAGAATTACACCCAAACCGTCCTATGCAATTTGGCCCCTACTGGCCGCTACATTTTGACCCAAACTGGCCGCTAATGGACCACAACCGTCCTCCAAATTGTTTATTTATTTATTCGGTAATCCGTTACAATACTCAATATCGGGTTTTGGGTTTTTTTGCAAAATTAGGCAATTTTTTCTTGCTTCTTTGGGATTTTTTTCCGTTTTAAAACACTTTTCCAACAAAAGCGCAAACTTTTTTGATGAAAATATTCATATTTTATTAAGAATTACACTATTTTATTGCGCCGTTGAAAATCTGTCGCTTGAAGTCGCCATTGCGGTAGGGCTGCACGATATTCAAAACAGAATACCGGTATTGGTATTCAAAAATACCGTGGTATACCGGTATATCGAAAACTGTTCAGATATGTGAACATAAGTACCACAATCGAGACTTGAGGCATCACAGTCGGAACGAATCAGCATACCTTGATTCGAAAAACCTTTGCACAACGCAGATGATATCAGCTCCTTGAGCAAGTTCCAATGAGGGGTCACATGAAATAGTTTTGCCGAAATTTTTGAAAATTATTTTTTCAACTGCTGAGTTTGTATATTACGCGGGCACATGCGGACGATTCCTTGGGTATAGCGATAATATTATTCATTCTGAGCTACATTTAAAAAAAACTCAAGACATCTTGAAAATTAAATTGTGGGTAAATAAATAATGACGATAAACCAATATTTTTGTAATTACACCGGTATTCAGTCGATATTGGTTTGAATACCGGTATATATCGGTTTATCGATATACCGTGCAGGCCTACATTGCGGTTGGCTTGTTCTTTCTCACTGGTCAGGAGTAAGTGGGTGTGCTCGTATGAAAGTGTAATTTACACTCAGGGTGGAATACAGGAGAAATCAGTGAAAGATTTGTTTTTAAGGCAAGTGAAAATTATTAAATTAGTGAATAACTTTTATATCAGTCTAGTATTACTAGGGTCAGTAGTAGCTGGGGCCAGGGTTAGGATACCATAAATCATTAGGGTCAGTAGTAGCTGGGGCCTGGTTAGGGTATCCAAACTTTTCAAAGTTTGGTAGCGATATTTTAATGTTAACCCATAAAATTCCACTTTTAATGTATAGCGCTCTATCAGACTTGCGGTCTCACTTTTCTACAACTTGAGACAAAGAGACCGCAAGTAATCTACTGGTCCTAAAAACTCCAAATAAACTCTGTCTGGTGAATTTGGGTATATTCAATACATATCCGAACTTTCATATCGATACTTTAATTTTAACCCCCCAAATTTCACTTTTAATGTATAGCTCAACTTCTGATTTGCAGTCTCAATTTTCACAATCAAGGACAAAGAGGTCGCAAGAAAACTACTAATCATAAAAACACCAAACAAGAGGCCCCAGGGGGCCTGAGGGCACTCACCTGACATGGTACTCTAAATATCAAACCAGGGACTTGACTTCAATAAGCTGCATACACCCCTCCTTAGAAAGGCATATACCAACTGGATGAAGCGATTGTGCCCACACAATGCACAGGATTTTCCTTCTATTTTCAGTTTCTGCACTTTTATGTCCCAAAATTGAGAAATAAACGCATAAAAAACATTTTTTTTTATTTTTGTTAGGAAATTTTCGAAGTCCCAAACAAAATATTTTCAGACCAAAATTTTTTTTTTTCTTAAAATTGACCAAAACGCATAAAAACAAAAAAACTAACTTCCAGAATTTGGTTTCTAAGTCCCACCCGGACCCCAAATTTTCAGTGTAAAAAAAAATAGAAAAAAATTTTGTCTCAAAATTGACCAAAATGCATACCCCCCCCCCCCCCCCCCCCCCCCCCCCCCCCCAAAAAAAAAAAATTTGGATTTTGGTGCAAAATTTCTGAGTCCCATTGCAAATTTTCGGTGTAAAAAATAAATTTTTTTGTCTTAAAATTGACCGAAATGCATAAAAAAACAAAAAACTCATTTCCGGATTTGGGGCCAAAATTTCAAAGTCGGGACCGGGACCCCAAATTTTCAGCCCAAATATGAACCCAGGGACTTGGCGTGAACAAACTTGAATCTCACCCCCCTAAGCATGTTACATACCATAGGGAACCCAAATATGGACCTAGGGATTTGATTTCAACAAATATGGGTAAACGGGTTCATTCTTTATTGTTTTTGATAACTGTGGTGAAAAAAACACATCATAGTCTAACTCTCTGCCATGGCATTATTCCATAAAAGTATCAAGAGCTTACTCTCTTCGATAGAAATAGGGAGATTACATTGTTATTAGTATCTAAAATATAATATTCATTTAATTTTGTTCTCATATGATTTCATCAGGTAAATGCATAAATACAGTTTTGATAGAATGGGGTGCTGGTAGAGTTTAGAGTCAGTCCTGTAATGGTTTACTAACCCTAACCCTTACTGCACTGACAAACCATTACTGCACTGACCCTTAGCTCTGTAGGTTAACCAAAACCAAACCGAGGTTTTTAGTTTTTTTTAAAAACCGAAACCATCGACATCCCGTAATCTAAGATTTTTCGTTTTTTATTAAATACTCTCTTGCTGCAGAAATTCCCAGAATGTAGCCATCCCAAAGTAGTGAGAGTACCCAGACACTGCCAATGGCAGTGTCTGGGTACTCTTACTACTCTGGGAAGGCTACAATCTGTGAATTTCCGACATTTCAGTTTAGTTGTGTTTGCAGCTTTCCTCAAGTAGGTGTCAGACCTCGAAAAATGGCCAAGCCCAATAAAAGTTCTGTATATTTAGGTAATTATGATATTGGCCTTCCTGATTCTTCATGTATTATAGCTTATTTCGGGCATTCATTGAGTTTCCCTCAATTTCACTGCCGTTCAGTTATGACTCCAGACATAAGAATGAGTTTTATTGAATTTTATTTGGCCTCATGAACAAACTGAAAACCGAACCGAACCAAGGTTTTATTCCACCTGAAAAAATGAAACCGAACAAGAAATTTAAAAACCTACAGCTCTACTGACCCTAACCCTTACTGCACTGACCTAACCTCAACTGAGGCATACATGTAATTGTATCATACTATAATAATTACTCCCTTGTGACGTTATTAACAAACATTTAACATTCGTAATGTTTCCTTTTTCAGAAGTCAGTGCAACACCTCAAGGATCTGAATAGCGTTAAAATAAATAATTATTGTGGGCAAGTGTGTTTTTTTTTCACTAAATTCATCGAAAACATGAGAGAAAATGAAAAGTAACTTAAAAAGGCGGCAAAAAATATTTATTTTTTGTTAAAAAATGCAGAGTCCCCTATTTTATACCTTTACCCTTGATTGCGGACATCAGAACATATTTTCAAAGTCTTGCATGATTTTGGAGAGAGAAGGTCTACCATCTAAGCTGCTAGACCATATGTTCATGTATATGGTAATGGCATAATTAAAAAAGTTTTTTTCTGTTTGTCTTGACACATTCCTGTCATATTATTGTTGGTATTGTGTTATAAATATGACAATTGATTTGAAATAGCTACCTTGCCATCTCTGAACAATGCAGCATATTCTGTTGCAAGGGACAGAAAGAGGAGTACATGTATTTCTAATTGGCAACTTGGACATCGAAAAAAAACATCAGTCACTTTGGTAGTCCCAAAATGTGACACTTTTTCCTTGCGAAATGGTAAAACTCAGAGACACAAAGTTAAAGTAAGAAAAATGCACTTGAACCTCATTTTCATGCCTAAATAGTGACTTCTTCACATGCGTGTTTTCTACTGCTTTAAGAGGAAGAAGGGGGAAGAAGGGTAACATTGTTGTAGGAATAATCAAGTGACTGACAGATTTTGATGTCAAAGCTGACAGTTGAAGTGTAGTTCTCTCCATGGAATATACTGCATTGTAACAGTTGACAAAGTACATTAAAAGTCAAAATAAGTTGTAGGATAACCACTATAAACTATGTATCTTTCTCTTCCTACACTGATAAGACAAGAAGCTGTAGGAAGTCCCTTTTCCCATTGTGACTGGATTTCTTCATGTAATTTACTTCTGTTACATGGTTGTCACAGTATGACATGTAAAATGTCCATGTAGCCTTTAGACATAAATACACTGAATATCTATGAAGAAATGTATAAAAGTTTACTGTTTGATGAACATTATAAGTTATCTCCACCAACATGTATGGTATATGGAGATTTAATACCTGGATGTCGGTTTTCAAACACCAAGCGGCAGGAATCACTTCAATTTATGTCAAAAAAGTTTACCATTGGCAATGCTCTTCAATGAACTTATTATCAATATTTCCCTTTGGCACACCCCGCACTGCACATTTTTGACTGGATCTCTTGAAACTGGTGTGCTTGTTTGAGGTGACCTCTGGATGGGAGCTATCGATTTTCTTCTATTTCTGTCAAAAAATAGTTGCCGTTGACAATGACCTCAGATGAATTTAGTAAAAACTTAGTACAGATATGCATCAATATTTCCCTTTGACACACCCTGTAGGGCACATTTATGATCGGATCTCTTGGAAACTTGGTGTGCTTGTGTGGGGTGACATCTATATGGGAGTTACCAATTTTCTTCTATTTCTGTCGAAAAATGTTGCCACTGGTAATGACCTTTGAACTTAGTTTAGTCAGACTTCAATATTTCCCTTTGGCACACCCTTCAGGGCACATTTATGATCACTTTCAAACTGGAGGTATGTGTGTTTGGGATGACCTCTTGATGTGAGTTATTGTATTTTTTTCATTTCCATAAAAAATTATTGTCGTTATCACCAGCCTTTGAACTTACTGCATTTGTGCAGCAACTTATCCCTTTTGCACTCTCTGCAGGGAATATTTATGAATTTCTATAAAAAAGGAAAAAAAACATTGCCACAAGCAATGTCTTTCAAACTTAGTGCATTTGTGTATTAACATCTTCCTTGGACATGCCTCAGAGGGTGCATTCGTTATCAGGTTATTTTGAAACTTTGTATGCTTATGCAGGGTGACAAAGATACATGTAGGAGCTATTGATTTTCTTTTTATTTCCATCAAAAAACTGTTGCTGTTAGCAACAATCTTTGAATTTATTGCATGTATGCATCAACATTCTTCTTTGACATGGCCAACAGGCCACATTTATTATAGGATTGTTTTTCAACTTGGTGTGCTCATTAGGCCGAGACCTCTAGATAAGAGCTATTGATTATCATTCATTTCTATGAAAAAAGTTGCCGTTCTGAATAACCTCTGAACTTACTTTAGCCAGTCTTACGGTTTACATTTAAAAATGCATGGATTACTCTGACGTTGTGCACATGCAATGCTGTTATGTTGAGATTTCACCAAATAACATTGGTACCAATGATGTTCTATTTTGCCATTTCACTTACATTGTATAACTTACCAAGTTCAATTTTGTCAAGTTGAGCTACAGTGTCATTGGCACTTTCATTATTTTTGTCTCTTGTATTCTTGTAATAAATGAGAAACAAGTTTTTCTGTACATGTAAGTTTGAATTTCATTGCTGTGCTATTGGATTGAAACTCCACTCCATGAAAGTTTTTGTGGTAATCCTCCCTCCATGCTCTGCAGTTTGTTTAGGAAGGCATAAGAAAATATTTTTATTACAAAATAATATTATTCGTTCTAAATTCTTTTTCACATTTGCTGATGAATTTTCACTTTTTCTTCAGATTCGATTCATTTTGATACAGAATAGGGCAGGAAGACTAGATTGGCTAAATGGTATATGCATTTTGATGACGATGAGAAACAAAAGTTAATTGAAGAAGTTCATGCAGTGGTGACTGTGCGAGATGCCAAACACACCAATTTTGTTGAGGTATAATTTGCAATGTATACATTAATATAAAGGGGAAGTGGTTGAAAAGACAGATGTAACATTTCTGGACTAATACATGTACATGAATATAAATATCTTTATATCAAACAGCAGGGGACCGACCTGTGCATGCGCCAGTGCGTATTTGGTTCTGAAACATCAGGACCTGGCTCTTAAATCTCAGAAATAGGCTTCTCAGTTGACACGTAATTTCTCAGATCATATTTTGATATTCTTTCGATGGATAATCGAGAGAGACACTCTTACATGTATTATATATATGATATCATTTATCATTGTTGTAGAGTACTTAAGTTAATACTTCAAGTCTTAATTACCAAGCATTAATCTTCACTGTAGTTCTGATCAAGTCTTGGCTGCCTAAATAGGCAGCCAAGACTTGATCAGAAACCACAGTGAAGATTAATGTTTGCTATAGTGTACTAAATGAAAATGATGAGAGCTATCACATACTTGCAGTGTGTGTTACAAACAGCAGTGTGACTCCGTAAATTGAAATCTGGTGCATGAATTGAAAAAATAGGCTCCGAGGCTAGAGCGTATTTTAAATAGTCCTGATCGGTCCCTGAAACAGTTGTGTGAGAGAGTGCTCTCCAGTCTCCACAATGATGTCGAACTTTTTCTAAAAATTTCAGCCAGCAAAATTTTCCCAATAATGGAACTAGGAATTTAACCAATTCAAACAAGATTGAATTGGTTAAATTTCTAGTTGCATTAGGACCAATTTATGGGAACAATTTTGTGACTAGAAATTTTGATATTTTGACATTGTGAAGGGGGATAAATCACTTGAAATAAAAAAAAAAAAATATTAAATTTATTAGCATTTGAATAGTCTTTGCTTGAACAAGCATCTTTGCTGAACCACAAGAGTATGAAGAAAAGACATTCTTGCAATGTTTTTTAAAAAACACAAATGTTATCTTTTATACTGCTTTCATATAAATTCTTCCCACAGTCAGATTTTCATCAATTTTAGATACTGGAATGGGCATGGAAAATGGACTGACATGTCTGGAAAAAGTATGGATCCTTTTTCCCTGAGTAGTGTAAGAAAAATGCAACCTAAAATGACTAGAAGACAACACATGCAAACAAATTTCTTAAAGAACTAAAGATATTCATTTTTGGCCCACAAAACATAGCTTACATGTACATGTATGGCCTCTCATTGGAACATGTTTACAACATCGTTTCAATGAGAGGTCATAAACTACATGTAAGTGTAGAGGAAAAAATTGTAAAAAAGTATTAAAATGTGAAGGGCAATTTTTGTGAACAGTGCTGGGCAGATATTGCCAGTTGAAACATGTTTCATGATGGCATTTATTAACTACTTGGCACAAATTGCAAACAGTGGTCTGTGAGGGCATATACTGGGGCATTGCTGTAATTGATTTCAGATCTGCCTGAAGTTCCTAATAATCTAACTTCCTTATGGTCCATTTTCAAGTTCAACCTTAGCATAATCCAACCTAGAATAGGCCGAGACTATTATTATCCCTGGTGGATGAGGGTGTAAGATGGGGAAATCTCATCCGAGGGCAAGATATTTAGGCCAGACACTTGCTTGCCGAGTGTCTGGACCAAATATCTCACACCTCCCCCATCAGGAATAATTTTTCTCCCCCCTCCCCCCCCCCCCCCCCCCACCACACAGGTATATACCACAAAACTAAAATTCCAATGCTGGCAAGGCAGGGGTTAAAGGTTTGTTGCGAAATGAACATTGACACATTCTGATGACGTCATATTATTAAATCTGCAATATATTCGCATAACGTTTCGACAGGGAAATTTGTGCAACTCGCTCCACTCATAATGGCATTCATCCAAAAATTCATATAAAAGAGTCTTCTGTCCTTTGGTTTTGCAGTCTGTGTTTTTATTTCTATTTTCTTCGAAAAATGTTCGTTCTATTTTCTTCGAGAAATGTTTGTCTGCTAATATTTCTGAAACTTGACACCATGTTGTTTGTTTACAGAAGAAGATGCGATGATTGAATAGTCCTGCGACCATTAAATATGCTAATAAGCCAATATAGGTTGGTCACATGGGTGGGATGAGATAAGATATGAGGTAAGACAGGCATATCTCTCCCAGCTGTCCTCACACGACTTTATACATGTCTCAGTACCTTGGTGGTGGGAGAATATTATGATCCCCGATGAGTCTGGAGGTGGGATGGGGAAATCTCACCCGAGGGGCAAGATATTTGAACCTACCCCGAGGGTGAGATTTCCCCATTCCCACCTTCAGACTCATCGAGGATGATTTTTCGCCCCACACACGAGGATAATGTCATTATAGATAATTGGCGGTCACATGCTGACATTCCCAATTTATCAAGTCGTAGTCCTTTTGAAAATCAAACAATTTCGTCGGAAAGATCATACAAAAGTTAGGTACATACCATAGGTATATATTAAAAAATTGATTTGTAACACTGTCTGTTAAGGGGTTAATGCATTTGCACATGTCAAACTCTAATGTAAAGGGCATTGTGAGATTATTGATTGATCAATAAATTCGCGCAGTCATATTATTAAATATGCAGAGAAACATGGGGTTGAAACAAATCACGTTTAATTATTTGAATAATAATTAAATATTGAGTCTATATCAACAAGGAACAGATAAATAGGTAATAAACGAACACAATTTAAGAAGCGTTCAGCGACCTAATAAAATATGCAAATGAGTATGTCACATGGGGTGGGTGGGGTATAAATATCCCACCCTGCTGTCTCACCCAGGACATGCGTATGTTTCACGTATAGTGGGAGGGGGGGGGGGGGGGAAAAAGATGATTGAGCACAGCATGAGGTTTCTTGATGTTGTCCAGACTACTTGTATTGATAGTCAAATTAAATACAGTAGAGAACATCTGCTGTGTGTCCCTCATAATTGATGATTGCATGACATAAAGTACTGTGATCACAAAAGAGGACATAGAATTTTGTTTTGTTCATCACCATATTTGTTCACTATTAAATTGGAGCCAGCAGGCACAGCAAAAAATGTTATCAGGGTTCTTGTATCTTACAAATTGAAACAGATATTGATTTTTTAAAACAGATAAAAAATTTAAAAAAAATCTGTGCGTTTCCCCCTTTTAACCCTTAAAACACAACAAATCAGCCACATCTGCCTGCGTGATTAACAAATTAAGCAGTTAAAAAATATTTTTGAAAAAAATATCAACAAAACTATATTATGTGACCCATCATTGGAACGGGCTTGCGTAGCATGTTCCAACGAGGTGTCACATGATATGGTTTTGTTGAAATTTAAAACAAATTTGGGGGAAAAAAATGCAAATAATAAATTTTGATAACCTGTGTGTTGGGTAAAGGGTTAAGAAACAATTTACAAGGTAAATGCTTACATCAGAAAGCAGCCATGACTGGATGAATTTTGAAAATAATAGATAAGAAAATTATTTTTTTATGAGCAGTAATGTACATATTTTTATTACATGTAGATAAATGCATGCAACACTGTGATGAATAGTGCAATAAAACCCAGTTATGGATTTCCACCATTTTGAATAGCACTGTTCCTGTTGAAAAGCACTGCAAAGAGTTTGGTTTGCGCAAAATCAGTTTCAAGTAGTGGTATGTACATTGTATGTCCCAATCTCTGTGATAACGTGTGCTAGTATTTACAAACTTTATCTTTCTACTTTCAGTTTCGAAATTTCAAGATGTTTACAGAAGATATGCTGGTTTATATTTCTGTATTTGTGTTGATGTCAGTGATAATAATTTAGCTTATTTAGAAGCTATTCATAATTTTGTAGAAGTACTCAATGAATATTTCCATAATGTCTGTGAATTAGATCTAGTCTTCAATTTTTATAAGGTACGAGCTTTTCACATTTCATTCTCTTATTTGGTATGAATGGGGAATTGTGGTAACCCGGTTCTCATCAGATCATCGAAGTTAAGCAGTGTAGAGCCCGATTAGTCCTTGGGTGATCTTCAGTGCGATCGATTCGGACTCCTGTGTTGTGTCCTTGGGCAAGGCACTCAACCCTGATTGTCCACATGGGGGCATGATGATGCCGTATAACTAAGGCGTACTGCACTTCGATGGTATGCATGTCTTCAACCAATCTAACCCTGCCTATGCTGCAGTGCGGAGTTACGATGTTGAGGAGCTAGCAGCTGCTCATCGTTGCTCGTGGTTCTCTCTGGGTACTCTGGGCTTCCTTGATCCATAAAACTGTCACGGTCATGATTAGCCATTGTGCATAAGTATTACAAGATAGCTGCATGGGAATGTCTTTAATTTGTGTCTTGTATTATCTAACAAAGATTCCAGGGGTCATTTTGGGTGTCTACAGGGTCCGAGTATGGAACCCTTTCCCAATGGCATTTTCCCCAATTCAGACCAAAAATTTCCCATCTCAGTCTTCATTCAAATACAAATTTAAATCTTCTTTAACTTGTGACTGCCTTATTGTGACTTTAATAACTTTTTACTGGAACAAAACAGTTTCCTCAACAGGCAGTTTTTAGATTCATTTGCAAGTTACGTCCCAAGAACCTTGTCAGTTGTTTCTAGGCAAGTCTTGGCTGCCTATATAGACAGCCAAGTCTTGCCTAGACACAACTGATAATCCACAGAATGAAGACTGTCCAAGTGTAGCAAATACAATTTATAATAGAAAATACAAAGCCGAACCATTATTTCATGCGACTGTTTGTTGTAGAAAAACTTAATACTTGTACTATACATGTAGTAGCTTCTGTATTAATGTTCTCAGCTCAATATGAAGGTAACATTTTTTTATCCATTGTGTGTTTCTTCTTACAAACAAATTTCCAATTGGAGCCTTCATGACAGATTTTCCAATTTCATGAACCCCGGACCCTTTCCCAAAGAGGGTAGAAGAAGCTCTGGATTCAGTGAACACTATCAGAGCTGGAAAATAAATGGCTTAAGGGTATTGTTAAGTATTATACCTCAGTTTACTTTTATCCTGGTTATAATCTAGCCTAATTACTGGAGGGGAGGGGGGACCACACATAGAGGGGTATCTTAAATTTATCATTATTCAAACTGTTCAACTGTTGATGGTCGGGTCAATCATTTGTGACAGTATTTTTATACCCCTACTTTCGAAAAAAATAGGGGTATACTGGATTACATGCGTCCGTCCGGTGCATCTGTCCGTCCATCCGTGTGTGAGGCCATCCGAGAATATTCATAACTTCCATAACTTAAGTAAATTATTATTTTCTATAATATTTGTTGGTCATAGGTATGCCCACACTAGTTATTATTTTTTTTTTATTACTTGTTCACTTTGAAATTGTGTCTGTCCGAGCCAAATTTTGTCTGTTCAGCCTGTATCTCGGGTATCGAATGTTCTATTGCAATGAAATTTGTCGTGAACACTGCTTATGGTATAGACTTTAAAAAAGGATTCAACGATATTTCTCACATTCTCCTTTTTAGAGTTATCCCCCATTTTTGACTTAGAAATTGTAGGAAATAGACATTATTTGTCTGTTCAGCCCTATATCTCAGGTATGGGTTATCAGATTTTAGTGAAATATGGCATGCAGTTTGCCTATGGCAAAGGCTTCTGCCTCATTGCATAAAACTTCCAAACACCAAACAATTTACCATACCTTTGTTAGTCTGCCCACACTAGGTGGTACACCACATGGGAGCATGCACCGGACGACAGTCCAGCTCTTGTTGTTTTCTAATGTAGTAGAATTATAACCATTTCTGACCCTTTGTGGAGATCATGTCCTCAGAACATTGACTGTAAAATGCTATGAATACAGAAGGGTTAAATTGCTTTGAGATTGTAGGGTAAATAAGACATGGCTTCATATACAGGTTGGCATAACTCATGTTCAGAGCTCTAGTGAAACAAAAGGTTTGAAATTATGGAAAATTATCTTTGTATGTTGTCTTAACCCTGATAAATGAATCGTTCTCTCATTGGTGTCCCATTTGAACTTGGACAGGTATTGCAGTTCCAAATATTCTGTATAAAACAAAATATATTCATTCAAGGGGATGTTTCCCTACCTTGTTAACACATATAGTGTTCAAACCGATGATTGGAACCGGCCACCACAATCGGCCGATTGTGGCAATCGGATGACAATGGCAATGGCTCCTGGAACATCGGTTCAACCGATTGTTTTCAAGCATTTTGAGATGATTCATTAACCACATTTTATTATCTTCTGCAATTGTTAATGTAAAATGATGTCAATGATACCATTCAATAAAGTTGAGAAACAACCATAATGTGTATTCTTAATCTCTCTAGACGCCCCTTTACGGGACATGCAAGTTAAACGACATGTAAAGCTTACAATTGAGCAAAATCGCTAGTTCATTCCGGAAAAGTGACGGTTACACTCCATTGACTCAGGTCACAGTAAAATTACCAGTTGCACGAACTTGGGCGGTAAACGTGGCTCTGAGAGCCACGTTTACCACCCAAGTGTGCTCGTCTGATAATTTTATTTTGACCCCAGGCAACAAAGTTTAACAATGAAAATGTTCAGTTTTATGTAGTTCTTTCGAGCCTCGACTTGTCTAGTAGTGTACGGTATTACAATCGGCATCAGAATCGGCCGATTGTGAACTCCAATAACCAGTAATCGGTCAGCGACTATTTTTGGTAATAAGTTGAACACTTAACACATAAAATGTACAATGATTGGTGTTAGAGGTGTATCAATATGTTAGGTATGAATGAGTATGATTCAATAAGTATCACAATGTTTACATGTATCTCATAATATATATATATTGCGAGATATTTTTATTAAAAATTATATGTAGAAGAGCTGATACTGAATTAAAGCTGATAGAAACTGTGTTATCAGCCTATCAGAACACTCCCATAACAAGACATGAAGTAAAGCCATGTTGAAGGCTGCATTTAGATTTATACCTTTGAAAAGGTATAATCTTTACATTGAAATTTTTCACAAACATAAAGCATATTTTTTATAGGTATGATAGTGGTGTTGCAGTGCTGGAAATGAACAAAATTAATGGGTGCAGTTTTAAGCTCCATCGAAATCAGAGACGAGAGTAAATTGCACCCGTAAAATGTTAGTGTATGTATTTTTGAGGGAATACTGTCACAAACACCAGAAACCTTAACCCTTTGAATCCAAGCGGCCACTTTTCCAGCCAGGAACATGATACGTCATAACGTCATTAAATGGGATGGCTGTTCAGTAAATGTGTGGGGTAGACCAATCAGTATTTTCAGGGCTGCACGTTGAAAATATTGATTGGTCTACCCCAAATAATGAATGTGGACTCTTCTAATTGATGTTATTGAACTGGCATAGCAGATACCACTAGTGTTCAAAGGAATTGCAGAATTATAACAATAACATGCCACTGGCCATAGTGTGCTGCTTTCTCAAAACAACACACATTTATATGCCCTCATAGTATATTAGTGCTCCACAATATTTTTCAACGAGTGCATTTTTTAGCTCCCGTAAAATAGAAATCATAGGTGCTGATGGGAGCAATTGCACTCGTCTCATTTCCAGGACTGGTGTTGGACTTGTGTGTCCTGGCATGGTTGCTAAGGATTCTGTTAATGGCAGCGTCCAGAAACCATATGTTGAATTCTACTAAAGCATGATTGTGTCCTTTGAAAATATACCTTTACTTACTAACCAAAAAGTAACTTGGGGACCCAAATAGCAGATTTGCAGTTCTTGGTCCACTTGGTACATTTGTAGGGTTTAATATGGGCCCTTTTGGGGCTGAAATAAGGCCTCATTCTCAATGGGGTATGTGTTATAAAATTACCAATTTCTGGCACAAAACACTATTAATCCCCAAACTTACACAGCATAATCAGGTTACATGGCCATTGTGCTCTTCTGATAGTTAATTCCAATAAAGTGATACCCATTTTAACCCGTATTCTCTCTAGAAAAATGCTTGCTTCCAGACGGTGTTATGTTTAGATGGCCAATTGAATAATTTTCCCAAGACCAAGAAAAAATCCATTTCCCAATTAACTGGATCAATCCCCAAGACTTTGTTTGTTGCATTCTCCAGTTTTTATTTATCTAGCACCAGTATCAATACACTTGGTTTCCAAGAAACAAATCATCCTGTGTGTACTGCACAAAATGCTTAGTGATTTATGGCCAGTATGGTACTTTTAACAGCCAGGGTCATATATCAAACAGGGTTACAGATGGAATATTACATTTGGTCAGAAAAGCGAACCTATGTACAAACTGAAATATCACAGACAATTGAATCTAAAAAATATCATTAGCATTCATTTTCTGTGAATCAAGACAAATGTTTCTCAATGCAGACTTGATTTGATCGAATCTTTAACTGGAAGAGTGCTGGAAGCCCAAATTTGTGCTTTATTCTTAAGTACCGGTACCACTATTTAAAGGCTTCATATTCTGTGGATGTGCTTCATATTATCTTTAAAGTGATATTATTTTATGTGTTAGGATTTGCCTTGTTACAGTTTAGGGGAGAGTGCCTACTGGCACTCTGCCATAAATTATAACTAGGCAAAGATGCACAAAGAAATTTTAAGGACAAAATTTTTTTTAGCACTCTACCAGTTAATAATATTTACCATTATGAATGAAAATCCATCACAGTTGTAGTTTTATGATTTTGCTGCAAAGTTCCACTAAATATGTTAACATCTTCATGTTTTCAATGTGAATTAAATACTTATTGTCATTATTAGCCAGACTATTTAAATTGCTTATACGACCTTATTGGAATAAGCTCATCAAGCTTGTTCCATTGATAGGTCATGAGGTATGTTTTGGGGTAGAAAAATGAAAAAATAAAACTTGGAATAGCAATTTTTGTTTTTCACGAGTGCAGATATGGCAGATCCTTTAGGTGATCGGTGAACAAAAAACAGCACAGACTATTTTGTGTCTAAGCATTGTCATTGCTGGAACAGTCAGGCTCTATGTGTGACATCTCTCTAGATGATTGGAAAAGTATCTATATCTTTGCAAGTAAAGAAACATCACTTGTATCAATGGTCGGCTGGGTGCAAACTCCAAAAACAATGGTAAACAAACAGCCCACAACAATGTCAATTTCCAAACAGAATTAGACTGGTGACCTGAGTGCTATGTGCATGTAATGAATGTGAATAGATGGAAACATTGAAAAACATTTTCATCACTTGCCAGTTGTGTTTCTGTCATAGAAACCAGTCTGAGATCATATTCAAAACCTGTAAAAATTTGAATATATGAAATAAGTCTTGAGATGAGTAACACAGAACCGGATTTAGTAAGCTTTTAGGAGAATGAGTTATTTTTTTTCCAGCTGTTCCCCTTCAAACTACCCTAGAAATCCATATTTCACTGCAGGAGTGTGTTCTCCCAACCAAGCTGCAAATAGGTCACTGATCCATTTGTCATCATACGCAATTGCCAGTTCATTTAATTCTTAGAGATACACTCTTGGACAAATAGAAGCATGTACAACATGAAACCTGACTTGCATGTAATGGTTGAAATGCTTTATCATTTTAGGTCTACAGTGTGGTTGATGAGATGTTCTTAGCAGGAGAAATACGAGAGACCAGCCAGACTAAAGTATTAAAGCAGCTCCTCATGTTGTCATCATTAGAGTAGTATCTAGGACAGTAAAATATAACTGAAACCACAACATTTGTAAAGAAAGTGACTATAATGCTGTAAACTCTTCTGTAAAAAACAAATTTAAATGTGTATAGAAATGTGTTGCAGAGAATTATCTGGTATAGTGTTGAAAGCCCAAATTTGAACCAAATTGAAGAGAATTGAAACTCACTAGGGTTAATATTAAACTTTTTTTCTCATTTACTTTGCAATGCCACTTGATGTGCTTGTATCTGTGAGAGGTTCATACATGGGCTACAAGACGACTTTTGACTGGTAGAGTGCTAAATTATTTCCAGCCAGCAAAATTTTTTCACCGGTCTTTGCAATG